>NC_051168.1:42507490-43024990 GCF_013339725.1 Rhipicephalus microplus
ACCAAATGCTCTTAATAAAACCAAGCGAGCTTCCGTTCCTCAAGTAGTTCTCGATACTTTTATTCAATGCGAAGATGACATGAAGATTTCAGCACAATAATCTTGCAAGTGACACAGTATTGTTTAAGAGCTTAATGAAGAAATGAAAAAATTATCTCGTCCACAACACGTACACCTGCCTATATTTTCTCCTGGGCCAAATGTGTGGACACCCGCCATTGACCATAGAAGTGTAAAAGCGGGGTATAGACAACAGACATTATTTAAGATGGGAAGAATATTTAGGCGATAATAAAGTGAGGCTTAAATGATCCCAGACACTTTGAAAAAAAAATGGTGAACCAGACTTGCACACGAGTGCAGAAAGCGTTCAACAGACTTTGATAGCTGTACTTACCCGGAGCACCCACTCTCAGTCCGATACCCTGGCCACCACCACTCATAACTGCCAAAACAAAATGGGTAAGAGGGAAGCGAAAAGAAGAGGCCACATTTCTGAGCATCACGTTGTGAAGTGCATAAATACTGGTGCAATTGCTGCTGGTGAAAGATATGACAGCAATTAAAAAAAGAATGACAAGATGAAGTTTCACATGTCACCTCATAAAAATTGTTTAACCATTTTAAAGTGAATTCATATAAAGGCCCTTTCATCACCTTCTATAGAAAATAATATAAAAAGTTCAGGATAACATGGATGCTTAAATAGGTGAAAAATCTTTGCGGTGGGGTTGTCGCTGAAGCCACAGTTCTACAAGTGGCCTAGTAGTCTTCAAGGCGAGCTACTCGTTCTCTTAATAGGAGCCATCTCATATTAAAGTACTTGTCTGATGATTTATACTCAAGGTGAATCACAAAACGTAGAAAAAACTTGATACGGCAAACGTCCCAGCCATTTTGGCAATCATCTCAAATGTATTCGAAAAAAAAAGTATGCTCAATCACTGCATTGAAAATAGTGAACTGCTAGAATTTATTGAAGAAAAAAAATGTTGATCACAATGCTGCCTTCTGTGAAAATTTTTTAAAAGTACCGCTCCTTCTTTCATTACCGAATCGCTCTGCATGTTAAATAAAGCTGCTTGTGTAATGTGTTTGAAGCTCCGTAATATTAGTGGAAGTTTACTGGCACAAACGGCCCCAAGAATTTAGCCAAAATGTGTTATGTTTGCATTGTTTTCTATCGCAATACTGCTCTTTGTATGAATATCTCAGTAGTAAATAATTACTCTACAAAAGTCTTATTTTGAAGAAAAGATATTTTAAGACGTCTTAAATTGCTGAACTTCACGAGAAAAATTCACAAATTTCCCAAAATTGTCATTTTTGTCCATATTGAGATGCAATTTGCGCCATGTGGTAGTCCAATTAAAAATCACCTTTGTATCTGTATCGAAAGCAAATAAACAGTTCTTTTTACATGACAAGTCTAATTGCATTTTTTTAGTTTTAAGGAATGAAATAATTTGAACTTCCCCATTGGCGCCTATCTTCCCATTTGGTCTTACGGCAGCTGCCGCCTTGAAATTCCCCGTTGCCGTGATCTGAGGGTTCGGAGCATCTTAGCGTTAGTTGAAAAAAAATTACAGCATATCCATGCGGTGAATGATGATGAGTGGGGTGAAGCGTCCATCTGTCTGTCTTTCCGTCTGTCTGTATGTCTATGGATATTATGTGCTGGCTACGCTAGAGGGATATGGACTGCCCTAGACCATAAAGAGCTTCAATTCCTGAACGACGGAAGAAGCTTTGTCGTAGGCGAATTCCAACAGAGCATTTCGTATCTGCTGCTTTTATATAACATGTGCAACAATTAACCGAATGGCTTTAGCGATGTGCGCAGTGCAATAAAAGGGGTGCACATAAACTACACAAGAAAGCTATACCTTTTATAAGATATGTATGTATTAAAATATATCTACCCGTACCAGTCGTCAGTCCAGGTCCTACTACACCTCTCGCTAGATATCCGGTACCAGGAGCTGAATAAGAAATATATCAACACCTGTGATAGCATTTGACAACATGTTTCGTTAAAGAAACCTTTCATTTAATGGTTAGCTCTCAACAATACATCTAGTAGAACCACTGTATTTGCAGAGAATCGTTCACAATGTCACATAGCAGCTCAAGTACCTTGAATAGAGATATGATTATCTAAATAGCGATAAATGAAGCGGTATTGTAACTATAAATTAAGGGGCGAGAGAGCGACGCCTTATTCTTTTGTCATAAGGATTTAAATTTGTTTCGTATGCACTGGTGGTTTTAACTGATGCGTAATGTGAAGAACAGGAAACTCGGTGATTGAGGGCAACAGAGTTTGCCATAGGAAACACGCTAAGTTAGTCTAAAAGCCCTTTACGATTAAAATTATTTGACCACGTTAAACAAATATGACCGTATATTAAGCGCGTTCTGCATTTGTTTATAATTTAGGGTGTTGTTGCACTTGAGAATAACAGTTTACATTTGCCTCATGACGAAAAGTTGTAAACAAATGCACTTGTTTCGAACGAGTAGTGCTCAAGCTTGTGAGTATGTTGCTGGTGTATACCCACAAAAACCACCTGACGCCGCAGCTCCTGATCCGCCAGTTCCTCTCATTCCACCTACAGAAGCTCCAACAAACACGAGCAAGAATAATTTCATTGAAGTAAGAATGCACATTACTACTAAGTACTATATCCTAGTTCAGAACTACTGTTGAAAGAGACAAATATGTCGAGTGAAACAACGCAGACTATCTGTGTACAAATAAGCACGCAAGTACTGTCGACGCACGGCGTTTAAAGACCTCAACCTACGCGAACCCCCTGATGTCACTATACGGTTACCCAGTCATATACAACACTGATGATGCAAAATGTGCTTTTACAGTAAATATACAACAGATGCTGCTGAAATAAGAAGCGAGAACACGATAATGGGACAGGCCCTTGATGATATCCGGTATCGTCTACCGATGTGCCTTAATAGCGTCGGTGGACAAGAAGAGCTTTGGTCAATAGCCCACTGTTTTGTACACTTTCCTTCCTATATTTGGCAGTATATACTCAAACAAGCGTTTTATAGCTACATAAAAACTGTAAGAGATTCCCTTGACGTTTACGCACGTATCTTTTATCTGAAAAACTACAGATAGACTTTCCTTACCCTTGAAAAAAACTTGAAAACATGCTTTCAGTTTCGGCGTTAGGAGCTGGTAAATGAGGTGACCGGAAGATTTTTTTTTGCGCTACAATGCTTGCATTCTTGAAACTATCTATATAGCGATCGCTTCCCCGCGTGCTGGCATGTTGTGATGCACAGATTGGTCCTGGGCTGTCCAGTGGAGCAAAGAAGCCGTCGGGACACAAGAACTATTGGCAGTTGCACCAGCAGGACTTCTTACGTGTCCCACAAACTCGCCTGACCTTTTAATACTCTCTTGATGAATAAATGAATGAACGAATGAATGAATGAATGAATGATGTTAGTTCCACCTTTAGTAATATGTTCTATTGAATTATTAAGCCTATTTAATTAATAAGTTAACAGGCCTAGTTCATATAGTTAAAGATAGGCGCCCCCTCAATCTACGCGTTTTCTTTACAACACGAAAGCCCACACTGGACGCGTCGCAGAGACATTACGAGTAAATAAGCCATAGAATTGCCACATATGGAAGAAAACCCGCACGCGATGCAGCGTGTAAGCGCGCGTTTTTTCGACGTGGCCCCGCATCCTTTCCTTATCGAGAGAGAGAGAGCTTTGCACCCTGTCTCTCTCCATAGCGAGAGATGCGATGGCGGGTTAGGAATCTATGCGCCAACACGCTGCAACGCATTCGTGTGGTCCGGTCTTCATCATCGTTTACCCTTTCTTGCAGTCGGCGTGCTGTAGTTTATGAGTAAATTCAATGTGCACTCACCACCATGCATTGCCATGCCGCCATGGGCCATACCTATAAAGGAAAAAAAAAGGAGGAGTTTCGTCGACTTTCATTACGCACAATGATAGAAAATTCACGTCAGTAGCGGCGCGTGGAAAGCCATCCCTAGGAATACCGTTGGTGCACTCATTTGATCCTACAGTGCTGTAGCGCATGGAGATAACCCGCCCAAGATTAGGAACAGGAAGAAATTCAGAAGTGTTGTGTATACATCTAGCCTGACCGAATTGGCCCAAGAATGCATGACACATGGAGATTAGGCGACCATAACTATGTGTATTAAGCTATTGCAGATATAGCCTTAAAAGCGATTTTACTCTACAGCTCCGCGGAATCTGATAGAGGCACCGAAAATGGCATTACTGCATTGGTAATAGAAGCGGCCTTGTCATTCTCATGAGTTGACACTGTGAAACAGTGGCGTTGGCCAAATTCACTGATGGAGAAGGGCTGGCTATCCGACATGAACATGAACAGGTCCCGTCATACGGGGCCGTGGTGAATAAATACACTTATCAGAAGCACATGATAACAAGGGAAGCGTAAATACAACATGCTGTAATGCCATTGGTTCTAAGACTCGCGCACAACTCGAATTTCACGTACTGCTATACCATGGCCATCGTTTTCACATCGCGTAATAAGCTCTGAATTACGCGCGTGCAATGTGTAGCGTTGCCGGCAAATCTAATTGCTACAACAAATGCGTCATCTGACATAGGAGTCACACAATAGACCATGTGCAACAGTTCTAATCTGGCACATCCACATCTTCTGCTCTTCTGCAACATCAGCTATGCTGGACGTGTAGGAACGGTAGTCAGTTTGACGCTACGAGGCCATTCGCCAAAAGTGAAAATGAAAGACCCATTATAGCCCAACTTGTCGTTGTGTTGACCCAGCGTATGTTGATGTAACTGCCTTGATTAACGATGCAAAGAACGCCGAGGCTTTCTCGTGAAGAACTAGCTGTAGTCCACACGACTGAAGGTAGCCGACCTATCGCATCACAATGTTGCACGGTTGAAGCAAAAACGAGAGGAAATGACGAGTAAAACAAATACGGGGACACTGCTCTCTGTGCGCCTAGCATTTGTCCATCGTCCGAACGCCTAATTTTCACCTGAATCACTCAACATACAATATCACCAGCTTGGCAGATAGAAACTTTTCTAATTCATCGCAACATTTGCCATTATTACTACAGCAAAGCAGAATTGCGTCTGTAGCCCAAAGAGACAAAATGTGCACTCGCCTACGCCACCTAGAGGTGATCCACCACCAGCTCCAAGTCCGGTACCAGCTGGTCCTGGAACACAAACAAAGCTCTCAGCATTTACAGTTTTTTTAGTAAAGAAAGGTTTTGATGTAAATTAGAAATTGATTTGGAGTACTCTTAATTCTAGGCGTCAATCTCGAGGCAGCATAACACCATATCAGTAACAGTGTGTGACGTATTTGTTTGAGCCACAGAAGTTGAACAAGTTTATTCCCATAACTTCACATCATACAGTATTGTCTAAGAAGAACGAATGTGCCCGCACCTGCTCCGGCAATGTGTCGTCCGCCAGCAGCTCCAAGGCCAGGACCAAGCCCTTAGAAAGAGTAAAATAATTTTTGGCGTTGATAAGAATCCTCATCTTGAAGAATGATTTATCATGCATAGCGAATTCAATACGAAATGATTGTACAAGTTTCCAGATAGGACTACCGAAACTGACTGGTGCAAAAGCACTGAAAATGTGCTACACGTCCACATCAAATGAGTTATCACCCGTACTATGCGCCGTAAATTCAACAGCCAGGATACCATTCTCACCAACAGCAGATTAGGAAGGGCGGGAAAGGAAAGCGTTAGTGACCGCTTATCATGAGCAAAGCAACTTATGACAAGGTACCAATTTTAGACAAGGTGACTGAACCTAACACCTAACACACAAAGGAATCAAACAGAAATAAAAGTGGAAAGCGTTGGCACATGGTCAAAAAAAATATCTTCGCTCAAGCACTCCGCACACATCGTTAACCAGCGTAACTGAAGCATATGGCCACAGGCGGTTGCAGACGTTGCAGCCGAATCCACTTGAGAAATTCTCGCTTAAAGTGGGCGTCAGTCCCGGCGAACACATTTCCGTCACTGCCTCTTTGACGCTGCTCTGCATACAACGCCGTGCCCTCGGCTCGCCGTTGTCCCTTGCAATCGGCTCGGAAAGCTACCGGATTCTAGGCGTGCAGTAACAGTTTGTGTTTCGGCACCAGTGTTTATTCTTATGCCGGAGTCCGGTGTGCTTTTCGAGCGTAAGCGTTATCCGTGCCCTCTCCATGAACAAATTGTAAATTGACCCTCATGTGAGGCTGAACTCTTCCCGTGTCTGTGAGCACGTCATGTTTACACACAAAAAAATTAAAACATGAACACACAACTCGGTAAAACACCTACACACACAGGCATCAAACAAGTACACTGCTCACGCAAAACCTAATGGGTAAACAATGCAGGCCTACTGTACTAGACAAGTGAGAATATAGGCCCACTGTAAACGCGTAAAGTTTTGTGTTTGAAATGTATTTTCTTAACGGTCTGGTGCTTAACGGTCAGGAAAATGAAAATTTGATGCTTTGATCGTTTTAAAATACCAAAGAAACATTATAGCTGTAGTGTAGTTATCAAACATGTGGTCTTCAAACATACAAGCAGAAATTAATTTCATAAAAGGTGTACTCACTGAAGCCACCTGGCATGCCAGCTGCTCCTGGGCCACTAATAGAACCTACAATAGAAATAAAAAATTGTAGCTGGAATTGCTTCCCATATCTTTTATAGAATATTTTCCCCTGAAGACTACTGTGTACTTCACAGTTTGAAAGTGACAATTATTGATGATAAGGTTGGCCTCAATGAAATAATAACCAAAGTGTGAGTACCGAAAGTGCAGAACAGGTTTCTTCAATTGCTTAATTCATTCCTTGATCATCTTTGTGAGACACCGGTAGGTGATTACACAAAGAGCAGCATAAAAACATGAACATTACAATATCGAATGATTCAGTATATTGAGCGAGTACATGTTAGCTCATTATCATTTTAATATGTAGGGCTTAGGAACAATCGCTCTTTAAAATAAATCAGCAAATATATGTGCGGAAGGCACCACATGATTGTAAGTCATGTCATAGCCGTAGCCACAACTCATTTTGGCATAATCTCGAGCAAAAGGAGCTCAGGCCTCATTTTGACCCCCATAAGCATTTATAGAATAGGTAAGAGTATAATAAGTAATGCATGCGCGTGCACTCAACGTGAAAGCTGTAGGAAGTGCGAAGCAGTGATTCACCAGCGAAGCTCGCTTTCACTGGTGCATTGCTATCCTCGACGCAGTGGAAGATTTCGACATCGGTGGACGACTATACGCTTGGATTTTTAGCTACCTTAGGGACCTCACCTTTTATATGACGACAAATAACGGAGACACCGATCGATATAAGGTTCATTGTGGTGTTCCCCAAGGAGGAGTTCTCAGCCCGATCCTATTCAATGTCACAATGATCGGCCTAGCAGCAGAACTTCCCAGCACGGTGAAGATCACTGCATACGCTGATGACATATGCATATGGGCATCCGGAACTACTCGTCCGCAATTGCGAGCTCGACTACAGCATGCAGTGACGATCACATACAAATATCTACGACGTCAGGGGCTCACTCTTTCAATCGACAAATGTGCAGTGCTTGCGTTCACGTGCAAGCATATGTCGCAATACCCGATATTTATAAATGGCACAGCGATACCTGCTGTAACGCACCACAAGTTCCTTGGGGTTGTCGTAGACAGAGATATATTGTGGACGAGGCATGTCGCAGCACTTAAATCTAAATTGAAGAGCTTTGCTCTCATTCTTCGCCACGTAGCAGGAGCAAGATGGGGCCCATCAGAATCATCGCTACTTCAATTGTACAATCCTCTATTTGTGGGATACATTCGATACAGCATGCCGGTGCTCTCCAATAAGACCTAGTTGTGTGAAGACGCTAGAGAGTGTTCAAGCTCAATGCTTACGAAGATGCTTGGGTCTACCGCGCTGTACTTCAACAAATGGGAATATCGCAGAGGCTCGGGCTTGTCCCATCAGTGTATACATGCTCTGCGAGCCACTTAGAGTTCACCTCCGATTACTGAGCAGACACAGACAGCACCCACTGTCAGTACTGCCCGCCACTCACCCAGATTGCAGTTTCTCAAGAGTAATATCGTGGCATGAAAATATTATACCATCAAGGTTTTCTCCGCCAAATGCCCCTGCAGTGCCACCATGGGTCCTGCCTAAACCACCTGTTTCTTTTACGATACCTGGAAAAGTCGCTCATTTCTTCTGTTGGCCTCAGACAACTGACCCTATATCACATTTATACAACGTACAGTGATTCTCTGCACGTGTACACCGACGGATCCACCACGCTAAACACCGTCGCAGCCTTTGTCATCCCAGACATGGATATCGCTCGGCGATTCAAAGTGGACCATAAAACCACATCAACTGCCGCAGAGCTTGTCGCTATCCGGGAGGCAATAATATTTATTTCCGGAGTGCAACCTCGAGCCTGGACGATTTTTTGTGATGCCAAACCCGCTTTGCAAACCATTTATTGCATCATGAAGCAAGGTCTGTATTACAGCTTGGCAATAGAAATCACAGAACTTATTCAGGTTGCTTCAACAAATGGTTATCTTATAACTTTCTAGTGGATTCCCGCTCATTGCGGCATGATGGGAAACGAAGAGGCAGACGCTGAAGCTAAAAATGCCTTGAGCAGTGCCCCTGAAGTACGCATTGCGTTTTCACGAGCTGACACGAACGCCCTGCTTCGCTGCGTGATGCGCAGCTACACACCTCAGCACTGGACCAAACCAGAACGGCGACACCTGCGACTTCACAAATGGGACCCGGAAATGAGGTTACGCATGCCTCCTAAATTGAAACGGCAACTAACAAGTATGATCCACCGCATTCGTCTTGATGTAGCGTACACCAGACGTTACGCACATATCATCGGTCGCAGTGACACCGGTCCTAATTGTGAACACTGTGATGTGCCAGAAACACTTGAGCACATATTTTGTGTCTGCCCAGCATACGCACGTGAACGACAAACACTGATTTCTTCTACTGAACTATATCACAGTAGATCATTAACTGATGAGACCATGTTGGGCCCTTGGCCAGACACTAACAGTGCAACTGCGGTCACAAGAGCAGTTATAACCTTTTTGGAAACAACTGGACTATGTGCGCGGCTATAAAATGTGTCTCAGCTAGTAAGAACACTACATACTCACCTCTCTATCTCACCATCGTCATCCATTAATCTTTCTTTTCCCCTTTCCCTTCCTCCAGTGTAGAGTAGCAGGCTAGAGCAAGCTATCGCTCAGGCCGACATCTCTGCCTTTCTGTAAATAAACTTACCTCCTCCCCTCGCTTTCACTGGCAAGAGTGCACTGCATTTCGGCCGTGCAGACTGCTAGGTTTCCGTCGTGGGAAGCATTCGTTTCTTATGCAATGACATCACATCACTCCTTTCTCTCCTCCTTATTCTTTTTTCACTCTTTCACACACACTTCTCATAACGTCGATTCCCAGCTACGTGGTATCTTCTGAATTGTTCAGAGAGAAAAACAACTTTATTGACGGCATAGCAAGGTCATTAAACTTAATTTGCCGGTGGTTCGAAGGGTGGTGGCCAAAAGCTTGCCACGACCGTTTCGGCGCAGTTAACCACTTCTTTATATCCACCTCACCTTCCAATCATGCTATGCGCGATTTATCCTGCATTACATCAAGTGACAAGGAAGAAGATGACGGCGTGCAATTACGGCATACGAAACCTTTGGCCAATGAAGTGTTCTGCTCTGAAAACTTTGGCGAGTTATACTCTATGTAATAGGTAGATGCACTATATCAACCGCTTGACGAATGAAACTGCGGTGGAAACAAGCAAATTTGTTTAATGCATGATCTCTATTGAATTTTATCTTAAATAAGCACTGTCTCCTCACAGTTGGGGGAAATTATGGAAATGCGAGAAGACGCCAAAAATGTGTAAATTTGTTGCTTTGGTGGGGTGTATTGTCTTAAACCTAAGACGCATTCTCAGTGTGCAAAAAAAAAAATACGGAGGAACTGGAAATTTATTTGAAAGCCTCATTCCAAAAAAAAAGATAACAATAAAGCCTTCTTTCCCCAACTGCAATTGACGGCATGATATTTTTTAAGTGAAAATAATGATGCTGCTTATCTACAATGACATCAAAAGTATTTGATATGCCTCCGGGATTTTAATGGCATAAAGAGTGCGCCTCATAGTTAATATTATCCAGATATCCATAAATCACTGCAGGATTAACAAAATGCAAGGTGGGACACATCTTAAGTAGCTGCCATACGCTACCTGTCACCGTTGGTCCTACGCCGCTCATTCCCGAAAGAGGGCCTGTGCCGCCGGACACTGTAAAAAAAATTGAAATCAATTTAAGAGTGGATGACAAAATCCTTGATTCACGAAAGAATATTTATGGGCCTGTGAGGGTTATCAGTCAACCATCTCATAAACTTTCTGTTTACAAGCAATGCTAGATAGGTGAATGCAGCTGGTGACCTCAGCTTGTCGATTGCGTGACGAAGCACCAGCGCTTGCATTCGCGAAATGGGCCTCGAAGTTACAAGTTTCATGCACAGATCCACAATAATTGCTTTGACTTTGGAACTCACAGTGACGCTTAGTTTACAAGAAAACCTTATACAAATGACTTTGCTAATTTAAATCAGTTTTGCTGGGAAACACTCACCAAAGCCACTTGCGTATCCGGGGCGTCCACCACTCATACCAGGAAGAGGAATACCAGCTGTCCGTGGAAAAAGACGCTTCAATAAATGAGAGCATTGCGCCGACAGAAAACAATTAGCAAAGTTTGCAGGTATCGCGTGTCTTAATTGCAACTTCGTGCTTTTTGGTAATAAGCTTAGTCTGCTGGAGCTTAACGCACATGCCACAATGTGACATTATGCTGAAAAAACAGCAACAAAAGGTCCGCTAAAAAGCCAAGCGCTAAGTGTCTTGATTTCTCAGTATCCTGTGGTGTTATCTGTTCCATGCGTGTATCGCCTGTGTCCAGTTATCTCTCTAGAAGTGCCCGGAAATCGCTTACTTGTCATGCGACTAACCCATAACATTATTACGGCTGCGGAATGCACCCGTGTTGTTATTCGAAAGGTCCCAGAGTTCGCGCAGTATGCTTTGATTGTGACGACCGGGAATGGAAAAAGATAGCTCGTATTTAGCACTATCAGAACTGAGTAGCTAGTTTACCATAATAGCTGCATTAGCTATCGTCATCGAAATGTTACTGAGAGCAAATTAGTTGAAAAAGTATTTTGCGTTCATGCTTAAGCTCTACCAGAGCTTTTTATAAGCGAAGCTGCTTTTGCTCAGGGTTGTGTCCGTCCCTCGGCGACCATCCGCTCCCCCAAGTGCGCATGCGCGCCAACTCTCCCCGTCTCCTTGCGTGAGCCGGAGGAGGTGGTAGCACCCTATCCTAGCGTGAGTGCGAGGAGTTGGGGGAAGGTGGTAGAGTGTCTGCCTTCGCTTCGTTTCTCCTCTCCCGTTTGTATCTTCACCACAGCTGTGCCCTGGTGTATAACACTGCGTGCGCTCGCACCGTTGCACTCTCATTTGCTACAGTGCTATGAACGTCAACATTGGCGCCACTCCTAGCGGTATAGGTAACATGAGTTGTGACAGGAGTGCAAGCAGCACCGCTGAGAAGAAGACGAGAGCTCGCGAAGCCGAACGTAAACAAGAGCGCCGGCGAGTAGACTCCGAGCTCGTGAGCTAGCGAGGAAACGGCAACGGCAAGCGAACCTTGAACTCCAAGCTCGGGAAGCCGAACGTAAACGGCAACGTCGAGCCGAAGACCCTGAGACTGCGAGACAACGCGAAGCCCAAACGCAACGAAAACAGTGAGCTGCAAATCTCGAAGCGACTAGGCGAAGGAGAGTTTGAGGCCAGGACATTGAGGCGTTCGAAACAACTGCAACGACCGGGAACTGACGGAGTGACCACATGGCTCAAGTGAGACTTCTTTGACCGGAATATCGGATACAGCTGCGACTGACTTTGGTTTGACAACAACCTGAGCAAGGTCTGTACATCCATCGCGCTCACGGCCAGCACGCTGGCATGCTGCAATGGGAGCTTGCTGGCCATGGTTCCCTTAAGTGGGCGATGGTGTAATTTTTATTAGCTAAATCGGCACATACATTCCAGTCGAAATCTTCAACAGACTAGACCTGTGCCTTACTCAGCAACTTTTTGTTCATTATGAAATACACAGGCATCCATTACGAGGGAAGTGAATCATTATTCTTTTCTAAGTGGTAACCCCGTTTCCGACCACGTACATTGCGTGTGAATTAGTAAGCCGGAAGGAAAACTATGGCATAATGATGGGTTATGTATGGCACTTCCACAATCAAAGCGCCAAAAAACGTGACCGATATTAGCGAGAAAGTGCTTTCAAATCGTTGTGGCTTTGCGAGTGTACAAGAAATCATTGCGTAAAATGAAAGTAGGGTAAAAAACCGAGGCTATGTCAGCTCTTTCCATATTTGGAAAGCATATACAGCTGGATTCGGTACTCTTCTCAATGTCATGGTTGATTTTACTTGATCCCATTGAAAAGTAAGAGATCTCAAGTGTACATAGACACTGACAGCACAAAATACTAAATAATGTTTCGTTGAAGTAAAAGTTATTGGTGGAGTTGCAACAAGAACTTCGTTTTTACATTCAGTGATATGAATAAAAAATTAAACAAAAAAGAAAAAAAGTCTTGTATGCAGTAATTTTGAGCTGAAATGCTGTCGATGTATTATAGCCCCCAAATAATAACCATATAAGCATTCAGACTGCTGTTTACTTACCCAAGCTACCTGACAAACGGGCATGTCCACTTCCTCTAAAGCCAACACCAGGTCCTAAAGCAACAAAATGATCGATGTATCTAATTTTTCCAACAGAGTGTAATATTGAGTACACATAGTACTTATCAACGTAAATACAATATTTCGAAGTGCTCTACAGTTTCTACTGAAGGGATAAAAAAAAACTCATGAATAAAAAGTGTGACTGTAAGACACTTGAAGAGCATGGCGATAACTTTCGATAGACAAACAAGTTGGCACAGCCACTCACGTAAAATACATTCGGTCTACAACGTAACGTGAGTTCGGCAACAAGAGGAAGAATAGATTAAAAAGTCTTGCTGCGCAAGGAGGAGGAGGAGGAGGAAGAAAGTTTAAGCGGAAAGACAGGGAGGTTAGCCAGTTCTTAGACCGGCTGGCTACCCTGTGCTGGGGAAAGGGGTGAGGGGAATGAAAGATGTTAAGAAGAAATGTTGCGAAGAGAGAGAGAAATTACAAAAAAAAAGACTGGCGCAAGACTGGTTCACATCGAAGGTGGGCTTGTCGGCTCTTACCGAAAATGGCTAAGTCACCTAGTCACAACACTTCAACCATATCATCACTTACGTTGAGCCCGTTTAGCAACATATATGCTACAATGAAACAAGAAAACTTTTTGGAGGGCTTGTAACTTGCGAGTGGTGGGTTAGGATCCCACAGGTGTATAGGCTGCTTTTTCGTGTACTACATTTTCGCAGCTTATAGCATAAGCATGAAAGTACAGTTACAAACAACAGATAATGTCACCTATGTTTCGCTTGGCCCAATGTTTTGTCTGATTCATTTGGCCATGCTTGCTTCTAGCTACATAAATTATCGCTGTCATATATGCAGTCTTTCGTGGACACTCGACCTTTCAGCGTCTTACGCTCTTTGTTATATTTTGTTTGATTTTTTTGCGTTAACATGTATAACTATGAAGAACAGATTAGCTAGAGTTCTCTCTCGATGCCATAACACACTCGCCAGAAGTAAGTCCATACCTTTTAAACGTAACAATTTTGTGGAAGAGGTGGTGTGGTTTTGGCTTTAACTGCCAATTAACTTCAGCCAGCACCCATTAGAATTGAAATCTCCTAATATGTCTCAACGATAGGGAACAGTATAGGAATGTTTTCTAGCTTACAACGTGATCCTAGATGCATCACACGGAACCGTATATTTACTCTATAGAAAACACACCGATATAGGGATGATGTCAATAAAGCACAATGGAAAGTGTCTTCTTCGTTTTCTTCTAGACAGGCTTAGGTTATGCGATGCTCTGTTCACAAATAATGCCCACAGGGCGAAATAAATGACTGGCTAAGTCGATTGGTTGCTTCAGGGCAAAATGTAGGAACGAAAAATGGTGCCAAGCAATTGCCATTGCAGAGCGTGAGCGTCTCTTGTTTCGTTACAAAAGAAAAAAAGTGTCTGGTTCCGTGAATATGAACCTCAAGCTGAGTCAAGATCACGCTAGTGTCGCATAGCTGCGTCAGCACCACAAAAAAATGTTTGCACGATATCCGGGAGATGGAGCAGAGTTTTCGCCGATGAGTTCAAGCCAACATTTCTTCAACGTTTAAGCTTATACCTCCAGGCTTGCCATACCAATTAAATTTAACGAAATATTGTATACACAGTCCTTGCGGAATCAAGGTTACCACGGCCGGAATAGAAAAACACGTAAGCGTTCTGTCTTACAGCCGTCACTATCGAGTTATACTTAACTGTAGCGTTTCTCCGTGGTTAGAGCCCCTGCTAAACGCGAGGGATATAGCAACCTTCCTGTTGTAGGTGTTTTTGCTTGCTGCTAAGGGGTCTGGCGATTTTTTGCGCGGACTTTTTGGCGATTTTTTGTGCGTGAACTTTTGCGCGGACCGCAGTCAGGAAGGCAATGGCCAGCAATGACTATTCAGAGAACGCGCGCATCATGGCACCCAATAGCAATAGCTATCCAGAGACGTTGGCTAAAGCTTTAGCTAGGGAGCCTACGGGTGCTTGCATAAGTTTCCTAGCTTTAGCAGGGTCGTAGCGCCACACGTGGTAGTGCGGCGGAATGTGGAAACAGGCGCACTGCAAAGGCCGTAGAACGAAACGCATGTGTCTTTCCAGACCAGCTGTGGCTGTTCGTGTACCTTTTGCTCGTGATAAGAGTGAGACCTCAGCCATCTTTTTCAAATTGTGTGTTTTTTAAACACATTTTTGCTTAACACAACGCATTGCTGTAGTATTTGGTGATATATCGCTAATTAAGATACTGTTGCGCTAGATCTGACGTGGCCAATACAGATAAGAACATGACAGGATCGGCACTGACTTCTACTGTTTGGAGTCAGCGCCCACTCTGTCATGTTCTTCTCTGTACTGTCCTCGTCAAATGTAATGTTACACTGTTTTGATTAACATGTTTGCTGTTTTCGTTGTACAAACAAGGTCACTGCGACGCACGTCACTTAAAATGCATTGCTCTAAATTATGTGCGCCAACACTCACCCGCAGCTCCCGGTGCATTCGCTAGTGCTCCTCCAATGACTCCCAAGACCGCACCAGCAATGCCTAAGAAGCGTGTGTGTGTGTGAGAGAGAGAGGTCATTCAACCTCAAAGAAACAAAACAAAGTTGGAAGGCAACGCGGGTTACACATGAATGAACAAACGGAGAACGCAGACAGCGTAAAGCAATATATATTAAACTGAGCAGTTTTCATGGGCTGCTACTTAAAAGTTATTGTATACCGGGAATTTTCATCTAAGATGAGTGTTAAGAACTTTGTTGATAAAGAATTAGTATCACGGCGTGACCCTGGCGGGCGGGGTCTCAATTCTAGGGCTCCGCTGACTCATGTTCTGCCACCTGCCTGACGTGGAGTAGAATTGCAAGCTGTACCTCCTGGTCAGAGCTGATGGTGCCTCCCATCGCCCGAAAAGGTTACAGATTGTATGGACCTAAAAAGCTATTTAAAGGGGCCCTGCAACACTTTTTGAGCATGGTCAGAAAACACTGTCAATCGGTAGTAGAGGCTCCCGACAACACGCGAGCCAACTATTAGCGGTGCATGCGGCCTGGAATTCACAATAAAATATCAAAGTCAGCTAAAAATAGCCTTATATTCTCTCGACAAATCATGGAAAATAAGCCTAGTAAGCCCATTTATCAGCCATTGGCTGATTTGTACATGACGCGCTTGGTCATTACAGAGATCGCCACGGGAGGCCGTGACTTGTCCACACGTGCGCGTGCAATGACACTGAAAAAGCCGCGCATTCAAAGAAAAAAAAGTGCTCAAGGCCACGAGGAGCGGGTGACGTAGTTTTCTTTTTTTTTTTTTTGCTCCTGCCGTATCTCCCTGCTTAGCTTCCAGCACTTTCGTTGAGACGAGAGAAGAGAGCATGCAATTTCAGCATGCGACAAATCTTTGTTACTCCACTTGCGCTGGCCCCGCCGCGGTGGTCTAGTGGCTAAGGTACTCGGCTGCTGACCCGCAGGCCGCGGGTTCGATTCCGCGCTGCGGCGGCTGAATTTCCGATGGAGGCGGAAATGTTGGAGGCCCGTGTGCTCAGATTTGGGTGAACGTTAAAGAACTCCAGGTGGTCAAAATTTCCGGAGCCCTCCACCACGGCGTCTCTCATAATCAAATGGTGGTTTTGGGACGTTAAACCCCACAAATCAATCAATCAATCCACTTGCGCTGGGCGGATTCTTAGCATTTTGGCGGCGTGGAATTCATGAAGCAATAAGCTCTTCCAGTGAATTCATTGCAGGGTTACTTGAAAAAGTGTTTCCGGGCCCCATCAAATTTGGTGGTCGGATAACGTATCCCCACGAAGTGTGATATAGCCATGGCGAGCTACCAAACCACGGACAGATATGCCCATACATCTTAAGAAAATTTCGGTAAACTTTTGAAGACTTAAAAATTACCCCAATTTGAATATTATGGTGGTCAATCGGGTCCGCCTTTTCTAAATACTTGTGGGAAGTGCTGTAATTTAGTGTGTGCCCACTCTGATGAACGAAAATTTCCCGAGAGGCCATTCCGGATGGGCCATTATTTTTCCTCCTTAGTATCCTCCTGCAGCGTTTCAGAGAATTGAAAGTGCAGTCGAGGCTCTACTTGGCTCGTGAGCCTTAGAGCAAAAACGTAAAGCGTCTGCATTATAGTTTTCATTCAGGACTGTGTCCTGGACACCAGATCAGCGTCTACTGCTCTGTCGATTTGCCACCTAGGAATTCACCTATCTATATCGGGAGGTGGCCTTTCAAATATAAATGGCGTGCTTCGTGTTGGTCCGAGATGATAGTCGTCAGTGGTTCCTCCCTCCATTGTAGGTTAAGAGTGAAATCAAAAATTAAAGTAGGAGCAAGATGAGGCGAGTGGTGCAAGGCCAGCCTCTTCCCCTTTGCAACTTTTGTTCTCAGCTTTAGGTTAGAGCAGGACTTTCCATCAGAAAAACAGGTCCAGAGCTAAATATAGTATATTCTTTCTTTCTATCTCTCTCCATTAGAAAGCGAGGCAGAAGGAGGAAACTGTAATCACAGCGCTACCTTCTCTCTCCACTGGTGGATCGATATAGAAACGAGCTCAACAATCAATGCAAAGATCAAAACGAAAAAAAATGACGTCTTCTCATAAGATGTTGTCTATTGTCGTTTTAGTCAAAACACACTCGTAGCCATAATCGCGTGTATTGAAAAATGACAGTAAAGGGAAGACTCAGTTAAAAGAAAGAGGGCCAAACTCGGCACTGAATAGATGGCTTTGCAGGGGAGCCCAACCCTCAGACAATCCCTCCATGCTCACGGCCATTTTCTGAGGCTCAAGGTGGCTCCTCGAAACACACGCATTTTCTAGTAGATGCCAGTTTGGTATATAATCGATAAATAAAATGCGATAAAATACCAAGTTTTTATTTCTTCACTCCAGTACCATATTTTCTAAGCTCAAAATAGTATACTCGTGATATGTCTAATGCCACTATACACAGTGACATGAGTATATACCAACAGTGAAAACATATTTGCTGCATAGCCACATTGTTTCCTCAATGCAGGTTTGAACGGATGTCGAGGAAAATCATTGAATCGGGTGTCAACTTGCCCAATTGATAATGCAGGGTAATGCTTTGGAAAACTTCAGAGGTCAACTAAGGCCGAGGCATATGTTTCAGGAAAGATTACAGGTTCGCACTGAAGAGGGTGTATTTGACTGCGCGATGACAGAAGATTCAGTTATGGGATCTTAGGAGTCTGGAGTCTATGTTTCTACTCCAATATGCAGCGTAGGTCTGCAACACGAAAATTTAGAGCAGTTCTTTATTCTATATAGTCACTTGAAGTAATGGAGCTCGCTCCAGTTCACCTTCTTGCATCAAAATTAGTATAAACTAGAAACCTATGAGAAAGTATTTCCACAACAAAAGCCTACTAGCAAAACATATAACATGATTTATAGGAGGTTGGATGAGCGCTCACCTGTGCCCACTGAAACTGGTTTGCTGCGAACTCGAAAGTTACCTAAAATAAATAAAGAACAGTCACTCCTTAAAAAATAGTTCTGGCAAACCTATTTTCTCGTTTAACGAGGACTCGCGAGAAATACCAGGGCGCACTTACAGAGAGCAGTTGTAGAACTGGCCCAATATGGACACTAGATGTACTGAACAAGTTCGCATTAACGTGGTGTAATGACTTCAAGCGCAGTACTTTCATTGTCGGTATTACGATCACTCATATCTATTACAAGAGCGCTATCCTCAACCGCAATCTGTCGCAATCTGCCAATGAAGCGCCGTGATGCAGTCGTAGAAACCGTAGTAGCCCTGCGAACCAATCAGAATTGTCAAAAAAAAAAGCAAGGAGGTGATGTGAAACTTTTTTACATTGAGACTAATATAAACTCATTACCTGAAACAAGACCCTAGAGTCGTTCCTACCAGTCTGCTAACTACAATGAGAATAAAAAGAAACGGCAGTCCTGCACCGAATGCGCAGCATTGTCACAGCGAAAGCTAAAAAAGGGGCCTTTCAGAGTCCTTTTTTGGGTAGCTGCTGCAAGCGCACTTGCCGGATACCCAATACGCTAATAATCATTGTGGAGAAGGCAGGTATTCATTATGCCATCCTTCGACGTTTTTTAGAGAAGCGTGGTACCCACTGGACACTTGCAAGAAACTTTTTGCAACATTTCTTGTGCATGTGGCTGACGACGATGAAGAATTTCGCCAGAAGTGACATTGCATTTTTTTAGACTTCCTTTAAGCTCTTCAAAGCTGTAGTGCTGATGTATAAAATTGCTTTTTGTCAGCGAAGAGGGGTCATCGCACAAGGCCCACCATTAGTTTGTGGTGATTGCTGACTGGTATGCGAAGATTATGTTTTAGAAAGCTAGTGAATAAGTACTCACCTAAGACTCCAGGGACACCACTCAGTGCTCCTCCAATGCCAGCCAATACCGTGCCAGCAGTGGCTAAAGCATAAAGGAAGAAAACAGAATTATACTTCACCAATCCTAAAGAGCTGAATCGAACTTTGCGAAAGGGCGAGTTACAGCCAAGTTGACGAAGGGAGAGCGTAGACAGCGTGGAGCAATGGCAAACGAAGCCAGTCATGTGGCCTGTGCTTGTTCAGCTAGTTCTTCGTGTGCCGTTATCAAGAAAAGCGAGGATATGCAGAGCATTTTTTTCAGCTGAGGTAAGAAAAATTAGAAAAAAACCTATACTCACTAGTGTTATTTGTTGTACAGAGAAGAGGGAGGGGGGGAGCGGTGTAGAGCCAAGTTGGAGGGGAGGACCGTATATTGTTTAGAAATTGCTTGATGTCCGCACTGCAGCGGCCGTATTTGCTATCAATGACGCCAGCATACGCATGTTGTTTCACATTTTACGTTTTAGTTGTGTACAAGAGGACAGAGCTATTAAATCCCAAAACCGTGGCAATTACGGTGAGAAAGACGACAACAAAAGACGACACCGTCTCCCATTTTCTTTGTTTGGCTGTGGTAACCGAACCGGGATGGTGGTAACAGTCCTCGCCTGTCTGTGTGCTTAACAAGTTTTCTTCGTGTGTTACCAACACGCCTAAGCACCCATTTTAGAAAGGAAAAGGGGTAGCGGTATATCAGCACCTGGGGTAGCCAGTAATGTGAATTTCAACGACTTAAATATTGCAGTTACCTGCGTCACTCGGAACTCCAACGCCAGCACCTAAAATAGAAAAGCGAAACTTTCAGTGCTACTTATGAAATAATCTTTGTAAGGTCTCATCGGTCTTAAAACCTGGAAGCACAAAATCAACGGCATGTAAAAATACTTCCTGTTACATAATGTGTTAGGTCAGGTGACTAGCTTTCACATGGTTTTTGGCGAGAACATGTTACGTTACTAGCTATTACGACAGGTTGCATGTTTTTAGTCATGTGACTTTCACGTCACGTCATTTTTAGTTAAGTCAGTACATTTCGCGAGGTGTTACGAGATCTATAGTAGTGTTAGTATGTACGTGATGTTACTTCATTCTAGTCACGTGACTTAATATCACGTGATCTTTTAAGTTGTGTGACTTATTACGTGATGTTACAAAATTTTTAATCACGTGAACACTAGTTAATTGCTCTAACGTGATTTTCGTCCAGTGACTAGGAATTGTGCGATGTTATGAGATACTCAGGGCCTTAACAGACTAGCGCATCATAGTGTTTGTATCACATGCTTGTCTAATCAGTGCCCGTGCTGTCGGAACGAAGCAGTTCAGCATGTATTGGTTCATGATAATGACAATTACTGTTGAAAGGTAAATATACTGAATGCAATCTTTGACTGGGTAAACAAACGAACAAACCGACTATGCGGCGAAGTTTAGCCTGTAGTTTCTGTCAATAAAAACTGGCCCTATGCTTTGAAGCCGATTCGGTCTGTTCTTCAGGGGGGTTGAATGTCCGGCCAGCTCGGAAGCTTTCAGTCGTTCTATTCACTGAGCTGTTTTCTATGTTCGTTCCAGAAACCATGTACGTAAACGTTCGGCAGGACCCCACGTGAGCGCTGAATATTTCGAGGTGTCGTTGGGATATGCTAAGATTCCAAGGATGGCCTTTAGGTGTGGCTACCGTCCGTTTCCAAAACCCGGTTGCGATGAGGTTGATGCGATGGTTCACCTTCCCACTATGATTTACGAGAAAGTTTCGTGCTGCATTGAAGCTGCGTACGTCGTTCGTTCACTTACAAACAAACGTATCTCAACAACTCTCGTGTTCACCCAGTGTATACCAGCTCAGCATGCATGGCGGGAATAGAAATTACCCATTCTTTTATTGATAATAACGAGTTATGACTTCGTGTTTGTTTAGTAAATGGGTGTAAGGTGAATTGTAGTTCTGTTCTTTATAGATTAGGACAGTGTTTCTATTCTTTACATGTTCGATTTCTGTGATATTGGTCTTTTCACCCGTAGAATGCTAATAAACCTATCAGAGCGGACAGTAAGGCACATTTGTAGTGTAAAAG
Organism: Rhipicephalus microplus; assembly: GCF_013339725.1. NCBI lineage: Eukaryota > Metazoa > Arthropoda > Arachnida > Ixodida > Ixodidae > Rhipicephalus > Rhipicephalus microplus. The sequence continues at coordinate 42,528,922 of NC_051168.1, forward strand.
AACGGGACGGTTTTTAAAGGCTTAAGAAATTTTATTTACTGCCTGAAAACTTTGCTGTTAGAGAATATCAAGCCTACTAAAACACTATTAAATTGTTATATGATTTTATTTGAGCAAACTATGGGCCCATGTATGAAGTATAACTCACCTACTCCTCCCGGAGGTATTCCAATTCTTCCTCGAAGGCCATCACCAACACCTACCAAAGAAGAAAAGGGATTTTTCAAGTTTAACCAAATACTGCAATGTAGTCTGCGTTTAATAGGATACAAATAAAAGACGCACTGGCACTGCAAAGGTTTAAGTACAATCATTGAAAAGGGCTGCTTCACAGAGATAAGAGCGAGTGATTGTTCGTTTCAGAATAATGAACGGCTGTCAGGGCCGTTTCAACTATACTCGTTCCAGAAGTGGCAAGCCTCTTTGAATCTGAACTTTTTAATTCACTGAAAAGTGGTCTTTTACAAAAGGCGCAGCTCTTCAAACTTGAGTTCCATCCGTGCTGTGCTGGGTGAACGCTCAAAACCCGTAAGGTCTCAGTATGCGCCACACAAGTAGGATAAGCCCCAATCCTCGCTGCTGGTCGACCATAATGAAGATGCTCACAGGAAAAGGCATATGCGTCAGATGGGCAAAGAGATATACAGAAAGAAAGAAGGGGAGAAAGAAAGAAATGCATAAGGGAAGAAGGAAACGTGGAGGAAAAAAGAGAGAGATTGAAAGAAATAGAGAAAGGTATAAGGCAAGACAGAAAAAAAGAGAGAAGAAAGAAAGAGGAAGGGGAAAAAGATACTGTGGGAACGTAAGACAAAAAACAGAAAGAATTCGTGGAATAATAACGATATCTAATGTTTTACGCCCCAAAACCACGATATGATCATGAAGCCATAATGGAGTGCTTCTGTTATTTCGACCACCTGGTGTTCTGTGCCATTTACTGACATCGAAAAGTACACTGGCCCCTACTATTTCGCCCCCACCGAAAATCTGGCCGCCACGGCCGGGATTTCATAGCGCGACCTTCGGGTCGGCAGCCGGGCACCTTAGCCACTGATCCATCCAGGCTGTTGCGAAGCGTGCCTCCGACGACGTTACGAAGGGCGCCACGAATCTCACCGCTGCAACCACTGTTTCGAAAGACGGCGACGCCAACACGGTCCCGAGGGCGTCACTGCTTCGAACTCCGCCGGGAAGGTCACCAGCCGTTTGGTAGCGTAGGTTTCTCAGCTCGTGACTGCTTCTGCGCAGAGCTGATAGACGAGCGGACGAGACGACGGTGAGTTAAACAAGGTTTACTTACAGCATATATACAGAGGCGTTACAAATTCGGCACTGGGGCCGACAGCTTAGAGACCCGAAGAGCCGAGCTCTCCTCTTTAACACATAGGTCTACTCTGACACACATGTCCACTGCTCGCGACGCGCCGCAGGGCTTCTTTTATATGCACCGGGTGGATTCTTTGAGTAACCAAATGTCCAACCAGAAGCGCCGCTGGTCGTGAGGTCAGACTCCTCCAATGGGGTCACCGCTGGGCCGCGTCATTCTCATCGAATCTGGAGCCGCTGCGCTGCACGTGGCTGCACCCAAGGACGAGTGACGTCGCCACGCATTGCGTCAGACTCGCCAGACAGGAAGGCGCCGGCTCGCTGGTTGAGGTGACTCACTGCACGTGCGCGGCAGAAAGGCACCGTCGCGTGATGACGCCGTTGAGTTGTCCATCGCGTCAGACGGGCTCGCGTGCTGGCCTTGACACAGATTGCCTTTTTTCAGAGGCATGGACGTTCGCTGTGGACTCGCAGGCATAACAAGGCGCAGTTTGGTTGAGAGGGCAGGAGGCAAATGTGACCTCGTTCATACCAATGGAGACCATGCTTACTGTGGACACCCCCCCCCCCCCTGCAGCTGCATTGTTCAACCATTCTTCTACACGTTAGCTCAGTGAAATCGCTTCAATTTTCGTACACATCTGAGAGTATAGAGGATCAGTGTAAGCCAATGAGTAACAATATTAAATTAAATGTAATTGTTGGAGTTTGACGTTCAGAAACCACCATATCATTATGAAAGTCACCATACTTAGGTCTCTGAAAATTTCAACTGCCTGGTTTTCTCTAACGTGCACACAAATCTAAGCGCTAGGGTCTCAAGCCTTTTCGCCTCCATCGAAAATGAGGCCGCCACGGGCGGGTTTTATTTGATCCCGTGACATGCGGATCAGCAGCCGAATGTTCTAGCCACTAGAACACCATGGCGTCATGTAAAGCGATCAGAAATTTCAGTGCGACGCAATGATAATATACATAAATGAGGGAGTTTTGCACACACTGGAGAATATACAGCTATAATAAGTGTTTCGAATATACTGAAATGCTTTCAATAATGTATTGTATAATATAACTTAAAATGCGCTAGTGCACATGTGGAATTATAACTCACCAACTGCTCCCGGAGGTATCCTAACTCTTCCTCCGAAGCCACCGGTGGCAGGTCCTAAATGAGAGAAACGGTACGTTCTAGTTTAGAAAGGGGAAGGACTCTGCTTAACATTGGTGTGCCATACAATGACAATAGGAAACAAACTGGTTAAAACTCTCTTTTGATGCAGCGACGAAACAAAGCTGACCAATAGCAATAAGAGTGGTGATGGGTTCGAGTTAGCTAAGGGAATCGCTGTCAAGAAAGTGGCAATCATTGTATGTTTAAACATAGTATGGTGCTGCTATTTTGAATTTCATCAAAAGCTGTCACAGTGGTATTTTTAACATCTTTAGTAAGCCCGGAGTATCCGCGTAACACGGATAACTGAGAATATGACGCATGTGTGGATAAACTTGGCAGCTTCCTGACCCCTAAAAGCAGTGTGAATACTCCTACTTTTGAGGTTTTCAGACACACCAAAATAATCTAAAAATTTTTTACAGCTTAACTGAAACCTGTGCACATGTCTGGATTACAACTCACCAATTCCAGGTGGAAACATTCCACCTGCAGGTATACCACCTCTTACTCCAGGGCCAACAACACCGATTCCTAAAAGATAAGAAGAAAGTATTCAGGATTGACCCTAAGACTCCGGTCTACCATACAATCGCAACAGAAGACATCCGTTTGCAAATTGGTCTGTATGGAACGACGACATAGTTGCACGAAAGTAATATGAGTGGCTGATCTGTTCATGTTAGCTTAGTGAATGGCTGTCAAGAGAGTTACAGTCGTGTTCATTTCAGTTGTACCATAATAATTTTATTTCGGATGCTTTAAATTTCTGCATTAGTATTGGTTTTGACCGTAGACGTGCGCACGAAGGGGGCATGGGGCAAGAAGCGGGGGGGGGGGGGTAGTGCAAAGTGAGACCGTGCACTGGCATGATAGGGAAGGTGAGGCGCTAGGACAAATCTTTGCCCCCCCCCCTTCCCCGAAGAGGAACCCCACGCACGCCGATGTTTTTGAAACATCTAGAGACTCCGGAGAAACTGCGTAAGCTATTCAAAGCTGCCAGTGTGATGCACTTAAAGCATGAGAGAAATTGGCAGTCTCTAAAGGTCGAAGATAAGTTACAGCTTGCATGCTTTCTTCTTAGAATATGTAAATATTTAAAACTTCATGAACACCGAAATATTGCATATCAATCCTGCGGAAACCCGCTGGTTGTTGAGAAGCGTTAAGAAAGCTTTCTGCTTAGGCTCAATTGGTAGAGTGACGACCCGGAAAAGTGTTGGTCCCGTATTCGAACCCCTGATCAGGAAGAATTTTTCAGCAACTAAGAAGCTTTTCTTTGTGAAGTCTGTACGGATTGCCTGTGGGTTCGTGCTGCAAATGATTGGAAGTCACCTTGCCTATTCTTAAGCCTTTAGTCACCTCGCGCGTGTCCGCAGAACTCATTCGCAATACTTGTGTACATGTGCTTCGAGTAGCCGATTAATTCATCCTCGCGTTGTTGATTGCTGGCATCCTGGTTAGCTCAATTGGTAGAGCAACCACCCCGGAATTGCATTTGGTTCAAGTTCAAAGACCAGATATGGACGAATTTTTCGGCAAGAAGTTTTTGTTTCTGAGAAATGCGTACGCACTTCTTTGTGGACTTAGTGCTATAAGTGCGTGGTTGTCTTCCTTTCTCTTTTTATACCAAAATATGCTCGAAATAATTTGACACTTTAAAACTTGGGTCGAGCATAGACACATATACATACGCGCAGACTGCAATACAACTTACCTAACCCTCCGGGTCGCAATCTATCGCTTGGTCCAATGACAACACTAGAAGGTCCTGAATGACAGAAAGTGAACGTTCAGGGTTATATGAGGTCTGCTGAAGAACAAAGTTAGTAAATACCGGCTGCACACACACACACAAGCAAGGACGCACACATACAATGTTACAGCACTCTAAAGTGAGTGAGTGAGTGAGTGAGATTGACTTTATTCAATTTATCCTAAGGAAGCTGAGTAGGGGGCCATTACGAACCTTGAAGGGGCCCTGAGACAGTTTTTTGAGTAACCATGGAAATATTTCACTGGGAAAGCGTATTGACTCGCAAATTCAACGCCTAAAAATGTTAAGAATCCGCCCAGTACGAGAGGAGTACAAAGATTTGCCACACGCTGCAATCACGTTCTCTCGTCCCGACGAAGCACTGGAAGCTAAACAGGGAGGGATGGGAGGGGCAAACAAAAAACGTCACTCGCGCCTCGTGACCTTGAGCTTTTCCTTTTTTTTTCTGGGAATACGCGGCTTTTTCAGTGCGATCACGTGCGCATGCGAGGAGAAGGGGCGGCCTCTCGCGGCGATCTCTGTAACAACCAAGCGCGCCATGTTCAAGTCAGCCAATGGCTTATAGATGGGCAATCTACGTGTGATTTTCGAACGTTTGATTGATTGATTGATATGTGGGGTTGAACGTCCCAAAACCACTATATGATTATGAGAGACGCCGTAGTGGAGGGCTCCGGAAATTTAGACCACCTGGGGTTCTTTAACGTGCGCCCAAATCTGAGCACACGGGCCTACAACATTTCCGCCTCCATCGGAAATGCAGCCGCCGCAGCCGGGATTCGAACCCGCGCCTTGCGGGTCAGCAGCCGAGTACCTTAGCCACTAGACCACCGCGGCGGGGCAGATTTTTGAACGTTTTCTGTCATTTGTCGGGGGAAGAGAAAGAAATTTTCAGCTGACTTTGATAATTGATTTTGAATTCCAGGCCCTGTGCTGCGCTTTAACATATGGCTCGCGTGTTTTCGGGAGCCTCTACTATCGATCAGCAGCGTTTTATGACCATGTTCAAAAAGTATTGCAGGGCCCTTTTAAGTCAGCCTGGGAGCTCTGCCCAGTGTGGTGGTGGCAGCCAAAGGCTTCTTGTGGTGACCTGGGTGCTCTGTACCACTTGTAGTTGCTGCTTGTAGTTGTTGCTCTTGAGGACTTCTTGCCAGGCCTCTTGGGTGTTTATCTGTGCTGCGCTGTGGGTAGGGCACAGCCAGATTATGTGTTTGGACTTGCAACAGGAATGGTTGCAAAGCGAGCATGTAGTGGTGAGTTGGGGTGGACTCTATGTAAGGTGATGGTGTTATATAAAAGCGTGGCTACTTGGGCTGGTTGGTATTGCATTTTGGAAAGAAATATACTTTCTTAGTGCGCAGGGAACGCTTTGGTACACGGGGAACATTCTCTCTGAAACGTGCCTTGCGCAGTAAGAAAGTATCTTCCTTTCAAAAAGACGTTATGTACGTGTGTGTTTCCAATTTGCTTGGACTTGGAGCTTGTGCTTTGTTCAAGTGCCCCTCACTTGTAAAAGTTAAGAGCTTGAACACAATTTTGGTTGAGGCATTCTAAAAACGTTGGAAAGACCTTAAAGAGAAAATTTAGATCAAATTCAGGTAAAATATTTACTTACCTGAACCACCTGACGTCAGCTTGCCAGTGTACGAAACGCCACCATATTCTGCCAAAGTAGAAAAGTAGGGGTAAGTACAGAGTATATTCTGAAGGTTTCACGTGCAAAACAGTGGTATGATTGTGTGGCATGCCGTAATATAAGGCTGATGATTAATGTACACCACGTGCGTATCATTGGGGTGCACCAGACATGAAGCACACGAGTGTTCGTCTATTTAGCCTTATTAATTTAGTAAAAGGTATATTCGCAGTTGCTCTAATATCTGATCATAGCGGAATGGTGGGTTATGAAACCAAATATTCAGATGATTTCCAATATTAAGACTTTTCAACTTACCACTCATACGAATTCATATATTCCTATATAATGATTTGATTGATATGTGAGATTTAACGTCCCCAAATCAACATATGGTTATGAGAGACGCTGTAGTGGAAGACTCCGAAAGTTTCGGCCACCAGGGGTTCTTCTATATATCGCCATATAGTCACTTTCTTGTCCCTGTCTTTTTTTTTTGCTACTTTTACGCATAATGAATCAGTATGATATCGCTCGCCTCTTCGTTTTGTTTCTTCGTGAATTACCGCCAAGTTTCAAAGATATACATGCCGCAGCACTCACCCCAGCCACTAGATTCACCTGTCATTTTTCCAAGGCTTTCCAAGCTACCGCCAACAGGACCTGAAGTGAAAAACATGAAAAAAAAAAACTGCATACTGGTAGGTCTCTACAGGATCGAGAACTAGCTCAGCTGGCCATAAGTTTCAACCAATACGCGAAGTGCTACAATGCTAGCAAAAAATAACCGTAGTCTGCGTGATGGTCCGCCGATTGAAGTAGATGATACTGCGAGTGCACGCTTATTTAAGCTACCCCTAAATCTGTCAATATCTATTGCATCGAGCAAGCTAGGGCCTGGATGTCACAGCACAAGCAACATAGAGAGTGTACAAAGAGAAATGTATTATTCAATACCTTTAAAAAATGCTTCAATAATTCGTGGTCTGAACTTGAACGACGCCGCCATAACTCATCCTACTGTAGGGTATTTTCTAGTTTATTATATTTTCTAGAGACTTTGCTGAGGTGTTCATGGAACTCCTCGTTAAAGTATGTCAGTTTGCCGAATATTACTTCCAACGAAAGGGGGATTAATAAGCGACACCAACTGCACAGGAGACGAAACTAAATTGACTGAAGTGACTGCAGGTTCCCACGCAGTGTTAACGCTTGCAGAGTAATGGCAAAATATTTAGTCCAGTTAACAGGCGAAGTTTTTGCACCTATACTTGTACATAAGCTGCGAGGCATGTTCATCGACGAATGCTCTATAGCACCATCTTAAAAAGAGTTTGGTTGGGTTGCCGGGCTTTTTGGCAAGTATATGCTTGACGTCTGTCTGAGTATGCGAAAGCTTTATGTTGGATTTTTTTCTGTTTATTGGATTTCCTCGCCCTGTATGTACACCCTTTCTCACAGTATTAACACTAGGAAGTCAGCGCTCTCTTGTTTTTGCTTAACCTGACCAGTTTAAAGCTCTTGTATACGCTAGTAATCCTTTCTAAATATATTCTCACTAGCTGGCCCATCAACTCCTGAAAGCCGTGAACCGATTCGGATTTTAAAGTTTGACGGTGTACTGCAATCGTTTTGAGGTACCCGCTGGAGCTCAGGAAATTTCTGTTTAACACTCTAGAGCTATGGCTGTATTACTCCACCTATTCAGCCAGGAAACACCTGGTTGCGTAAATGTGTCCTTCAAGAACGGTGAATGCCACGCTAACGTCTCTTAGGGGTGTCAGCGCCGCATAAAACTTTTTACACATTTCCCGCTTGATAATGCAAATATTTCGCTGATAAATTCACGCTAACGCTTTTTTTTATCATACCGTGGTATTTTTCACGTTCCTCGTTCTACGCGCCGCACGGATAACACCAGCCGAAGATGTTTCTTTACTGTACCGGTGTGTAGTTATTGCATTAAATGCTTCGCCATTCTAGTGGAATAGTGGACTTGTGCACGTTGGCTTCCGTGCATATACAACACGAGCACGGCTGGGTGACCACAGTTGTAATCATAACCTTTTACATTTGTCAAATAGTGCAAGCTGGAAGAACTTTCACAGACCTGCACCAACCAGAAATCCACCGCGTGGTCCACCAATGGATCCTAGAAGAGGAAAAATGAATGCTCAGTGTTGGCATGATTTTTGTGCAAAAGAAAGAACTGTCATACAGTCACACATCAAGACCATTCACATACTTAAACAGAGTATGTTGAACGCGCAAGCAGTGGGCTTCTAACTTAGGCCATTGTTGGGTGAGGTTTTCTCCAGAACAAGACGTAACTTTCATGGTTACAAGATATATAGTGTGGAGCACTATCTTTGGTTGACGAGAACGTTATCGTTGTTGAAACACGTTTGTACATGCAGGATAACATTTTCAAACGTTTTCATTGATCCGAGCGTTAGCCCTGTAAAATTCACTCGACTACTCACTTGCTGCGTGTAATCTAATCGGGAGACTTAAAACACTCTGACAATTAATATCAACTACAATCAAAAAGGTTTTCAGACATACCGGCGAGGCTTGAGCCACTCGATGGATACACGCGTGTAATATACAGCCCAGTCAAAAAATAATGCAGAAATATGTGCACGTGGCAAAGTGATGGAAGTGTGCAAAACTTATGTTTGCTATAATATCAATTTTACTTCACTTAGAATGCACAAGAAGCACACATAGCCTTGTTAAATTTGTTCAAAATACAGCACAACATTATTAATACAAGTACAAGTTTTTCTATCACACAAGATTAAAAGCCGAGTAGCACATGAAATATAGCTGCCAATGTATTTTAAGTAGCATATGAACTTGTACTCACCTGGACCCATCGAACCAGTGACTCCAGCTCTGTTACCCAAGGCACCGGCGACGGTGCCGCCTGCGAGACCACCCAAGGCACCTCCAACTCTACTGCCAAGGGTACCGCCAAAGTTACTGCCTAAACCGACGCTCGCGCCAGTGGCCAAGCCCCTACTCAAGCTGGCGCCCGCGCCACTTCCCAAGGCAGTGCCCACGCCACTACCGAAGCCACCGCGCATCACACCAGCTACTCCTCTGTTGAAGGCACCAGAGCTCAAGGCACCACCTGAAGTGATGAAAAATGAAAGACGTTGTCTTACAGTGAATACCATTACAGTCGGCTGAATATAGGGGCATGTATATCGGGCAGAAGCCAGTGAGAAAAATACATGAAATGATTCAGTTATCATATATGGGCAGCTAGTGAGCAAATATGCCTGTTTAAAGTGCTTTAAAGTTGTTAACTTTACTCACACATTGCAGGCAATTGTAGAAAAGCATTCAGAGCAGTTTTTGATTGCACCACATTCTTCCACCCTAGCCTGACACTATACTACACAGGAAACCATGACAATTTTTTCAGATACGGAGTTTCGCAAGGCAAGGTGTCGCGTGGTTGGGGATTCAAAACCTAGATCAACGTGCATGCAGGTCGGCTGTTCTATCATCAAGCGTCACCAGGAGGCTATCGCAGAAAATCATTGTTAAGAAAAGTCTAGTGGAAGGACAGTATGCTATACGATTTGCCAGCATTTTCCTGAAGGTACAACAAAGGGCACATGCGTGCTGTGAGTGATTATTACAAGAAAGTATCAGGAAGTGAAGCAAAGAGTGCTGCCCGCAACTGTCCCTCAAGGGAAGATACATCAGCCGTAGTGCACAAGGAAAGAGGCAAGGAGAGATTTAACGAAATAGATAGAAAGAGAAGATCATGAACGGGGCCCCGATCAAAGAATAAACATCGTGGATGGGACAACTGTCAAACGTGAAATGCGCAGAGCGCCACCCACATGCTTGTTTTTATTTATTTTATTTTATGTTATATTCATTTATGAATTCTGCAGGCCTTGACAAGGCCCAGACAGGAGGGGAAAGGCAAAAACAAACAGTAAGAAGGGTGCAGGTATCAAAGATAATATCCTGACAACTAAATGAATCAACCAACAAAAAAAAGCACTGAAAAATGTGAAACAATAAAATAGAATATACAGAATGAAAGGATTATGAATACAAAACTATCTAATCAACGGACAAGAGTATCTGTGCAAGGCTAGGTTTAAGATGTAATGGATGCGATAGAGTCGGTGTTGCTGAGTGCACTAAGAGGTAGGCTGTTACAGTCTGCTACTGTTAGAAGGAAAAATGAATACTTAAATATGTTGGTTGTGGCATTGTAAGGCGCTAATGTGGCAGAGTGTCGATGTCTTGTTCGGTGAGCAGTCAGAGGCTTAGTATAAGGTTCATGAGAAAGAGAGAACTTATTATTATACAGCCGGAAAAGAAATTGACGGCTGTGAATTTTTCTTCTTAGTTGTAAGTACTGAATATTGTGTTGGGCCATTAATATACTTGGAGAGTCCCTGGTACGATATTTTCAAAAGATAAACCTTACTGCTTTACGTTGGATTCTTCTTAGCGCATCGATGTTAGTTTTAGTGTAAGGATCCCACACGATAGCTGCGTATTCTAGCTTAGGACGGACAAGAGAAGTATAGGCATTATACAGAGGCAAGCAGGAAGGGTTCTCAGCGTGGGGATAATTTTTTAATCGTTTAGGAAGCTCATAGAAATTTACATCAAATACATTACTTTATATACGGCGCTCTTGAAAGTGAACATCATATTTGTTTTTATTCTTTGTTAGTTTTTGCATTCAACGCTAGGGTCATCTCTTCATGTTAACTGCTTACCCACACGTTTATATTGGACAGCATGTTCATATCAGTGATGCAACAGGCTCTTATAAATTCAGGAACGCACCATGCGTTGCATAACAATGGCCAGGAGAATGCAAAAGACGTGAATCAATGATAGAAGGAAGCATGCGCGGATGGCTGTTCTCTTCATTTCATCAATTCACAATTCCATACAAACTTTCAACGCATTGTCAAAAAAAGTATTTTTGCTTTTGCTTAAGGCTTGGGGTGCATAACCAGTGCGAACGAAAAACTCGAAAGAAAGCCTATACAATAAAACTCGCCTTGTCCTGGTCCAGTTTGGTACTAGAAATTTATTTCGTTTGTGTGCCTTGTCTTTCCTCTAAAGGCTTTAAATCCCAGTGTGATCATCGAGGCAGCCTATATATTTTTTGTGCTGTTGTAATGGGGAAACCACTCCAGAAAAAATGCTCTTGAGCGATGAAATCAAAAAAAAAAAAACTTGCTGTGTGACATCGATAAAAGCAGCGGTCATCGTCATCAGGTCATGCTGGTGACTGACAACTAATCGAAGAGTGCCATGAACACGTAGCGAATGTACTTGCAACTCTTGGCTGCAGTCACATTAAAAAAAAAAGTTCCTTTTAGTTGGAATATGCGTAGTGGTTACAAATGGTGAGACTTTATATAAAAATTATTATTGCTATGCCATTTATTGGAGACTCCCGGCTGGTTTTTGCCGTTACCGTTATGTTTGGTGTGTGCGTACTGTGTATATCAGCCAGCTAGTAACATAATGCTCAAAAATATTTAGCGAAGCTGTATTAGCAAGTCGAACCTGGGACCCCTCGCTCAATAGCGTGTGGTGTTAGCTGACCTGGTCATGGAACGTACACCCTTCAACACACTGAAGTTGACCTGCATGTGCAACATGTACAACAATCACTGACAGCGTTTTGCAGGGCTTGGGCATGCTTCAGTGTGTTTTCTTCATCGCCCGCAAGATAGCACGAAAGACACCTTGAGAGAGTCGTAGCCCCGCCCATGGCAATGAAAACGCTCTTTCTGTCTCTACCAACTGTACTATACCTGCCCCACAGGGCATGCTCGCTGTGCGCGCGAATATAACGTGATGTGGGTGGTTTGTACGTCTTGCGCTTTCACCGCAAAGTTAGTGTTGAATTTTCAAGAGCACGTGAAAGTCACTTCACTAGCTACCGCAGGCGTGTTCACGAAATGAGTATGCTCCCCAAACTCGAAGAAGTGACACCTGCGACGGTTAAGTACACGCTGTTACTGTGTTTCATCTTTGCATGCATTCCTTGTGCTTGAGCAGCGCGCTGCAAGTTTCAAGCTGCTTCCCAATTTTCAGGTGACATTCTAATTTGTATGCGTCGTATTCATTGCTTAGGCCTTGTCGCAAAACTTACTTTTTTTAAAATAGAAAGCTCATTTTGAAATGGGTAAACATTCCTACTAAAACAACGCGTAAATTCGATTTTACTTGTTTCGAAGTTCTTTGTTATATGATCGCTCGTTGTAACCAAATTTAGCAGTGGCACATCTGAATAGCGTTGTGTTGTTCTGTAAATTCCTATTTTTTTATATTAAATCTCTTAATGGAAAGTGCCGTCCTTTTATGTTTTGTAAAGTGTCAATTTTTGAGCACAGGCACCAAGTGAACTTACCACCCACACCCCTTGTTCCAACCGATGGTACTCCGCCAGTGGCCCCTACTCCAAATCCTGATGAAGAAAGCAAAAATACATTAGCTTACTTGCCGCGTTTGGTTATAAGGACGCGCTAAGGGTGGTTTCCGAAAATTTTAACCACCTTGGGTTCTTTAAAGAGCAGTTAAACTTTAGTACACAGTCGCCTATGATTTTCGCCTCTGAAATTGGGCTACCATGACCGGGATTCAATCACGCGACATTCGGATCAACATTCGAGCTCCATATCTATAAGACCACCGCAGTGGGTACAAAAATTGGATTTAAATGTAAGAGTGATATGTATCTCAGCAAAATATAAAAAGTCAGTAGAAACTATTCTATGCTAAGACAAACGAGTAAACTAAATGTGGACAATATTTTATGATTCAGAAATCGCATGCAATGAAATAATGGTTCCCATTTATGGGGGCGCACTTCCACAGCCATATGAGCTGTATGATCAGGTCCTTCACGCTAATAGGAAAATGGTAAAGTTTTTATGTTTAGCAGCAGCATTGAACGCCTTCCCGCTCATTCAGTAGCAAAGCAGGTACATATTTCTGCAGTTCATTTAAAACTCACGTACTGCGGCTTACTGTCGGACAGCTGTAATAATGATGATGCAAAAAGTTTGATCACCATGCTTAGATTGATTGATATATGTGGGGTTTAACGTCCCAAAAACACCATATGATTATGAGAAAGGCTGTAGTAGAGGGCTCCAAAAAGTTTGACCACCTGGGGCCTTTTATTAATAACCATGCTACAAAAGCATTGTATAACCACTAAAAGAAGCACACGACAGCGATAGCAACTTATTCTGTTTTTCGTGTGTATGAATCCTAAATTATATGATAGTGATAAACTAGGCCTTTGAGGAATATCTACCTAAGCCATGAAAATTATATGAAATTATGAGCAACTTGACATTGAATTGTAGGGTACCACTACTATTTTTGGTTTCATTCGGATAAGTAGAACAGTGCTGCTAATAGAGAAATGTTCCGGGCAGCGAAGCGCTGAAGGAGTAAGTTTCTCCTACCGTGATATAGCTAAACGTAAATATTTCCGGTGAATCGCGGCTCACCGTGTGCTGAAAATAAACAAGCACATTATTGAATTGGATGTTTTATCTCACATTTACTCATGATCCAAAGCCAGGCATTAATTATAACATAGATGGAGCTATGAATTTTGTGCTCCTTATGGATTCCAAGTTGTACTCGTGTCTGGTGTGTTTAAGAGGTCTTTCACACAATATAGACCTCGCCGAATCTCGTGCGCTGAAGTCTAGCAGCATGACTTCCTATCATGTAGCTGATCAATAACTTAGCACAGGTCAAAAATCCAGGTTTTTAATGAGGTGTGGCGCACGTGTGCGTGATATACTGCAATGTGAGACACAATTTCAGTAATTAAATAAGAATACTCGATATTGTGCGTTGCAGACGTTGACGTCAGGGCGCGCAAGCGAGCTCAGACTAGCTCTTATGGATAATTTATAAGCTAGAGGAAAGAGTGCAACAGTATAATTGGCATTGTAGGTGTTAATTATTCACTTTAGTATATACGAAAAAGTCAATGATGACTTAGGTCTATTAAAACCCCTCAAAATGTATGATTTGGTTTTCATTGCTGCCGTAAAGGTGCGACTGTCAACATAAGCGCTTTTTAGTTGAAAAAATATTGTCACTTTTTTAGCTGGGGTGCAGGCCACTCACCATTGCCACTCGACCAAGTAGATGTCGTGCCTCCCACACCGTTGGCTATTGCATTGCCGACGGCACTTCCCGCGGCACCACCCAAGACACCACCGATGCCAGTGCCCATGCCACCACCCAAGCCACGGCCTACTCCAGCCCCTATGGTGCTGCCAATTCTACCACCGATGGCACCAGCCGGGATATCACCCCCTAAGCCATTCAGCACACCACCGGGGCCTGAGAAAGTAGGGGAATGAAATTTAAAAAGAAACATAGCTGATATCTCTGTCGTAGCAATCAGTATAACATGAAAGTGAACCGTCTCTACATCGGAGTGTAGTTGATTGTTTATTGTACATTGCTGTATGATAGGTTACACAATGGCTGGAAACGATTGAAAAAAGAAATAGTCTGGGCAAGACCAGCTGGCGTCATTTTAATATATTTACAGCCATCAGAGAGCTAATACGAAAACACTTAGTGAGAGTTCTTGTGTTGATGAAAGTTCGGTGGCTGATGACCAGTATGTGTATGTTAAATTCTGCGTCGGAAACGTGGTAACAGTTTCATCTATTTGAGGAGAGAAAAACTCACTAAACGGGCTCAGAAACAAAAATCAAGGTGGCGGCGCACTCAACCAAGGTTCTGTCTGTCACGATAGTTGTGAAACATTCATTGTCTGGTGTTTAATGCGGTACAAATCGTAAAAGACATTGAAATTTATTACAGTAGACATATGCTATTGATTACCGCATTGTACACTGAATGCGTACTGGTATAGTTGTGCCATGGTATTCACGTAAAATATTTACTGCAGTAAAAAGAATAGCAGGACAGGAAAAGTTAGAATGCCATCCCATATGAATGTATCCGCCAGAAGGGATATCTTTGTCAGCCATAATCATGAAGCCAAATTCTTTCTTGAACTGTCTTACCATATTTCGTATACACTTTTTGCAAATAACTAAGTAATTGAGGAAAGGAACGCTTTCTGTGATTTCGTCATAAACATCATGAACCAAACTGTACCATGCATTTGATCATACAGGTTCCCGGGTGTCCTAATTGACAGGCATTGATTATGGAGTCATCGTGTATGGTACCTCAAAAAGCCGTTGATTGACATATGTCATTTATTGAATTTCTTCGTAAATAAGGGTTGGGGAATGTCCCACAGAGCAATTCTGCGGATGTACAGGGTACTCCTTTTTGCCTTCCTCCGGTACAAACTGCTTGCATTAATCGATGCAAGCAAAACAAGCCTGCGAATAGTACAAAGACTTAAGGCCCAAACACTCCGAATTTGCTTAGACGTGCCTGTAAGCGCATCAACGGCGGCTTCTATAGTGATCTCCAGAGACTACCTAGTCCAGACACGCATTGAGGTGGAAACACTCGAAACGCATTTAAGACTCCTTGCTCCGACTACTGTGCACACAGCCTGTTTACCAGCAGACAGACCACGCAACTTCTTTTCCCAACACTCTCTGACAAATACATTGTCCTATGTTGCAGTACTTTGTGTGACCTCAACGCAGTATTTATGAGCATTTAGTTCCTTGATTCCAATGCGATAGATAAACGTAAGATATGTGCTTTTCCTCACTGAAATTATTGCATGCTGTATTATTGCAGCTGAACTACCATATGAGTAAAAGGAAACCATCTTTCGGTGCAACGTTATCCCTTCACCCCGTCAGCGCGTATTACCAGGGGGGTGAAACTTCGCGGTTTTTTTGTCCCGTGACCACAGCGATCCTAACGTTTGGGGGCTGTACTACCTAAATGAACGTTCTTGTTCTATTTTATAGTTATTACTAGGTTACTCATTAACTCCGGAGTTTTTACTACACAAGTGAACCTAAAGGTTGCAGTTCGAGATTGCGAAAATAAGAGCGCCACCCGAAGTGGAAAACGGGAACTGCGCAGTCGTCCTATCTCTCACGGCGAAAAAGGGGCGTTTCTTTTCGCGCGCCCATGTACGCTACAGCCTGCGGTGTCCCAAAGGCCGCTTTTACCGCTGTAAAGTTTGTTTTAGCGAAACCCATGCAAGATTCAGCCAAACAGACGCATCCATGGATTCTCGCCGTCATCACAAATCGTGCTGCGCTGAGTGGTGTTGGAATTCTTCACGACACACCGGAATAAAATTCTTTCGGATCCCGGCGGACGAAAGGTACGATCTGCATGCTGCTCGTTTTGTCTTTCTACGCTTGCACGGCATATCAGGATGCGGTTGCTGCAGTAGCTGTGTAATTTAGTAGAGCTACACGTACATGATTTATTCATTACATTCTGATTGTCTGCTTTTCGACTTCAATTATACATGACTTGCACGGCAGAGCATCTGGAAATTATTCCAGCGAATACATTTGCTACGCACGATTGTTTATACTTGCGTTTTCAATTTAATGCGTTTCGATCGTGCATTGCATTTCAATGTTGCACTTTGGCTCAAGGCAATGCAAGGCATGTCACAAATGTATTTGTAGCAGCATATACAGTAACTAATAGAACAGTGTAAGCTTATCCGCACTCTTTTTATTACCTTTTGATTGCCTGCGTTCAGTCTGTTCTCGTTGCATGCGTTATTATTATTCTTGAATATTATCAGCCTATTTATGTCCATAGCTGGAGGGAGGCGATTCCCACAATCTTTTGGCTATAAGGGAGGGTCCATATACGTTCATAGCATGTGTTGTTAGTACTATGTTAATTAAGTACTTAGTACATAAGCTATTACACTTGCGAGTTTAGACGGATGTTATTACATTATTGCGTTTCAATTGCGTGTTTTCATTTTGGCCTCACGTAAATCCACGGCAAATTTAGCAATAAATTTAGCAATAAATTTATAAAGTAATAATTTATAGGAATTTAGCAATAAATTTGTAAAGTAATAATTTATAATGTATGTTTCAATTTCATGTTTTCAGTTTCAGCCTTAAGTACAATTACGATATATTTACAAGAATGCGATTGCAGCTAAAAGCCCATAAATAATTGGACAATGTAAACTTACGTGTTCTACTAATTTATTACCGGTTTTAATAAGGTTTTTATGAAAGATTTGCAGCAGGGCGCGAGAAATACCCGAGGAATACGCAGTGCGCGAGGGTATATATGTACGAATAGTTCTTTAGAGATTTTGGTGTGGGATGATTGCTATTGTCTGCAAAAATATATTTTGAATTAGGAGGAAAGCTTGGGTCATTGCCACCAAACATTACTATCGCGCAAGTAGAAGCATGTATCCGCGTCTCTCATTAATAAAGACAGATTTTATTTTAAATTTTGCTTTCAAAATTGCTATCACAAGTCGTCTTGGTTACAAAAATTCAATTAAGAAAGGAAGATGAGAAATGTATCAAATAACGCTTACTTCGAATGAAGATGCCAGTTTTCACTCAAAGCTATTCATCTACGCCTGAAAACAGAAATAAATTCATTCTAACCCAAATACTACACACGCACACATTGATTTTCCAGATCTCGCGCTTAGCTTCAGTATGCGAGATGGCAGGACCTGGCTCATTTACCACCTCGTCAGATCTACAGCAGCTACAGCCTGTGCTCTGCCCATTTCACCAGCAGACACTACGCAGACCCTGGACAGACAAGGCTGCTAAGATGTGCTGTGCCAACAGTTTCCATTTTTGGCGATGGGCAGACACACATCGAAAGTCCAGGTGGGAATACTGTAAAGTTATCATACAACAGCACAAACTTTCATGCCTCTACAACTATTTACAGAAATGTCTTAATACTCAATATGTGTACCTGTCCGAGTTACCACGACTCAGTATTTTTAAGATTCTCACGCAGATTACACCAACAATACCAGCGCATGGTGTACACAGCATCCATGGATTCGCCGGCATGATTTTGCTGGTAGATATAACTAGCTAAGTAAAAAATTTGCCGGCTTCACAATCGTTAAACTTAGAGCAAACGTCTCACTCAGAACGCTCTACATGTAACCTCCTCGATTCTGATTCAGTTGTCTCCACTATTTTACCCTTGGCGTGGCGTTTTACAGGAAAAGGCGAAAATGACCTCATAACTTGAGAGAGTACTCCATGTGGCGCGTTATCAGCTATTTCGCACATGGCGAGTGAGTAGCGGCCAACTTGGTGTCGCTGTTAAAACAATTGCGCGATAGCTCTGACAGTGGGAGCAACAGAACGGGCCTTTTAGAAATATATATATATTCTACGACACCCTAGTTCAAAGTCGCTTGTAAAATTAAGAATCCAAAAGGTACTTTATTTTTATTAGCTTTATTATTACAAAATTACTTTTATTTTCAATGGGCCAAATAAGTGTAATTGGCAAGAATTCGGTTACGCGCTAGGTCATCACGGGCACCACGATTTTAACCTGTTCTAGGCACACCGCATTGGGATTTTTAAAATATTGGTTTAGGAAAGTTGGGGCACCCATATATTTAGTGAGTGACACGTAGCGTTCTCTTTTTGTGTGTTTACACTTTTTTTGTTGTTCGTACTGAGACATAATACGCGAGGAGACCAATTATTAGTGAGAAAACGCTCTGAGTGATTGTAATTGCAAATATTTAATGTGACGCCTAATACCAGCTGTATGTATGTCACGCTGAAATCTGTGCTCCGACAATTTCTCCTCGGCCCGCGAATACCACTGCAATGCCCGCTCACAGCGCCGGTGAAGAAGTTCAACAGACTGAGCCCTCATGTACGCAAATTGTATTGCTCTCTAAGCTCTTTAAAACTATTCCAGATAAATAATGCCCTGCAGCTATCGTTTTAATGTCACGTACCATTTAACACAACCTAAAGTGCACTAGGGTGTCTGCTGGGCGAGCTAGTTCATTGCTAGGGGACGAGAACCAGAGCGATGTATACCGAAAGGCAGGACGAGACGAGTGCTTGTCCGATCCCTTTCTTGCTTGTTTGTTGCCTCCTAAGAGGGATTAGTGCCCCGCCGTGGTGGTCTAGTAGTTATGGCGCTCGACTGCTGACCCGCAGGTCGCGGGATCGAATCCCGGCCGCAGCGGCTGCATTTTCGATGAAGGCGAAAATGTTTGAGGCCCGTGTGCTTAGATTTAGGTGCACGTTAAAGAACCCCAGGTGGTCGAAATTTCCGGAGCCCTCCACTACGGCGTCCCTCATAATGATATCGTGGTTTTGGAACGTTGAACTCCAGACATTATTATTATTATTAATATAAGAGGGATTAGTGTTTTTTAAAGAAGACTATGAATTCGTTGTTTTTTTCCTAAACATACCATTTTAAACGTATAACCAATAATGTTTGTTAACAAGGAGTATGCTAATGATTAGGAAAAATTAGTTGACGCTTCATGTTGCCCACGATGCTTATACATGCCATTAGTAGGCTCAATGCCCAGCAGTGTGCTTATCAGAGGCCTGTTCCCAATGCCCCAAGTTTGAATTAGTGAAGGATTGAGAACTAAATATGACCAACTGATTACTCATGGAAGTAATCACTTCAATTCTAAAAGCCGCTAGAACTTTTACTAGGTTTAAAGATCATGGTCGGCTTTCACAAAAACACAGTATAAATGAGCTTTTTTTCTAAATCTTTCAGGTTCCAATCCAGCGGGTCGACAACACAAGCCTTCTAGGTGCTCGCCCCGGACAGCCAGAAAAATGAAGAACCTGGAGAAGATAAATTCAAGGCTTCGGAAGGCACTGTCAAGAATTGGCAAGAGAAAAGTTAAAAAGCTTTCCCAGTCCGAGGCGTTGAATGCTATCAGGCCCTACGTCCGCAAGACATTCTTTAGATTGCTTGAGACTCAAGTTAAAATTAATGGCGTGAAACGTAGAGGACGGAGGTGGTCGCCCGAGCACCGCCAGTTTGCTTTAAACTTATACTTTCATGGTCCGAAAGCGTACAGACATCTGTCAAGACTGCTTGACATGCCAACTGTGAGGTCGCTAAAGCAGTGGTTATCAAATATTCCGATGACTCCCGGAGTTATTCCAACCGCTATTGAAGCCCTCGAAGAAGCTACCCGAAATTGGCATTTAACAGATCGTGCGTGCACATTAATATTTGACAAAATGTCCTTGACGGAACATCTGCAGTATGATGCAAAGCATGCCATTGTGATGGGATTCTCCGATGACGGTAGGCAAAAAACACCAGCCGTGGCAAATTCAGCGCTCCTGATACTTGTGGCAGGCATTTCAAAAACATGGATTCAGCCTGTTGCTTACACAGTATCAAGGACCAAAACGCCCGCAGATACTCTTCATCATCTGATCATAACATTAATCAAGCCGCTGCAGAGAGCCCGGTTGTTTGTGAAGGCGCTCTTCTGCGACCAGGGGGGAAGCAACATAACTTTGGCAAGTAAGCTAGGTGTGATGCCTGAAGAGTCGTTTTTTGTGCTTGAAGGCCGCAAGATTTATTTCCAATATGACACACCACACTTACTTAAATGCACAAGGAATAATCTCCGCACACCTCACAAGCTCCATATCGGGCAAGAAATTGTGGATTGGGATTTCATTACGCAACTATACGAAAGTTCGCATCCTCTCAAACTCAAATTGGCGAAGAAACTAACCGACAACCACATTTACCGGAAGCCTTTCAATAACATAAAAGTTAAATATGCCAGCCAGGTGATGAGCGAATCGGTTTCAGTGGTCATTGATGTATTCATTGCTCTTGGCGTGTTGCCGGCATCCGCCAAACCAACAGCTGATTTTCTCGAGAAGATAGATAAGTTATTCGACTGTCTGAATAGCTCTTCTGTAAAAAAAGCCAGTGACAGGTTACGTTATGCAATTTCGGAAGGGTCCGAACACCTAGCCTTTTTGCGGGAGTGCCTGTCGTGAGTTGAAAGGTGGAAATTTGACGGGTCTCGGCAACCACACACAGTTGAGGCATGGAAGGTCGCCTTAAAGGCTATCCTTCTCCTCTGGGACGACCACTTCCAAGATTTTGATTTTCGTGTTCTCTTGACTCGCTGGCTATAGCAGGACCCCGTGGAGAACCTTTTCAGGCTTCTTAGGTTAAAGCATGGCTGCAATGACAACCCAAATGTGCTTCAGTTCACATCAGGTCTGAAACACATTTCTGTTGGCAAACTGGTTGCCCTTTTTTGAGAAGGAAACTGTGAACAGGATCGCAGCACTGTGTTGGCACAAATGTCAGAGCCACCTCATTCGCTTCCTACTACTTCTGATGCAGCACCAACAGTCGATATGCTTCCTGATGAGGAACAGCCCGTTAGCCACGATATAGTAGAGGATAACGTTCTCCACTATGTTGGGGGATATCTCTTGCGACAATTTTTGTTGCACATGCCTCCACACTGTGTGTGCAACACTCTTTTGAAGAATGCCGACCGCCAGCTTTGTGAATCACACCAGTATTTCTCTATGTTTAAGGCAAGCAACATCTCCTCAGATTTATTTGGCAATGTAACAATGCCTTCTGACGATTGCTTTCAGAATATTAAGGCCATGAAAGCTTGCTTTTTGCAATATATCGGTGTTGTGGCGCACCTGCCTAATGTGAGTGGAGTTTTGGCAGGCATTTTGCACAGTTGTATGGGAAGGCAAAAATTCTGCTCTGAAGAATGCAAGAAAGCCTTTGTGCACCTGTTTGCAAGGATTCGCCGGTTGTGGCATATTCGCTTCGTGAACATCTCCTTGGCTAAACAACGCACCAGAAAACCTGCTGCAGCACGAAAAATGCGGAAGTTTTTGTAACTTTTAGGATTCTGTTTGCATATTAGAGGTCTTGAAAAACTGAGCGCTCAGAAAACACGGACGACAAAAAGACACACATATGCGCAAAAGTAGGCGCTAGTTCCATATTTTTGAGTCACCGCTACTTCTATAGCTGAGGTCACCATTTTCTGCCTCTGAAGCGGACATGTGTGTGTACTATTTATCTGCTTCTATTTTGTTTTTGTTTTTTTTTTCATTAAGCAATATAGGTATGTTACGCTGAAGAAAGCATAAACCCTTCGTGTTATTTTTGAGAACACTCTATAGTGGCTTCAGTATTTTGTAAATTTTTGCTTAAGCTTTTATAAAGAAACCTGATGCTGAATAAAAAATGTAGCAATGTCTAACTCCGGTAACTTATGGTTTTTTGTATCATTTCCTCTTGCATCCTAAGTGTGCGGTGTGCCGTATTATCTTGTCCCACTCATGGGATGATTTTATATCGGGATACGTGCTGTGAACTTGTGTATAGTTATTACTGTTTTTCTTTTGTCTTTGTATATACATATGTGCGGCAATGTGCACTGGATTGATACTAGGTTATTAGCATGCTGGCATGTGCGGTCCACTTTTGTATGCGACCAAAAACGTAAAACATTCAAGTTGTATTTGTACTGCATAAACCGTACGTTTAGGCAATAAAACATTCAAACAAACTCTGCTCTTTATTCTTGTCTAATTTATGTGTACACGTAAACAAAAACAACGTCTTACTTAGAATAAGTAGTGCACAAATAGGGGGATGGGCAGACCATCAATCAGAACGCAATGATGGCCATTTTCATCATGTGGCGGGTTGCGCAACAGGAAGAAGGTCACGTGCTCGCCATCTGAATACCTTCCACTCGCTCAATTTGGCTTGCTGGTTCATTCCAATTGAATTTGGCGCTAAATCCCCCCCTCGCCACTCGGATCCTCAGTCCTCATCAAGATGGCGTCCCCCAGTGCATGTCTGCAATGCGCCGCCATGTTTTCGTACCGCCCCCAAACACCAGGCGTTCGTCCGGCGCTGCGAGCGAATATTGCGTTCCATGGAGGGTATAGGAAGTTTCACTCCCCTGGTATTACCATGTGCATTTAAAAAAAGGGAAGTGGACTGGATCTTATCGTTTTCCTTATCAGCGCCGGGCATGGGATCGATTTTACGTGTGATACCCGAATGTGTCACCATAAAAAAACAGATAGAAAATCGCCGCACCTCCAGGTGGACAGTCCTAGCTCAATAATGTAATTGATTGTTTGATTTGTGGGGTTTAACGTCCCCAAACCACGATATGATTATGAGAGACGCCGTAGTGGAGGACACCGGAAATTTCGACCACCTGTGGTTCTTTAACGGGCGCCCAAATTTGAGCACACGGGCCTACGACATTTCCGCCTCCATCGGAAATGCAGCCGGCGCAGCCCTGCATTCGATACCGCGGATACTGAATATGCCAGCCGTGTACGAGAAGGGGATATTCTGTATAGACGGATGCGGTGCCAGTAGGCGTTCATCCGGGATGTAGAGTAGGAGTGACGTCGAACCCGGGACCACAACTTTCTAGCCCTGAAACATTGATGCTCAACTACGATATGCTATGGGAATCATGAAAATGTCCAGCCTCCCTCTACCTTGCCCTTGCCCATCATATCGGAAACTGCGTATTTTTTGTTTATTTTTTATGTGCCCCCCTCTTATTTCAACTGCTTCCTTCATTTTCCCCTCCGCTATGTGTAGGGTAGCAAACCCATCTGGTTGATCTCTCTACCTGTTTCAAATATCGAATGAAAGTCTTGAATATATATTTTGGAAGAAAATTGAAACAACACCCTAAAATTACATGGAACGCACAGGCCACTACGTTGCGCACCAACCTATGCCCTGGCGGGACACACCATGTGTGTGCACCTGTCCATCGTTAACTCTCTGACTATGTCAGTGCCACGCTCAACGGTGGTGCGCAGAAGGCGTATAGCACAGGCCGTGCGATGCGCGGGACTCCCAAAATATGTGTGGGTTTGTGAGTGTGCACGTGCACATACACGTCTGTGTGTCTGTATGTCTGTGCGTGCGTGTGCTTTAGAATGCGCCAGAGTTCACACATCTGATAGCACAGTTCATCAAGCGCTGATAAGTTTTTTTGAACATGGAGCGTTTCCTGCGAGCACACCGAATAATATTACATTATTTAATTAATTGTTGTGAGATTGTTGTGAGATTGTTGTAATTGTTGTGAGATAAATAATTGTTTTGTGAGAGGATGCTGAAAATAACCAGGCTTCACATATTAAGCGCTGGTAGGTTGATGTAAACTCAATGGGTGTGTATAATTGTTAAAGCTGATTTATAAAACTGAATAAAATGTGTCCTTATTCTAGTGAGCGCACATACACATGGAGACTTTGAGAAGAGATTGGTTGCTCTCCTATCACACTCTACTTTCTGTCCAGTTCCGATGTCAAACTCAACTGGACAATAAAAATATTTAATGCAGCTCCACTGCCTTCATGTAACGTCTCCTTTGTTTATGTCCTAGCAGGACCAGCCATTTCCTTGCTGCGTCATCGCTATTTTTTTTACTTTATCTAATTGCACAAACGCGTCAACTAATGTAGGCCCGTGTGCTCAGATTTGGGTGCACGTTAAAGAACCCCAGGTGGTCTAAATTTCCGGAGCCCTCCACTACGGCGTCTCTCATAATCATATAGTGGTTTTGGGACGTTAAACCTCACATATCAATCAAACGCGTCAACTAAGGAGACTTATGAAGGCATAGCTACGCGAATGAGTCTTCTGTCGACCGTCGCAACTAAACATATGCCACGTGTGGGTGGGAAGCATTCTAGCTCGACAAATATAAAAGTCCACCTTGAACTGATCCACAGGACCTTAATGAAGTCCTTCATACCATATACCGCAGTGAACCCATTGTTTCTGACCTTACCGACAAAGCGCGTATCACACGCAATGAATGTTGAACAGGATTTGGAAAGAAATATATTTTCTTTAATATTCCAACACTAGCCAGCCTAAGGCCACTCTTTTGCGGAATAGGAGACAGTGCAAGGGAACGAAAAAAACGGTGCACGCAAGCTACCATCGAGATCTGTAACAATAGGAACTGAAACTACACAATGAACAATAAGACGCCTCAGTTCTCGACGCTGTAATGTCTAAACATGGACGATGTTCTTATTGCAAGCAAGGTTGCCCATTTGAATAAAAAATGCCGGACGTTAGTTAGCACGTTCTACGACCGTCACTTCAGTAAATACCATGCACCATACGTACAGCACGACTCTCATTTATTGTCGCAATTAAAACCAAAGGAAATTGCTTTTAGAAAAATTCTACAGGACATCTAAAATGCCTAGCGGCAAGCCTTAGCATTATGAAAAGGCTTAGTATATAGGCCTTGAGCTTTCTCTACATACTTCATGTAAAGGTTTGGGAAGGCTCAAGCTTATGCTTTGCACTGCTATGGCATTGCTATTTTAAAGTGGATTAGTCATGCTGTTGTTGTTTACAAGGTGAAAAAAAAAACACAGTTACACCGAAAAAAAAAAAACAGCGAATAACGCCAAATCAAAGAATATGTGTTAGAGCATCTCATCGCGACAGCCGTCGTTCTACCACACTACACCTAATGTAGCTGCTGGCACCATTTGTGGCTGGGAAGACGTGTGGTTCTTACAACAGAGGCTCCAAAAAGGCTGAAACCGCCATTAAATAATTTGTTTAGTTTTGTGATGGTCAAAGGGAGGCGATTCGCGGGGGTAGCGCTAAACCACGTTAGCAGCTGAAAACTTTCAGTGTGTAGTTGTAGGTCGGGGGATAGGGGATCATCAACTATTTCACTGTGTAGAACAAAAAGTTGGATTTCGCCTTCAAGTCGTCCGAGGCGTACACATGTGGGACCCTATGAGTATTTTTATGGGTACTATGAAGGGCCCCAGGACATTACAGAGAAGTGTTTAGTACTGCTGCGTGGCATGTAGGAATATATGAAGGCACTCAAACGCAAATCAGAAATTCATAATTAAGAGTTTTACGTGTCACATTGTTATCTACAGGCCATTCAGTCTTCGTTCGTGAACGCGATTGCGTTTTCCAATACAGCTGGTAGCTAAAATTTCAAATTATTGCAATAAGTGTTAGTAAAACTTATCCGGAAAGTATTAATGGGAGCGTATTACTGATGCTCTTCATGCCCGCTTTCAAGGAGGCACTATGCAATCAATATGCGGACCCCGAGGACTACTATATACGTAGAGGGAACAGACAGGTAGGCAATGAAGTGGTAAGGACATAGAGAGTGAAGAGAACGCAATATTATGACAGAAAATATAAAACTGGGTGGGGCTAAGTATGTGAAAGCTGAACAATAAAAGTATATATCACATATCAACCTGTTCAAATTTGCGAACGTGGTTAGGCATGGCAAATTATGCCCCTTCATAATGGGGACAGAGCTTCATTGTATACTTCGCGCAGATATTGTAAGTTGTGGCAAGGAGGATGTTGCACATAACAATTTAACATTTCAACACGAGAGAATGCAGTAACAGCACTCACTAAAGGACCCTGATAAACCGGCTGTTCTTGCTCTTGCGTCACCATTCGGCGAGGAAACAGCTGAAAAAAAAAAAAAAAACCAGAGCGCGATTATGCTTTTCTGAAGATGTCGTCATTAAAAGAGTATTTTGTGTTGAATGCTAAGAAACAGCTTGATTTTCAATGAATGCCTTAACGGTTGGCAGCACGATAACGCAGTTGTACGATAATGTAGAAGAGCCTCACTCAATAACCCATCAATCTGTCACTGGAACAAATTACCTGATAGTGTTGTAAATTGTACCACTGTAGAATCTTTTGTTTTTTGAGTGCCAGCCTCTGATTTTTATTCATGATTGTTACCTTTTTCTTGATTTTTTTATTCTTGTAACTTTAAGCAAGGGCCAATCCAGACTGTAGCAGGTTCAAATTAAAAAAAAAAGAGCTGGCTGAACTGAGACTTTTAACAAGGAAACGAGCGCTTTGAACAATTTTTGGTTCAGTTCACTGCTCCAACTGTTCCAAACTGTTCAGTTTGGAACAGTTTTTGGTTGGGCATAGAAAGTTATATCACGCCCCACTCCGATTTCGTAATTGTGTTCTAGCTATCTGTTACCTCTTTAAACATATAGCAGCATTACTCTAGGCTCACATATGTCACATGTGTAGAAAAAAGCATAGCGGGAATGGTGTCTCAAAGAAACGTTCTTACAAGACTCTAAATGCACAAGCTCTGATCCCAGAAATATAAAAACAAGTGAAATCCTAAAAAAATATTTATTTGTGCTTATAACGACCAATATTCCGCTCAAGTGATAAAAAATTGGAAACATGTTCGTAAAGTTGGTGATATCACAATTTAACTGTGTTCTGTTAAAGCGACATTCATACTCCAGAGACGATCTCGCAAAGTGCCACTGTGATTGAGTTTCTGATACCGTGGAATTATAACCAATCCTCTGCCAATGCTAACAGTTTTTTCCGATACATCAGAAGATGCTCATAGTCATTCCTTGTACTTTCGCGCTCTTCAATCATATACATTATTTTTGGATGTAGTAATACTGAAAACACACATTAGCTTTTTCACGGACAATTGTGCGTGACTAAAGGAGTTACTGTACTGTATCTCACAAACTGGTTGCATAAGAGTACAAGCTAGGACTTCTCACTTTTCAACTCCCCTGATAGCTATAAGTAGATGATAGAATAGGCAATCTCTTTGCGTCATTTAACACCGAGGAGATAGTGTCAGGCGCATCTTGTCCTTAATTTTGAGACGAGCTGTTTGTTCAGCCATGCCTGCCAAGCCTTCTTCCCACAAACGTAAGATTACATTCGGAGACAGTGCAAGATAGACATCACCGTCGGATCATCAGAATGTAAGCATAAAGCAAACACAAACGTCGGTTTAGAACTTACGAGCCAAAGAACTCATGAAGACAACTTCGTATTTTCGAGGCACAAGGAGTCAGCTTTGATGGGTGCACCATGTATTTTCTAAAGCATGATCTCCATTGGGTGCATTCTCTCAGTTTCACTGTGGCTGGTGGTCACACCATGCACAAACTGAGCCGCTGCCTAGCAACCACCGAAGCTGGCAGTGCAGTTCACCGCGTCATTTGGCAGGACATCAGAGGAGAAACCGGTGAAGCCATATTGCAACAACACAGGAGGACCCGGCTTTTGCATCGTATATATTAGGAATGGCTTGCGGGGATTCATCGGCAGGTACGGAATGTGAGTCGGTGAAACTGAAAGAAGCCAGGCTTCGTCGTCGGAGCGAAACGGAGGCAGAGAGCCGAAGAGAGGGAGGGTGAAGGAGCCGCACGGCTTGAGAAACGTCACCGTACAGAGAACTAACCTAAACAATAAGATTAACATTACCGTATTGCTAAAAGCATCCAGGAATAACTGAGTTAAGCCACAGCCAAGTTTCACCGCTACTGTGATTGCCTAATGCTAAGCGTTGGTTCGCTGGCTGAATTACTGCCGTAAATGTTCGCTGTACTTCGCTAACGCTTGAGCATAGACTATTGGGTGCCCCGTGACCATATGGCGCGGATAAATACAGTGTGTGGCCTGTTCGCTGTTTCATAGACGATAAAGCTCTCTAGCTTTACCTGCAGCACTGCAAGAAGCTTGTTTGCCGGTCAAGGTAACTATATATGCGTAGTATGTCCCAACTTTATATGTAAATAATGTGTATGACCAGTACTGCGCCTTCAGACGTAGTCTTTATACACTAAAGATTTCAGTTTCACATTCTGTTTTTGATCATTTCTTTTGTTGTAATTTTTATCCATTATTGCTTTCCGTAGATTGAATCTAGTTTTACTCTTGATATCATAATAATCATTCGGCTCTAATGTGGCCGGCCTTGAGATTCACTTTATACAAAAAAAAACAAAAAAACTACAAAATAAATAACTGTTCTTGTTTTATACCGAAAAGTGCTCCTCATATTATCAGCCAAAACCTCAAACTAATAGCATTCAGAGAGACACTTAAGGTGACCTAGTCATCTGTAAAACAGGTAAGCAGTCACTGATTGTTCAGGGTATAAAGAAGCAGTTCTGAAATACAAAGCAAGGTTATTAGAGATAACTCCACAGCTTTTCATAAGTTGTGTTTCTGGAACACAATTTAAAGTATCCTCATTGGGAAGTGAAATATTTAGCTATTATGTGTACGTAAAATGAAAAGTAGGATATTTCAAACAAGGTCTGTTAGAATAGCTCTTCAAAAGTTATAGCTTACTGGCTCGCTGAAGTTGTTCACGACTGCAAATAATACAAAAAAGAAAATTAACTAGAATTGGAAGAATAAACACAACTTTTTTTCTTTTGTACTGAGCTCCCGTTCAACATCAACTTAACTCCGCTCTATTTACACATTAGTAAACCTAAGCATAGCTCATTCTCTGAATACATAATCATCTAGAAACTAACACTTTGTCGTATGTGAGCTAAAACTAGCATTTTAAATCCTCCTGTGGCTATATGGAATGCTCTTACCATTGTTATATATTTACTGTAAAATATTCCAAATGGCTGTTGCGAATTTCCAAGTTTACACGATGCCATCAGTTGTGCAAGTTATGTCTCTGCGAAGTTATCATGCATTGTGCGCGTCACTAATTCATTACATATCAGTTATCAAGCATTGCACAGTACTACAGACTAGCACGTGTATACTACTACATCAGTCTTCTCATTAAAAGTAGGCCAAGAATCCACGGATGAGTCCGTGTCAGATTTTTATCGCGTCAAAATTCTAAGAAGCACCTGTCATAAATTTCACTCACCTAGCTGACCATGACCTACGTCAAGGACAAGTGCAGCCACGGCAATTAGAAGGCAACGTCATTGTTGCCTTCCTTTATGACCACCTGCGTTCACGGTGGCCCAGTAGCAAGAGTAGTTCGAACTACTCAGACCTTTTTATAAACCCGAGCGACCACTAGGAGGCGATGCTGACACCGCTTCGTAACAAGAACGCGGGCGAGAAGGGCCAAAAATTAACTAAATACTTCAGTCACAGCTCTCTTAATCCGAACACATGCTGCATCCCCCAGCTATTGAACGTACAACACGCTTGCATAAAACCAAGCGGCGCAGTTTGCACGGACAATTGGACAACGCTAGCGAAAATACAATGCCTTAGGAAGAACAGTCCCCATAAGATAATTTAACACTTGCCCTTGAAAAACACTTTTTGACGCTTTGAAGTCATACAAGCATCGCCTAAACTGGACTTCCGCTTATACGATGCTGATGAGGTTCAGCGTAACTTTTTGTTTGTTTGAGGTCACAATCTCTTTAGAGTAACAAAGAAGTGTACTGACTTGCCTCTATTCCTCAGATAAATAAATAAGCATGGTGTATTTTAACAAGATAAACTAAGTCGAATGCAGTTTTGTTTCTTTCGTGAGAGGGAAAAATGCTAGAAATGATTTGCATGGCTTTATACAGGTCCTGCATAACAATAGACTAGCAAGAGCATACGTATAGCAACTGCAGTATATGCAAAACATGCCGCAGCAATCGTCGAAGATATCAACACGAATATCAGTGCGAAATCGGGCACAAGTAGTTGGCATAATGAGGTACGTTCGGAGGAGTGGTTTTAAGACAATAAATAGAAGCAATGACAGCAATACGTCAATACCTAAAGTACGAGAATAATTGACAAGGAACCTTTTTTGGCCGTGTATTTTGACATACCTGCTAATATTGCCAATTATGAAAATCACTTCTCATTCGACTTATCAACGAATAAGTCAATCAATCAATCAATCAATCAATCAATCAATCAATCAATCAATCAATCAATCAATCAATCAATCAATCAATTAGCTTATTTGGGACTCGTCACAGTAAGATAACGAACAAGAGGTCAAGAAACCTCTCCTTACATACATTTAATAATGATAAAAAAGAGGACAAGAATAAAAGGCAGCTATCAAGCAGCTCGACAAAGATGCTTGGTGATGCGCAGGTCTAGTGATGTCGGGATCGAATCCCACCTGCGGCGGCTGCATTCCCGATGGAGGCGGAAATGTTGTAGGTCCATGTGCCCAGATTTGGGTGCACGTTAAAGAACCCCAGGTGGCCGAAATTTCCGGAGCGCTCCACTACGGCGTTCCTCATAATCATATGGTGGTTCTGGGACGTTAAACCCCACATATCAATCAATCAATCCACCAATCTATCAATCAATCAATCAAGTTTAGTGATGTGTAAAAGTTTACAGTATGCATTGCGCATCTGCGGGATATCGGATGTTTTTTCAAGCCTTGTTTGCGTTTTCGTGAAAAACATGTTTTTTTTTTGAAATCTGGACAGTGATATATTGCTATTGTGGGTATATATTAAGAAAACAGTAGTCGTGCTTTCAAAACACTGGGTAAATAGCGTGAAGTATTTCAAATATCACTAAGACAAACAACATTTTTGTATTGTTAACCATTTGTGTGTCGTGTCGACGTAAAGAAGAACTTTTGGCTTTGACTGCCAAATGGGCTTTTCTCATACAAACTGGCACTTTCGTTTGATACAATGCGTCACTGGAGTACATCCTGTATCCGGCTTTTTAATTTGGGTCGAAAGCTGAACACAATCTTGAGGGACTCCGAAGTGGCATTTTATACCCTCATCCCACAGCGAAATTATATATTGACAAAAACCTTTTTTGGACGTGTATTTCGACATACCTGCTAATATTGCCAATTATAGCGAATGTAAAACAGCGAAAGACGTTATACATTCACAACAAGGGCAATTTCCGGCACCCTATGCGGCGTCAAGAACTTATCCTATATATGTCCTAAAGGATAAGTTCACGCAAGTTCGTTGACATATAGTGACACGAAACTAAGCACACAACACAATCTAATTACACAACACTAATGTTCACGTGAAAAGAGGCACAGCTTTGGCGCAAAGGCGAAGCAATGAATGCGATATCAACACATTTGAAGGCCACGTCCCGAATGAGAAGCAGATCGAAACGTGTCCCACGTTTCTCACGCACAAAAGATGGACGAAACGTAATCACAGGTACTCACGTCTCGCATTCACGACTGAGTACGATTCCGCGCGCCGGAGTCTTTTTTCTGGGATTTTTTTTTCTTTCTTGCGTTTTCATATATATAGATACGTATACATATACAGTGCAGGACGCCGACGTCGACGCCCGCGGCAAAATCCAGCCGAGAGTGTCCATATGATTGCTATCGCAATAATACAATTACTCGAACACTGGATATGCCTCTCTGTGCGCTTCTTTTCCTGTTCTTGCGTCGTAATGTTCTAGGACGTTTCCTTTCCTTAGTGTGCTTCATTTCGACCCTATTTTGCAACCACTACATGATGAAGGTGTGCCTCAATGTTCTCCAATAAGCCACATTTTGTGCTAGCTGATTCTTCATTGAGATTCTGAACTACTCTATCTCATCACTTCATCTAACCGTCTTCCATCGATGCATACACCTCCCATTTCATTATATTTATTCCGTCGTTCTAACTAAACGCCTGTGATGTCCCATGCAAATTACGTGACCTTCTTAGGTTTACTTTTCGTTTACTTTTTTTACAGTAAGTCGCAATGTCGGCCGCCCCTGTATGTTTTCTAATCTACCATGCTCCTTTCCACACTTAATTCTCCATATAAAATTCCCCCCTACACCTCACGTTAAGCTTTACGTAACGACCTCAAATTCCATCCATCGCTCTGGTGCTCTTTGGCCACATCTGGCGCTTGTGCCAGTAAACTTCACTAATCATCTCAAATTCCATCATACTAAGCACGAGAGCTTTTACACAGTAGAGGGTAAACAGCGTGGTCCTTGAACTTTGTAGTTGTTTAGTATATAGTGCACCAACTAGTTTGAAACCTCACGATGCTTTAGATTCCTCGTTATGAAGTAAAACACTCCGTTCAGCAAGTCGTTTCGTGGACTCAGCAAAATTTTAAATTGTGCAAAGGTGGCAGGAACAAAGGCATACAAAAAATGCCGGACATACAATCGGCTTTATTTCGCGAAAGAATTATGAGAATTTATTCGTTACCCAGAACTCTTAGATGGGCACATGAAGTTTCTCCTACGTATGTTATGCACAGGTGTTCATGCTGCTTTTTAACAATGTGATTGCAAGTGTTCCTGGTTCTGACTCTTTTTTATTTTGAAGTCTATAAACGAGCTGTTTTTCAATGATTCTGACACTCCAGCTTGTACAAGTAGCCCGCCCGTAAACTTAGGTTGGGGGTTCACCGAAAACAAGTAATAAATATGGACGTTCTCGTATATTTAGGGATCCAGCAAGGCTCAACCTCCTTTCCCACCCCTAAAAAAAGGAAAGAAAGCTGAACTTTGGGCCTGGCTGGAAGCATAGAATGGTTACACACTATTGTTTTTATAGGGAGAAGTTGACCGGCGGTCATGATTTAGGAACGTCCCCTGTAAGGGCTCCAACACATCTTTATTCTTCGATGAAATTCTTCTGAATGCGCACTTGTCCCTAATTGACCCACGTACGTGGTTTCGTACGGTGAGCTTCTGGTGTAAATGACCTGATTGCTGCCGGCTATTTATTCCCAGAACATCAATAGACTGGAACCACCTTCCCAGATTCGTGGCCACCTTGACCAATCATCACTTGTTTTGTTCTGCGCTAACTAGCATTGTATAAACGCCCACACTTGTTGTGTTTGTACACAATGTTTAGATTTTGTTATTTATATATTTATTTATTTTGTTAATAGCTAGCATTGTATGAGTAAAAAATTGTGTCTCACCCCTTCCCTCCATAATGCCTTTGGCCCGGAGGGTATTACCAAATAAATAAATAAATAAATAAATAAATAAATAAATAAATAAATAAATAAATAAATAAATAAATAAATTTGCTGTATGCACGTGTCCAGCTTTAGTTTCGTCATGATGAAGAAAGAAAAAATAACCCTGTAATGCATGATTGTAGCTGCAGATTTCTGTACACGTCGTTCCACGTCGAAATCAAATCGATACGCCTATTTTATTTATTCCTCCTTATTAGTTAGTTTCTTCTAATCGCTTAATGAATGCGAGACCAAGTGAATAGGAATAAAAGCCGCTGTGAGGCATGGAGGTGAATTACTGAAGGCCCTGCGGGCACTGTATCTTGGTAATTGCACATTTAATAACAGTAACACTGCGTCGAGACTGGCCGATTACGCACAGAGCACGGTAAAATCACAGCAATCAACGCAAACAGTTCTTGGCGTGCTCCACTATCGTCTGACACTCGGCGCTTTCCGGCGAGTTGATAAAGATGCTCTGAACATTCAAAGAACGTGAACGAAAGTACAGTTGTACGTTTTGTCAACCTTGATGTTGTGTTTTCCGTTGAACTCTCCATTGATATGTGGATCTGTGGTTGCATTCTGCATTCTGATTTTGCAGAATGCCTGCGTCGTATTAGAGGTGCTTGAAATCATGCTCACGCAGCATTTGGCCGCAGGAAAAAAAAAACAGGACATACGGGTGACCAGTAGAATGCGGACGGTGTACCTGTGACTGATTTGTTCGCCTTGTTCGCGTGGTTTTACTCTCTGTGCCAATAAACCCGGCAGAAGTGTCTTTTTCTCACAATGTGCGCAGGCTGCTTCACCTTTAGAAAGAGCGTAGTCAATATTTTAAAGGGATGAGGATGGGGGGTGGGTAGTTCCAGTACTCTTTATGTAATTTTATCGGCGTGTATATATATGTGGCAAACTCGTGAGCGGAGGATGAGATTAGGAAGTTCTCAGGTATAATATAGCACAAGAAAGTACAGGACTGGGTTTATTGACGGAACACGGGAAATGCCTTTGACCGACCGTGAGCGTAGTCATGCTGACGACGACGACGACGACAACGACTGCGACGACGATGATGATGATGATGACACGCTAGTACCATCACTTGACATAATATTGTTACGTGCATATGCAACAGTGTATGGGTGTGCATATACAGGGTGTCCCAGGTAACTTTAGCCAGAGTTTAAAAATATTCCGGCACACGCAATTGCGAAGCTACCAAATGCATGTTGCTCACCGTGGCCTGAAGTTAGTCAGACTATATTTTGTGTTCGCAAATATTGTTTAATTAGATCTGTTTAATTTACTAGTTTTTGAATGAACGAAGATGAATAAAAATTCAATGAGAAAGTTGTAGATTGGTTTGCAAAACGTCCGAATAGATAGTTTCAAACTTTATAGGTGTTAAGTAATAAAGTTTTTCGGCTAATTGCAAATGTCGTTTTTGTGACTGATACAAAACGTGTTCATCGCAACGCCAGCACTATATTAGAGAGATTTAGAATAGCGCACCGTGAGCCCTTGCGGTGCGGTCGCTGCCACTGCGCATGCGTCGTAACGCGAGTCGGCGTTCGCGGACCGCACGCAGAAAATCCGAAATTGCGTGTGGTAATGGCAGCCCGCATGTGGCCCGCAAGCGTTGGTTTCGAGGCTACGGTGTCACTGCGATCGTGCGTTGTGGCTCGCAGCAGGGCAAACGCTATTCTAAAACTCTTATAGCGCCCGCAACGCCCACAGCGCTTGCAAACGGTATTCTAAAACTCCCTATTGTTGCGGCCCTGCCGAGACAGCGCAATGGGCCAAATGCTATTATGGTCGTTCGTACGCAAAACCAGAGGCAATATATACAATTTTCACGTTTAAGAAAGGACGTTCCCGTTACTATTCTATGTTTCAGTGTTTGAGAAGTACAAAAGATAGCGAGGTACTGGGCAGAAACGACAAAAAAAAAAAGAAAATTCCATCAGCAAGTAAGGCCGAAAACAAATTGCTGCAGATCTTAAGGTCATGGAGGCACTTAGTAGACGCTTCAGATGTGTAATGATGCGATATTCTATTATAGAGGCGCAACGTATTCCTAATTTAGTTCTGGTACTGTTTGCCCAGCGACCATGTCGAGCAGACGATCTAAGCGCGAAAACTGCAAACCTGGAAGTTGCTGTGCTCGTACACAAAATAGGCGCTTCATACATTCATGGGCTTTGGTTATTTCCCTGTTATACTAACCCTCTTAACCACTAATGGCTTTTTGGGGCACTAATTCTAAAGGGAGACTTACTTTTCCTTATGATGTATATAGGCTGTGAGCATCGAGGCTCGCAATCAGTCGGATTTTTCTTTTTCTGTCTACTTTCCCTTTAACTTGAGAAACTCAAAGGGTTCCGATGATATCGGGGCCGTTCACAACGTTGCAAAACGACCACGAGCGTGCGAAACCAAGCAGCAACATGCTGTTTGAAGCAGGTCTAAAACCTCCATCATCTCAACAGAGCTTTCAGCCGCAACCACGCAGTGATGCCACGGTACCTGAAAGTTGCGGATACAAGGGTCCCAGATGTTCGCAAGGGCCCACAGCCCTTAAAAAGTGCGAAAGTGTTTTGATTGCCTCGTGGGTCGACGAGAAATGGGGTCGGTGCTGCAGTCTAGCATCTGCACGGAGAGCGGCCGATCGTCCAATCATAGCATTGCGTCAGAAAGCATTTGTCTTTCAGAGTCAAATTGGAAACTGTGGCATGGCGGATGATCGATGTCTTTCTCGGGGCCGGGCAGCTTTCTCGCCACATTGTCGGTGACTCCTGGTAATATTAAGTGACTTCATGAAAGCGAACCCCCCAAATTTACAGCTTTGCTGTAAAGACAGGCACGGGCTCAGTCTTGCCTCAATGGGACTAGATATGGCCAAAGGCTCGAGCAAAGAGCATGCTGAGGCTCTGGGCTTTCTTTAGGCATTGAGAGCCTTCAGGTCCATTCAAGCAGTGTAGTGCAGCTTTCCACCTGA
This sequence comes from Rhipicephalus microplus, assembly GCF_013339725.1. Taxonomy (NCBI): domain Eukaryota; kingdom Metazoa; phylum Arthropoda; class Arachnida; order Ixodida; family Ixodidae; genus Rhipicephalus; species Rhipicephalus microplus. The sequence goes on from NC_051168.1 coordinate 42,565,601, forward strand.
AGGGCCCCCAACAATTTTGTTGTAAAATAAAAAAAAAAGACTTCTCATTCTGAATGCGATTAGTCAGCGCATGATGATGGTTCGCGATCTATACTACTATGGTTTGATATATTGGCGAACATCGCGGTTCTTCAAGGCAAAATATAGGCACCTAATATGCGTTTTTGTTTGTTTGCAGGTAATAATTACGCTGGTATGCGTATCGAGTGGTGGTATTGCGGTGTTTGTTCAAGAAAGTCGTGTACATTTGAGTCGTCGACAAAGCTCTCAAGGCCTTTTTTTTTTCTAAAGCGAGTGCGTAGAGCATCATTGAAAATTTTTAGTTTCATTAGATGCGTTGGGGTCACAAGTACCCCGCCCTAGGTGACGCATTCGAGTCTTTGGACAGGGGCGGCTACCACGAATTGCCGGACAGCCGGCAATTGATAGGTGAACACGTGGGTTCCCAGGGAAGCCTCCCTTATGGCCGTGCGTTGAAGATGGTCCTATCAATCCAGTTTGTATAAAATCTCTAATAACTAACAAAGAAAAGACACACATTTATGCAGTTGTTGCTGAGTTAACATTTATTGGACGGACATTGAAAATTACATACTGTTTGTCCTGTTACTCAAGTTGTGAGTCGCAGCGCCTTCTGAGAACACACTTGCCGTTCGCATGGCGACAGAAAAGTGGTCTGCACCAGCATCGTCGCTGCAAGTTCCGCGAACACGTTAGAGGTTTGCCGCTGAAGCGTCCCTTTACGACAAACGCGCAGTCGCATTCGCCGCAGTTGATCGAGCTCGTCCACAAGATTTCGAAGCGGTGGCGGCACCTTTGCCAACCTAAAACAAAGAGACAGCGTTCACGTAGCATAGTCTGAAAACTTTCAATGTTGATATACCCAACTTTTGTCCCTAGTCCAATAAATTATTTTCGCAAGTGCCGATACAGGAGAAAGATTTCTAGGACAAGTGCGCAAAACATAACTGGAAGCATACACCACCAAGAGTTTTCGCTTACGACATGCATAATTTTGTGGCTCGGTAGGCAATAGTTCATACATCAATATTACGTATATTTGGCAGTACAATTTTCGCTTCGGGTGTTGATGAATGGAGGGAACTTGACATTTTTCAGTAACTGGCAAATAATGCTTACAGACAGATATCTGCGTCTATGTGCTGGACATGTGGCACGTGTGCATTTTGTCACAGAGTTGCTTCGAGTGAAGCACATTTCTTTCAAATTGTGTTGCCCACTTTTTTACTAGAAAGCATGCGGCCTTCCATTCCGAACATCTACTCACTTGACGTATGCTGCTGCTAGCAGGAGGCGAGAAAACTTTACTTTCCAGAAACAATTTTATTATCCATGAAAGAAAAGAAGCTTCAAACCGTAACTTTTTCAGAAAACGAAAGCACAGTAAGCACGTGGGGTATTGTATTGAAATCTGCCATCGATGTATCTTCCAAAGTGTTTAGGTAAAGATCATAATTCGAGGACAGGGACTCCTCATCGACGCGTGTGCCTTTCTGATTCCGTACGATAAAAGCCTGTCATGCCTCATTTACAGGTTATTTATTTTCGGCTCTGATACGACACTGAAGTTATGCTAAATTATCAAGCCAATGCAGAATCTATCAATCTAAATGAAATCAGATCATATATGACATTTTGCAGAAGCGTCAAGACATAATGGAGGCAAAGGAGCAAGGACACATCCTCGAATATTTTATGGCGAAAAGCTCAAGTTCGTCACTAGATGATGACCTTAAAAGACGCGGCATATGGTACGAGAAGTTGCGTGACCTATAAGCAAAAATGGAGAACTAGATACCCCGACATGAGCCAGAATCAATGCAACGCGTTCTTAGATCATATCATATCATAGATCATACAAAATCTAATACTATCCATAATAAATTTGGTATAATCACTAATAAATTTTTATTGGATTCGGGTCTAAGTTTTAATATTAACACACCCCTACAAGAAGTTTTTTTTCTCCAGAAAGATCCACAACGCTAGAACTGTCGAATTCCCTATGATAGCAGGGTGAATGTCGAAAAGAAAGGATCGGCATTTATCAATAGAAAAGAATACTCGAAGGAGCTTGGAAATAATTCTGTGCACCAGTGAATCAGTGAGGGGGTCCTTTAAGAGAAAATAGAAGAAAGTCGTCATTCGCGTGATGCACAGCTTCCTTCTAGCTAGATGGGTATCGTGAAAGCTTACCTCAGTGCTTGACATAACACGGAAAGGTGTTCACAGAGTGTGTTGCAGATATCGTTTGTGACATTCCCATATGGTGTGGCTGACACAGAACAAACGCCCAAATGTATTTAAATGTTTTAATGAACGATCCTGAGGTGCACAATTTCAATTTACGAAATAAAGCCGGTAGCTTCCTAGATGAACACTGCAAGAGTACTGGCTGCACGCCATGTTTCAACCGCACCACTTTTTGTGAGGGTAGCAAAGGACAGAGCTTAGCGTGAACGTAGACTAGAAGCCGCAGGCAATTGAGCTAACAGGCGTTCAGTTTTGATATCGCCCGAGATTGATTTTCTAGATGGCTTTGTTCAGACTTGTTACACCTTCCCATATACCGTCTTTTGGTTGGTGATTTGTTAATTCACAACGCATGTTTACTTATCACCGTGAACAAGAAAGTAAGTTTCTTACAGAGTGTGTTCTTGTCTTCTTGACGAAGGCATCTCATCGAATGCATTATCCAAAGGTTTCAGTCATGTTATTATTGCATTCACCAATTGTCATCATTTCCAGCTTGTGTTAGCTCACTGCAGGACGAAGGCCTCTTCCAATAATGCCCAGTTTACGCTAACCTAGACGAACTAATTTCATTTTTTCTCTATGAATTTCTTGACTTTGTCACCTGATTTAACTCGCTCTCTTCCTCTAATACGTTTTCCATTGTTTGGTAACCGTTCCGTTGCTCTTACTATCATCCGATTGTCTGCCTTACGCGTTTCGTGAAAACCTAGGTCAATTTCGTTTACTTAGTGGATGTAATATAGAATATATCTGTTCTCTTCTATCTTTCGATGTCTTGATCTTGTTCCTTTATATTTCATTTCTCCGCACACGTCATGCATGTCTCCATTATTTGTGCATTTTACAGCAAAAGCTGTCATGAGATCACAACTCGGGTCACGCGCAGTTGTCCGCCGCTGCCACCACCACCACCGGTGTCCGTTACCACATCGCGCGAAATTAGAAAAAAAAAAAACTTTCCCCAATGACACAATGGGGCTATAACACGGGTCCACTGGGTGCCAGCACGGTATTCTTCCACTAAGTTACGCCGGTGCTTGTAACTTGTTGTCCAAATTGCCTTAGGCAGGCTTGATGTCGGGAAAGCAATCGCAATAATACGACTTATAAAGCATTTTAAAACAGCGAAAGAACAACCAGTCGTCGCCACAATGCGAATATCGTAACAATTGGGCCGTCCAATTCTCCAACCCAGTCACAAAAGCTTATTTTCGTTCCCCTACTAACTGTGGCGCATACCCACTTCAGCGACAATTCCTCATCGTCGTCAGCCACTGCACGGACAATTGGCACAAAATTCCTTGCAAGTATTTAGCGGATACCACGCTTCTCAGAAGAATGACAAAAAATAGCATAGCGAATACCAGCCTATTACCCAAATAAATTTATTATTAATGACCTACTGGGTATCACGCAAGTACGCTTGCGGTATTTTGCCAATGAGTGTTTCGAAAAGGGTCTGAAAGGCCGCCCTTCTAGCTTTTGCTGTGACTGTGCTGTGCCTTCCGTGCAGGCTTGGCGTATTTTTTTTTTTTGTAATCTTCCCTGTCTCAACCTCGTATGCGGGAACTCTGATATTTCGAGCTAAACGTGTAGGCAAGCCAATGTTTTTACTGACTGACAGCGAAATTGACTACCTATATAGTTTAGATTTAGTCGCCTTATGGCGGTATATTTTTGTGTTTTCGTTCATCACATGTTCATTTATTGACTTACTTTTACTTATAACCAAGACCAGGTAGTTAATATCATGCCCTGCGTGTGTTTGGGTTTGTTATTCCCTAAAGCTGGAAGTCGAAGTGGGATTCCAGAGTTAGGGTGGTTGCCATCGCTTGATTAGTTCACCTCACATAACACATGGTGTGCATCAGCGCTACTGTTTCACCTCGCTCGTAAACATTCTCGTATTCTGTCTACAACATTGTTGTTTGTTTTCTCGTTATGCTGTCATTTTTATCATTACATTGTGAGGTGTGGTGAAATTTTGTGCATGAAAAGGTTCTGATCTAGTGGAGTACAGCTCACTCGTAAGTCGGTACTTGTCTATGCCTATCTCCATCTCCTGTCTTCAGAAAATGAGCGCTGAACTTCTCCAAATTTAAACCGATTCGCCATGTGTCTACAGGGTACACTTACAAGTGCACGTCGTAATCGTAGGTTCCTATCATTTTTAACCACCTGAGGTTTTTAGACATGCACGTGAATCTTACGCGAATTCCAACCTGTTTCCTATTGAAAAATGAACGCCATCACAGAAAACCGAAGCCACACCCTGTTGTTCAGCAGCACCACGCCCCAGCGGCTCAGCCACCATGATGTTCTTGCGAACTGCATGACGAAGTCATACCAGTCTAAAATTTACACGTGTAGTCCACTGTTCAACGCTGCGGCGACTAATATGAATGACTCTAAATTGCGAACGTTTACGTCAGTAACAATCATAAATGCGCTTTTCTAAGCTATGGCGGCCTCTGATGATATCGCTTGAACGGCGTACGGGGCAAGAACAAAATAAAGCCGCAGATGTGCGTAGTTAACACACAAACCATCGGAAATTTGGATGGCTCAGTGCTACAGTGCTGCACTTTTGCAAAGTGTAATAAAATCAAACAAAAATTAGGGAACCCTAAAGCTTCGCATTTAGGAGTTGAACACGCGTTAGCGACAACCTGTTTCTATAGTGCGTACTTCAAACGCTTAGTGCATGGAACCTTTTCGAACTTGCTATGCACCCACTACGTGGCCTTAAGAGAATAGGCGCCGTAGCGTGTGTGCCTTTTGTTGTGGGGTGCCGGCCTTCAACCATGGAGCCATTATGATAATCACGCATTCTGGCACCAGTTGGCAATGGACGCTTGTACCACGCATTATTACTGCAATATATTATGTTGCATTGTGAAGCGTGTATGTATGATGTGTTTGTTTGTAAAGCATGAAATACTTTCCCTGTATTTCCAAGCAGAGGAAATTCTTTTCACTGTTTTCACAACCAGAGGCGGGGCCGTGCTTGTGAAAACAGTGAAAAAGAATTTCCTCTGCTTGGATATTCTTTTCACCGTTTTCACAAGTAGAGGCGGGGCCGTGCATTAAAGAAAAAAAAAACAGAGGCAGGGCCGTGTGGTAGAACATCCGCTTGCCTCATAAACGACCCGGGTTCGATTCCCACTTAGACCCAAACAAACCTAGTTTGGTCCCCATTCGGGTCCAGGTTTTTTTTTTTCACTTATTTTGTTTGCACCGCTGTTCTAGATTTTACGGTAACGAGTAGAATGGTGATTTTTCACTCACAGCCTCCGACGCCGACGCTGACACCAACGCCGATGCCAGAATATCTGTGAAACGAGCCCTTTAGCGCTACCGCGTTAATAGTGCAAACGATCAAGCAGGGAAGCGACATCGTTTGATGAATCGAGCGAATGACACAGTTCGTGCTGGTTCAGTGTCTTTATTACGTGATCATTCAGCGACAACTTGTTGAATACCCGTGCCTCTGCATTTACTTCTCCGGACACATCTGCCGTCAAAATCACGGCAGAAGGTTAGTCTGCACCAGCACTTGCGTTGAAGGTCATGCCGTGCAAGCAAGTGGTCTTCCCCTCAGTCTTCTTGTTTTTAAGAAAATGTCGCATCTGCACTCGCCGCAGCTGCTTGAGCTAGCCTTGAACCGCTCGTGTAGACCACACTTGGGGCGACCAGGTCCTGAAAAAAATACGAAGAGGAATTTCTGAAGTTGAAGGGTAGCCTTTCTCTTACGGCTCACATCAGGCACACCCACACTATACTATTTTCTTGCGAGAATTTTTCAAGCTGTAGATGTCTAACTACCGCCATCATCAATGTCAAGCATGTAAAAAATGTGCCGCCACATCCACAAAAGTGAATGATCATAAGTGGGCGTAGCTCCGGAGGTAAACCTGTGAATCCATGAATCCTCCGTAAATTTTGCCCACTCGATTTCATTACAACGCTCCACCTAGCGTACGTCGCCGCACTAAATTGAACGATTGCCTTCCACCAATGACACGCGTCATGTGACATCATTCCTATTTTATAAAATCTCGCATCTTTCATCAACTACAAGTACCGCCATCTAGTTTATAGCATCTTGCATCTTTTCATCATCAGCTACAAGTACCGCCATCTAGTGAACACTGCAAGAACTAAACGAGAGGTGGCTACATACAGGGGACGCACAGCCCACTCCTTAAGGAGCTTCGCCCCTAAAAGGCGTTACGTATTTTTATACAGCTTAATTAAAAGCAATTATTATTTACGGGGTGCCTGTATTGTTTTTTAAACAGATATATCTTTGCCTGCTGTGATGCTTTTTATATATCCTGAAGTCTTTCAGATTCATTCTAATTTTTTTTCTGCATGCAGGAGTTGTGCTCAAGAAGATATTGCTGGGGCTCAGCACACGGAGTGACAACGGCCGACTGCAGGAGGAAGTATACCTGCCGGTAAGTCTGACTCACTTGCCCTATACGGCCGATTGTTGTGCATGTTGAATGCTTAGAACACCGAGACAGACGGAACGAGTTATGAAGAATCGGGTTGGTGGAGCTTAATGCCATGCGTTTTCCGAAAAGACGGAGAAAAGTACTACCACGGGAATTGATCACAGTCTGCAATCAAGTAAGTCTATGTTCATTGGCAGCTACAACCAGCAACCTCCTGAGTGCATGCTTCGTGGGTAGCGACACTCTATTCTTGTTGAAACAGGAGCACTCTGCGGTTTTTTTTGGAAGTCACTCACTATTGTTCGACATGTTTATGCACTGCTTAGTGCGCGCAAGTGACTTTGATGTGGTGACCTACTATTTATAGTCTTGTTACGTATGCGCGCGAAATGACCGACGATGGCGGCGCTCAGAAATTTTTAACGAGCATTGAAAGTGTACGGCCGACGGCCAATTAGTCAGAGTGTGTTCTTTTCTGAGTCGTTTAATTGTGCATGAGCACTGGGCACTTGTTGCCTTTATATAGAGTGTTTTAAGTGTGTTTGTAACTTCACCTGCATTCCAAACGCAGAGGACGTGTCCGAAAAAAACAACAACAAGTGGAAGACCTAATCAAAAAGCAAGACCAGGCAGCCTACATGGCTTAGCTTCCCTCTCGTCTTCGATGAATCAAAGTTGACACTCACTAGCCGAAAAATTGCGACTATTTCTAAATGGCCAAAATGAAATAAAAACATTGATTAAAAGAGTTTTACGTTATAGCAACACAGCGTGCTGTCGAAGTACGTATGACCCCTTCATATAAAATTTGCGATAATTTGCAGTGTGGAAGAAGCTTACGGAAGAGAAAATGGTGACTTACAAAGAAGTAGGCATCTAGTGCATGAAGCCTTTGTTGAAACTAAGGTTTAGTGATAGAATTGTCGTTTTAAGTGGTATCTCTGTACATTTCCTGTGAGATGACTGGACCTTACAAAAAGTTACTGAACACCGCGCAATACGTTAAAGAATATAAGTAAAAAGAAAATAGCATTGGTTGTCGGTAAACTACCTGACGACAAAGGCGGCACGACTGATGCGAGTACTGAGTCCATTATTATATTATTGGGGGGAATGACAAGCAAGCGCGAAAAAAACAAATTAGATATGGAACAAGTCCAAAATCAAGATTACTGTATGCAAATGATCGGCATATTTTTAAAATTTGGATAAGCTGTGAAACCCTGTACATAGATATTTCCCAGTCACTGTGCTCCTCCCAAAAAGAATGAGGGAACCATCGATCAAGGAAGGAAACCATCATGTAAGGAGATACAACCTCGCTACTGCTACCTAATGTTTGTGCAGAAGCTGACTGCTTGTTTAGAAACTCAAATGACTAGATTCGTAAGAATAATGGTAAAAAATATCATGCAGATACTCAAAGTGATTTGTTGTTTGTAAACTGTTTGCATAGCTTGCATAGGAGGAGTGCCCAAACAACCAGATTAGCAAGAATATGAATAAAAGTCAACACATATTTCAGTAGTTTGTTATTTGTATACGACCCCGTACTTTACAGCAATGACCTCAATAATTTACAATAAAATTATTCAATAACTTAACCAATAAAACATCAGAGTTTTAAATGAACGTGAGAATATGGCGGTAGTGATAGGTTGTCCAGCTAAAGATTCCAAATGAGTGATATACAACCGGGTCCCTGATTGACTAGAAGAGCCTATCTGTGCAAGCAAGATATGAACCTGGTGAACTTACTATTATAAAAAAGATACAACGAATGATATGGATGGGCTCGTGCTGCGTATAACTATGAGGCACTCAACACATAAATATTAACTTGTCAGTGTCACTTAAATGCAAATAACACATCAATTCCATTTAGCCAGTAATAAGCGATGCTGCTGAAGCTGGAGGATAATGAAAGAAGCTGACCGAAGGACCACGCAGCTGATAATGGAAGAAAAAAATATAACTACGGCGCCAAAAACGCCCCTCGTAATCTGACAGCAGCTTTCATTGCAATATGGAGGCATAATATAGAATAAGCTCACGCCGGACAGGGTAGGTTCGAGAAAATTGGGAAAAGCCTCCGTCCTCCGTTGACATCACACCATGTGATAGTGAATATGATTACTGTTGTATTCAGAAAATATAGTTGAACGTTATGTGTGGGAGCGTTTGGCTTAGAAAAAAGCCTATAAAATTTGCTTGGTTCATTCTATCTTGCAAGACCCATTCTTACGAAATGCAAACGACTTTTAAGGTTATACGACATGGCAACGTGCCGGTACGCAGCGAACATAGCGCTCTCGAACGAGCGCAGGGGAGAAGGAGCAACTTACCTTTAGCTCCTCACTCTGCACAGTGCGCCGAATCTGTGATGGTTCGCGCGCGAATATGGCCACGAAAAACCGATAACAAGAGCCCAGGCTGCTGTGCACTATGATAACTACTATAAATAACTATCCTGTTATTCAGCTGACGTCCACACGAAATTATCGTTTCGGGGTGGTATGTTCGTGCATTCTTGATATTATTATGTCATTATCCGTGGCATGTCCTAACTGTGTTGTCACTGAGTCACATACGTTATCAGCGCTACTAAGGCGCATTTTCACGCTACATTGCTCGCCTTGGCCTGTAACAGACGGTGGCACCCCACCGCTCCGCCTAACCTTTCCAACAGATAGAGTGGTGCGAAAGCGAATGTGCGAGAGATATAACGGGCGTTTGTGTTGTGTCGTGCAATGCACCGGCTGCTTGCGCTCGTGGTACGAATGATTACAGGTTTGATTCATGGGGGTTGGGGGTGGGGGTGGAACTTACTTCTTTTTTATTTCCAATTCGTTAGCGTCCATGTTATTAAGTCATATTAGTGAAAAAAATACGTCACTCAAGTCTTCGAGGACACCGGCATAAAACATGCGTTAAAAAATAAAGTATTACGCTTGATGCGCAAGAAGTTATTTGCGTTAAAAACTGAGCACACATCGCAAGCAACACATCATAGCGTCACAGTCGTATTTAAAATGATTTTCGTGTCGTCTAAGCACAGGTGAGCTTCGATTTTGGACAAAAAGTCATGAATGAAGAACTTCTGAGCCGGCCGCGCAGCGCCCTCTTTGTGTATGTGAAAACTTGTTACAAGAAATCTAGCTCTGGTCGAGATTTCAAAGGTTCATAGAGCAGTTTTTTCCAGTATAAATCGAATGACCTCAGTATCGCTGTTTATTGCCTGACAATTTCATCGCATCAAAAATTAGTCGATTACGACAAGCACGAGCGAAGTTGCAAGGGTTTGTCACGTATTCTAAACACTGTTTTCTCTCGTTCGGGCTAGCGCACTGGATATTAAGCAGAGGGGATAGTGTTGGGAGGAGGTGATGTGAAACAAAGTAGTTACGCCAGCCCACCACGTTGCCTCAAGCGCACACGATAAAACGCGATCAATCTCTCCCGTTGCGATTCCATTGTGCTAGTGTGGCTCGCTGTCCAAAACTGTCTAGAATTAGCAGATGGAGTTCTGCGGAAGCACGTGGTGTTACTGCATGCTAAGAAACGTATCGCATCGAAGCACTGCTCTTGATATTGTGTGCGCTGTTCCTTCTCTTGCAAGCCCTCCTTGCCGGGCATGACTGCAAGTTTGTTTTTTTACATGTTCATGGTAGAGCATGTTTTCTAACCACAACATGTGTTTTCTCACCAGCCCGCGGGGTTATTGACCCCTTTAATAATACAACAGCGCCATTCAATTTTTGAGTGTAGGAATAATTCTTTTATACAGCTTCATTTATACTCTTACGCTCGGATGATCATATTTGCATGCATCTACGAAGTCAAAAAAACTTTTACTTCGAAAGTTTGTTATGTCAGTAATATTTTAGAGCTAGTTGGCACTGAGTGAATGCCTGCGTAATAATAGTGAAAACGAAGAAATACTACACAGAAATACACAGGTACTGTTAAACGACAATTGATTTTTCAGTCTACATGAGGACCATGTATATACACTACCCAGCACGCATGCAAGCGTCACATCACAAAGTCTGAGGAAACAATTTCAACTCCACCTAGCTGTACGACCCACTAACGCAGCATTTTGTTTGCATACGTGATAAAATGCTTTTTTTTTTTTTTGACCCCGCAAGGACCAAAATGCTGGCATGTGGCGTCCGCTCTGTGGATCGAAGAGCCTGTAATATATGCCTTTCTTTGTGTTGCTCTGACACATGCGTCACAAAATTCATGGTCATGTGCGGGGACACATTCTACAAACTTTTTTTCAGTGTATCTCTCAAAAAACCACACCCTGCCATGTGGTGCTGCCCGAACCATTCATCGACGCATCTGACTCAGAAGGTCGAAGTTTCCAGAGCTAGTCATGAGCGAGCGCCATCTGGCAGTTATCTTCGAAAACGAAGGCGTGCGTGCCCGCGGAGAAAGATGCGTGCCTGTCTCGGAGGTGATAAGGTGTAGAACGCAAAGCGATAAGCAGGTGCCACCACCATGTCGTCTTAGCAAAGCGTTGCGAACACCTTTTTGAGCATCACGTTGCACTGTCAGCGTAGCGGGATAAATGCTACAGTCCTTATAGTTACTTATGTGGGCCTCTTCTAGTATAAAGGCACGCATACGAAACATCAACGTGTTGTTATGGCGCCTCAGATATACACAACAATTTCTTTTTAATTGACAATCGCAACACTATGAACGCTGAATCTTCAGCAACATTGGTGAGCGTTGCGGATGGGGTCGGCCGTTTGGTGCCGTTTGAGGCATTGTTAAGGGAGGACAAACAGACCAATGTACAGATCGAAAGAGAGACAGACAGACCAAAATTTTTTCGTCTAAGAGCCCCAAAAAATACTATCGTCTTTAATGGCGTCTTGCAAAGTTCCATCGCTTCAAAGCCTAGCCTCGGCTGCTCACCCGCAGGTCACGGGATCGAATTCCGGCTGCGGCGGCTGCATTTTCGATTGAGGCGAAAATGCTGCACGTCCCTGTGCTCATATCTAAAGAAACTCAGGTGGTCGAAATTTCCGGAGCCCTCCACTACGGCGTCTCTCATAATCATGTGGTGATTTTGGGAAGTTAAACCTCACATACCAATCAAATTATTCGAAGCATAGCCACGCTGGCTCTGACTTGTTAGGTGCCGTAAATCAAAGGAGATGTGGCTTGCTTTTGACTACATCCACCTACTCTTCTTCCATCTAAGTGAAACGCTAATTAGCGTTTCACCAAGTGACAACCCGGTTTTCAGAAGATAGCCTGCCATGTATCATCATCATCATAATCACCATCATCATCCTCATAGTCGTCATCATTGTCGTCATCATCATCATCATCATGCCTACGTCCACTGCAGGACAAAGGCCTCTCCCATGTTCCGCCACTCAACTCGGTCCTCTGCTCACTGCTGCCAGTTTATACCCGCAAAATTCTTAGTCGAATCTGCCCAGCTAACTTTCTGTCTCCCCCCAACCCACTTGTCTTCTCTGGGAATCCAGTAGGCAGGATAACCGCTTGCCTTATATAGACGCATGTAAGCTGTCTTCGAAAACTAGGCCAAGTTTTGTGTAGGCAGTACTCCTGCAAGGCGGCAAGGAAGCTGTTCCACACTTAACCAGCTTTGAATGTGCTAACGCCTAATGAAAAACCTCTGTTCAAGCGCGGCTTTCACATTAAACATATATCGCTACCTCGTGACGCAGAGGTATGCTTTCAAGAACTATAGATGGCACCATTGACGGGCATGCCATGAGTAACCCGCAGTCCCCCTGCAAACTTCCTAAAAACATCCAAAACGCCTAAAACAGAGCTTAAGCTGAGGGGTAGGTGGTCAAAATAATTATTGATTAACATATAATTGACTACGTGTACAACATGACAGAGAAAACTTCTCGAAGATGCACTTGGCACTGTTGTGCTAAAAATATTTTACTATCACAAAACCACAGCTAGCAAGATTACATACAGGTTCTATTAGTTTGATTTAGGCATTCGTCTCAAAAACGAACAATGGTTACCCTAATATATATATATATATATATATATATATATATATATATATATATATATATATATATATATATATATAATGGAGAGAAGTGTATACCTAAGGGCTCGTATTTCCGTGTTTAACACAATATTAATGAGATATAACAGACAGTAATGCCAAGGAATGTACAGGGGAAGTTGTAATAACTTCCCCTGTACATTCCTTGGCATTACTGTCTGTTATATCTCATATATATATATATATATATATATATATATATATATATATATATATATATATATATATATATATATATATATATATATATATATATATATATATCGTGAAGAAGAAAACGCATCGTTGGTAGCAACATCGCCTCCGCTTGGGTACTGGGTCCTGGGCTTCGCTCGCTCGGCTCGTGCTGATCATCGCCGGCATCTGCTTGACCGTTGCTCTTTCCCGATCGTGTTTCATCGTAGGACCACCGCCCCAAACAGTCGCCAATAAACCCTTTTTCAATTGGTGGAGGGTGCTGAAATTTCCCGTCGCCTGAACCTGGGTGCTGCCATTCGCCGTCGCCTAAACATGGAGCTGCGCAACCGAACGCTACCTCCCATCATGGCTACCAACAACGCACAACCTGGCTCTTCCACTCCATCCCCCAGCAACCCCGGCGTTCTTTGTTTGCGAGAGCCCAAAGTCTTTAGCGGAGCTGATGAGACCGACGTGGAAGACTGGTTCGCTAACTACGAACTGGTGAGCGCAAAAAACAAGTGGGATCATTTAACCATATGGTGTAGTAGCGCAACTTTGACGGGGACGACGAGGACAAGAAAACACGAAGCTCGCTACACTCGCAACTAATTTTTATTTCAGAAGCAGCACTTCAGCGCTTGAGTCTGCGCAAAAGCTTCTGTTGGCAATGATTCAGTGTTCGTAGTTCTTTTCTGTGTCGCTAGGGTTTTGGGTTATATATGAAGTGCTGCTTCTTAAATAAAAATTAGTTGCGAGTGTAGTGAGTGTCGTGTTTTCTTGTCCTCGTCGTCCCCGTCAAATTTGCGCTACTACACCATATGGTTAAATGATGTCTCACCAACTAGCCCAGCTATCAACCCTACTGAACAAGTGGGATAACGCGGACAAATTGACTAACGTCATCTTTTATCTCACTGACGTGGCCGAAATGTGGTATAACAACCACAAAAACGACATTACGACGTGGTCCATCTTTAAAACGTTGTTTGCTGACGTTTTTGGCCGACCCGCTGTCCGCAAGTCCAGAACCGAACAACGCTTGCGGACTCGCGCACAAAAGCCAACGGAATCTTTCACCACCTACATCGAAGACATTATTGGTCTTTGCAACCATGTGAACACCACCATGCCAGAGTCAGAGAAGATTCAACACATCCTCAAAGGGATAAATGACGGTGCATATCAGCTGGTCCTGGCCCGTAATCCTGCCACCATTGCGGAACTTGTCACTTTGTGTCAAAGTTTCGACGAGTTGAGCAAGCAGCGCGCCCTGACTCAGCCATCTTCCTCACACGCCGACTCGCTCTCCAGTCTCACTTCCGTTCCCGACCACTCATCAACCCTGCAAGAGAATAAAGACTTCGTGCGTGAAGAAGTAGCTCGGCAACTGTCGTTGATTCCCTTCACGCAGCAGCCGCCGTCCTCTCGTCTGCGCTCACCACTACGCGATGTTATTGCCGAAGAGGTAGCTCAGGCTGTTGCCGTCGCTGCCCACCAGCAGCCTGTGGCCATGCCTGTTGCCCATGCGCCGGCTATGCAGCCTGTGGCCGCGCCTCTTACGTATGCATAGGTAGGTACGCAGCAGACCCCGCCAGCAGCATTTGCCACCCATGTCTTCAGTTGCTCCCCACTCCACCCCTTTTTCGACACCTTGGGCCGCACCACAAGTGAGCAATTCCTGGCGCACTCCTGACAATCGACCGATCTGCTACGCCTGCGGTACTCCAGGACACGTGGCACGATATTGTCGCCGTCGCTTCCAACCACTCCACGACGCTACTCGGCCGTTACCGTATGACCCACAACCCATGCACATACCTGCTCCCTACCCCTCACCGCAGTATGGATACACTAACCTTCCTGAGTCTCGGTCACCCCAGCCCTCACCCCAGACTCACTCTCCCCGCTCCCCATCTCCTCGCAGGCGATCACTGTCCCCAATGCGTCCTAGACCCGCTTCCTGCAACAGAAAAACTGAACGCCGCCGTTCCAGAGGCAAGAACTGCGCCGTCGTCGAAATGCTCAAGTCCTCGCACTTCACCAGCTAACGTCGTCGCCATATCTGTCGATGGTGTTTCTACCTTTGCCCTCGTCGACACAGGTGCTGCCGTTTCTGTTATAGCCGCCCAGCTCTGCCGCTCCCTACGCAAAGTGACCACGCCACTCTCTGGACTATCGCTTCGTACAGCTAGCGCACAACCAGTTCGACCTCTCGGCACCTGTACGGCCCGCGTATTCATCCAAGGCTCTATGTACGTTGTCGAGTTCATCGTCCTTTCGGTGTGCTCGTATGACGTTATCCTCGGGTGGGACTTTCTGTCAAATCATCATGCAATCATCGACTGCGCACGCGCTGAAGTTCAATTTTCGCACCTGTGTGACGAACCTTTGCACGAAACCCTTGAGCGGTCGCCAAAACTTGTCGTGCGTGAGGACACTGAAATTCCGCCAGCCTCTCTTTCCGTTGTCCCGGTTTTCTGCGATGACTATAACGATGCTACGGTAATGTTTACACTTTCCGAGATTTTCATGAGCCGCAGAGCCGTTTCTTTGCCTTTCGCTACACTTGACGTCACTGCTGGCCGAAGCAATATTTCCGTCCACAACCCCCTTTCTGCACCGCTTACGCTACTTGCCAGGCGAATGTCTCGGTCGAGTGGATTACCTTGATTCTTCTTTATTCCTTAACATGCCAGACGAATCGTGCAGTAGCACCTCTACCGAACTTCATGCCCTTTCTCCCACTGGAATGCTCGTCGAGTGACACCTTCTCGGGTTCCATCGCCGACACCTTAACTGCTCAAGAACGCGCTGAGCTTCTTAATCTCCTCCAGCACTTCGCGAATTCATTCGATGTTTCTCAGCCGCAATTGGGTCGTACTTCAGCAGTGCACCACTAAAGTGGCACCGGTTCACACCAGCCATTGCGTCAGAGACCGTACCGTGTCTCTGCTGCAGAACGTCACGTCATCAACGACCAGGTCGAAGAGATGCTACGTCGTCGCGTTATTCAACCATCGCACAGTCCTTGGGCATCTCCTGTCGTTCTAGTTCGAAAGAAGGATGGATCAATTTGGTTTTGCGTCGACTACCGGCAATTAAACAAGGTGACGCGGAAAGACGTCTATTCATTACCGCGCATTGACGACGCCCTTGACAGCCTCCAAGAGCCGAATTCTTCTCCTCCTTAGACTTACGATCTGGATACTGGCAGGTCCCTATGGCAGGCGCTGATCGCCAGAAAACTGCGTTCATTACACCAGATGGCCTGTATGAATTTAACGTAATGCCATTTCGGCCTTGTAATGCCCCTGCCACGTTTGAAAGACTCATGGACAACACACTGTGTGGACTGAAGTGGTCTGTGTGGCTATGCTACCTCGACGACATTGTCGTTTTCTCTCCCGATTTTCCTACACATCTGCTTCGGCTCCAACTGGTTCTGACGTGTTTAACCAACGCTGGGCTCCAACTGAACCTCAAAAAGTGCCGCTTCGCTGCGCGAGAGCTGTCCATCTTAGGGCACATCCTGTCCAAGTATACCCGACCCTGCAAAACTGCGAGCAGTCGCCGAGTTCCAGAAACCTACTACACTGAAAGAATTACGCAGTTTCATCAGACTATGCTCGTACTTCCGGCGCTTCGTTCGAAATTTTGCGTCGATCATGTCACCACTGACCAACCTCCTACGCGGTGACGCACACCTTTCATCCTGGTCTCCTGACTGCGACGTCGCGTTCGCCACGCTCCGTAGTCTGCTAACATCTCCTCCCATTCTATGGCATTTCGACCCAACAGCTGCAACGGAAGTTCACACAGACGCTAGCGGGGTTGGTCTTGGCGCTGTCCTCGCCCAGCGCAAGCCGGGTTACTCCGAATACGTCGTCGCTTATGCGAGTCACACGCTCACTAAAGCTGAGGCCAATTACAGCGTCACTGAAAAAGAGTGCTTAGCGCTAGTGTGGGCGCTTCGCAAATTCCGCCCTTATTTGTACGGTCGCCCATTCGACCTGGTAACGGACCACCATGCACTTGGTTGGCTCGCCACATTGAAAGATCCTTCTGGCTGCCTAGCTCGGTGGGCACTGCAAATCCAGGAGTACGACATTCGCGTGATCTATCGCAGCGGACGCAAGCATTCTGACGCCGACGCCCTGTCCCGTTCGCCTTTATCTCCCGACTCGGCCTGCGGAACCACTGGTACCAACTCCGTCGCATTTCTCGACCTCGACTCGTTTGCCAGTGAACAACTCAAGGACACATGGATCGCTTCCCTTTTTGACTGTCTCTCTGGATCGTCAACCGCTGCGGTATCACGATCTCTCCGTCGTCAAGCTACTCATTTCGCCATTCGTGATCGGCTGATATACCGACGCAACTACGCCCCTGAAGGTCGTAAGTGACTCTTGGTTGTCCCCCGCAGCTTGCGATCACAAATATGCACCACCTTTCACGACGATCCCCAATGTGGCCATGCTGGAGTTTTCAAAACTTATGAACGCATTCGCCGTCGCTTCTACTGGCACGGAATGTATAATTTTGTTCGAAAATTCGTTATGGGCTGCCCTGACTGTCAACGCCGCAAACCACCGCCTTTTCACTCGTCCGGTGCACTTCAACCGCTTCCGTGCCCTGCCAAACCTTTCGATCGAATCGGAATTGATCCCTATGGCCTTCTACCGACAACATCAGATGAAAATCGGTGGATCATAGTCGCTGTGGATTATTTAGCACGCTACGCTGAGACCGCCGCTCTTCCAAGTGCCACTGCGCAGGACGTAGCGTCCTTCGTCCTCCATCGATTCATACTACGACATGGTGCTCCTCGAGGACTACTAAGTGACCGAGGACGAGACTTCCTATCAGAAGTCGTCACGGCTCTGCTTTCTGAATGCCATGTTGTTCATCGCAAGACCACGGCATACCATTCGCAGACTAACGGGCTCACGGAGAGATTTAACCGCACACTCGGCGATATGCTCGCGATGTATGTGACATGTGATCATACTAACTGGGATCGCATTCTTCCATTCATCACGTTCGCATACAACACCGCAGCCCAGTCAACCACTGGATTTTCACCTTTTTTCCCCTTTATAGACGCGAACCATCCCACACCACCGACACTCTCCTTCCATACCGTCCTGACGCATCCGAATGCCCATCTGTGTCCGAAGCTGCCCGAAAAGCGGAAGAGTGCCGTGAACTCGCACGCACCTTTACGTCACAAGAACAACAGCGCCAGAAAGAAAACAACGCCGGCTCTTCACGAAGCCACAGCTATTCCCCGGGATCATTTGTATGGCTGGCTGTTCCTTACCAAACCCCCGGCCTTTCCTCAAAACTAGTCCCGAAGTACGAGGGTCCTTACCGCGTTTTGGAGCAAACCTCACCGTTGAATTTTGTCATTGAGCCACTTTCCCCATCTGACGACATGCGCCGGCGTGGACGGGACATCGTCCACGTCGCCTGCCTTAAGCCATATTATAGCCCTCTGCCTCCAGACTCTTAGGTCGCCAGGATGGCTCTTTTTCGGCGGGGGAAAATTGTGAAGAAGAAAACGCATCGTTGGCAAGCAACTTCGCCTCCGCTTGGGTACTGGGTCCTGGGCTCGCTCGGCTCGTGCTGATCATCGCCGGCATCTGCTTTACCCTTGCTCTTTCCCGATCGTGTTTCATCGTAGGACCACCGTCGCAACAGTCGCCAATAAACCCTTTTTCAATATATATATATATATATATATATATATATAGCCCATATATTATTACGTAAAAATCCATATATTATTTTATTAAATTGTTAGCCACATCCACATTTTTGTCGTACTCTCGAACTGTTTCTAATGGTCGATTCAGCCGTGTACTATTATATAAGCCTTCGTTATTGACTGAGAAAGCATAATTATTGCTAAGGGCCTCGTGTTGTGCCATAAAGACAGTATACAATTCGTTTTGCATGCCTGGTGCAGAACGGATGATGCAGTCAATATGCAAAGCTTTAATTTTTTTGTTCTAAAAACCTAAAGAACTGCCTTCGCTTAATGCCTGCTATTTTTTTATTCAAGGAGAAAATATGCTTTATAAGGCAATGTACTAAATAAAATGTTTCCAGTTTTTGCTACTCTAGTGTAGCATCTCGGTCTCGCTCAAGAACGCTACCGCCTAGCATAATTCATGACACGCTATTGCTGTTCTGATGCACAGTTTCACATTTGCAAAAAGGAGGCAATGGTACTCACCCCAAGTCCCATTGATTCCCGGCCGTTGAGGAGGGAAGCCCCATCCTGAAAATAAGTTAAATCGAATTTGGTTGCTTCACTGTATAACAATGATTCTTTAGCAAGCCCGCAGCATCCCCACCATGTTGCAGTTGCATGAGTGTTTTGTTGCATAAACCATTTTAGTGCTTTACAGAAACACACAAGTACTTAAAATGGCGGAAATAACACTTACCGGGGCCACCAGCTCCTCCAACGCCACCGACTCCCCCAACACCGCCAACGCCACCAACTCCTCCGATCCCTCCAACACCACCAGCAATCCCAGCGCCACCAGCGCCACCTGTATGTGGAAAAGAATGTTAATAAGACAGAACATGGCCGTCCACAAAACGCCTAAGTCGCGGCCACGTGCGCCCGATCCAGGCGGCCGTGGACAGAATTATCAGCATGTAAAAGCATGCAGCACGTTTTTAAGATATCAAAGAACTATTTCAGTACTGTACTCTTTTGCCCTAGGAACAGAGTGCTGTTTAAGGAATGTGCGAACACTCGAGGAAGAAAATTATGAGAGCGATGAACAAACCGTAGAGGTGGACATTGGGAGGTTACGCGAAGTTGGGCAAGCTGAAATTAGAGTACTGCATAATTAACGTTACATTACAAAATTCATCTTTAACTTAACTTACCTCTTAAAAATATTAATCATAAAGTCAGTCTGTATGATCCACCCGACTCTTGGCCGATCTCCCTGAGTGGGTATGGGTGCCGATATTCCAAGGAGCAGCATTATCATAATCATCGTCATCATGATCACATCGAACATATTGAAAATAACGCTACACGCGTTGTTGGGACGATAAGTTGACTTCTGCGGCTCCATCCCGGTCTACGTAGACACACGCTGATCATGATGTACCGCGTGTATGTTCAAGCGATTCTTGAATTTGGCTGTGCATACAAGATAAACAAACCCCTTTATTCTTTTAGAGCGGGAAGCTCTTCACAGTTGTTTAAGTGTGCCAAAATTTACAGCTAACAATGTTTTCTGTGGAGAAACCCTCTGTTGCTAGCAGATTCTGTATTTTAACAATTAAAACGTATTTAGACTTTTCTGAATCCACTTTAAGAAGACAGCAGTTCGTATTTTTTGCAGAACCCAGTATTTTTTTAAGCATTGGTCCCGTGTATATAAAACTCAGTTTTGCCTGTTCAAATTCTATACGTTGATGTAAACGTATGTTGCATACACGCGACGATACTTATGCATGATTGGACAAAAGGAAAATCCTAACTGCAACTTATGTAGCACGCCCGAAACTGTTAATCACATCCAGTGTGTGTGCCCTTTATACGCAGTTGAAAGACAATCTCTCAAGTTCTTCACAATTGACCTAGATTGCCAACTCTTTTCAGAAGAGAAACTTTTGGGTGCTTGGGAACGTGTGGATCACGCCCAACGCAGTTTAAAGGGTCCGCTCGCCTTTCTAAGCAAGACAGGTTTAAATTCCCGTCTTTAGAGAATCAGCTAATGTAGAGACTTTAGTGCGTGTACTACAGCGAACGAGACATTGTGTGCAGTGTCTCATTGTGCTATGTCACAATCACCTCTCATCACACCCTCCCCATTATTCCCCTTTTCCCCTTACCCCAGTGAGGAGTTGCAGGCCAGAAACCTGCTTTCAAGGCTGACCTCTCACCATTCTTCTCATTAAACACCTTATTCTTCTGCTTCCTATTCAAGATCGGTGCATTGAGTGCGTTTCGCAATGCGTTAATCCCAGTGCTTGTTTTCTAACCACAGGCGGTCACAGACGTTGCAGCCGAAGCCAATGTGCCACTGGAAAAACTTCCACCGAGAACGGCATTCACCCTGGTGAACGTGCTTCCACAATCATCACATTGGTGGTGGTGGTGGTTAGAAGAAGAGAAAGGCACTTAATTTCTGCAGCCCGGTCGGGAGCACGGTGCAGTGCGTGACCATCACATTGATGCCGTAACGCCGCGTTATTGCAAGCGTCTGACAGCGCGAGCCAACTCGGTCAGGAGGTTTCAGAGAAACTGATGCGTGCAGGCTGGACCCCACTGCTGTGACCACGTCACTCAGAACGCAACCAATGGAGCTCGTGCTTGGGAACGACGCTGAGGTCGACGTAGCTGATAGAGCGGCCAATGGGGACCGCTCATGACACCACTACCGAACGGATTTTCGTTTCTTCTAGCCATATACAGCTTCCTCCGGCTTTTCCAGTAGCAAATGTTCACTTTCCATCTGGCGTACACGACACTCGGCCTTTGGATACCCTAATTTCCACGTGTGGACTCCAAAGCACTGTTTTGCCCCGCCGCGGTGGTCTAGTGGCTAAGCTACTCGGCTGCTGACCAGCAGGTCGCGGGATCGAATCCCGGCTGCGGCGGCTGCATTTTCGACGGAGGCAAAAATACTGTAGGCCCGTGTGTTCAGATTTGGGTGCACGTTAAAGAACCCCAGGAGGTCGAAATTTCCGGAGCCCTCCACTACGGCGTCTTCCATAATCATATGGTGGTTTTGGGACGCTAAACCTCACATATCAATCAATCAATCAATCAATCAATCAATCAATCAATCAATCAATCAATCAATGAATCAATCAATCAATCAATCAATCATTCAATCAATCAATCACGTGTGGAGGTAATATTTTATTAGCAGGGGACTTTAGCGCCCATCATGTTACCTGTGGATAAAAACTGATGCATATGGCAGCCGTTTGTGAGATATGGCCCTAGATGATGATTCACATGTTTCAATTTGGGAAGCCCAACATACGTGTGGGGTCCATCTTCAGCGCTGGATTTAGCTTTTAGGGGCGAAGCTCCTTAAGGCTTCACCCGATCGTCCTTTGTATACTAACCACCTCTCTCGAATATGTGCCACCGGGGAGTTTAGTTCTCGGAATATCCGGTAGATGGTAGTACTTGTGTATAATCAATACATGATGAAAAGATGCGAGATGGTGGTACTTGGAGCGTTCACTAGACGGACGGACATAGAGACAGACAGACATACAGCCGCACGGACGGACAGATCAACCCACGGTTGGACGGACGGAAGAATGCACGAACGAACGGAGTACGCTTCGCCCCACTGATCATCGTTCAGTCCGTGGATATGCTGTGGTATTTTACAAGCTCCAACCTTAATGTTTCGTCTTCGTGAGTGGTTGATCGTGCTACAAATAGTGAACGCTTACCGATTACTTTTTAAATGAAAAATTTGGTAGCCCCCTCACTCTCTAACACTCGTAGGTTTATAAATTACCCGAAATTTAAAGATTCCTCACTTTCTTCGCTGGCTTCTCTATGAACAAAAGGAGGAAGTTGAAGGCTATGAGCATGTGTTCTGTTTTAAATTATTCCCGCGAAAGATCTGAGTTTGTGCTCTCGTCAGTTAAACAAATATCTAATTCTCCTTGGTGGAATGATGATAGGCCAAGAGACTTTAACCACATGAAGGCAGCCTGAAAAGAGCGACTATATAATCAGTGCCCCCAATATTGTAAGGACCACCAGTCGTTAGCCGTGCTTTAAAAGGAGCAGTTTCCAAGGCAAAAGAAGATTGCTACAGTCAGACATTCGAATATCTTTCTAAATCTCACAATAAAATCAAATTAATCAGGTCTGACAGACAATCATACCAAGCAAGGTATCTTTAGAAGTAATTGCAATGTAAACGTGTAAAAATAACAGTGAACGACAATTTGCTATGGGCAGGGTACGAACCTGCAACCTTTGAATAACTTGTCTGATACTCTACCAACTAAGCTACCAACGGCGACTATCTCCACGTCTACTTTATGAACTACATAAGGGCATCAATTATGGGAGCATCAACCACTGCCGCCGAGAGCCATGACGGCGAGTCATTGCTACTGGCGGCGCTGACTGATTCATGGACCCATTATACAAAGAGTATTTGGGTAAAGCTTCATGATACTGCAGTACTTAGGACGTACCATTGCGTTCAACTGTACAGAAAAGTAGAATCATCTGCACTCACCAGCGCCGCCTGTTAAGCCCGGGAGTTGAGTGCCATTACCGAAACCTGCAAAGATGAAAAGAAGAGAAGTTACTGCATGTATACGTAATTCGGCGAATGCTGTCTATAGAAAAAAAAATATGTTAGCCGATTTGCACGTGATGGGCCTATATGCATGTGGACAAAACATCGGTTGACTATGATAACGGGAAACGATATATACGAGAAGCGAAAATAGTGACAGAGTATTCAGTCGGGAAAAACAGTCAGGTTAACGAATTTGATAACAACGGTTAAACTATACATGACGTCCTTCATTACTCTCGATACTGGTGAAATCTCATTGCACACTTCAATGAAGGTGTAGGGAATACGAGACGGAAATGGCAGAGGACAGGATACAGACAAAGATAGCGATTAATTCCCCTCAAAGAATTATTGAGGAGTGTACTCGAGAAAGTATGAGACGAACGCCAAAAAATGGAATGTGATGGCGAGAAAAATAGCTCTGGATAGTCTGTCGAAAGTGGGCGAGTTGAAAACTAAAAGCGACGCGTTGTAGTATATGCATAGATATGATACCTAAGACATCTACTCACAAGAGAGCTTAACCACAGGAAATAAATTCTCCGATGAATAAGAACGGGTTCCGGTGCATACGGTAGGCAGTCTCGAAAAAAACGCAGCTGATCTTTTTTTTCTGGGAGTTAGTATAACACGAAACTGAAACACGTCTTCACAGAGGCACTTGAGTGTTTATTGTGCATAATTTCGCCGGAGAATAAATGCTACAACAACAGATCGCAAAGACATGTGAAGAACGGCAAGCCACTGGAAAATTGCGGCGCGCACCTCAAGCAGAAAGGACGCACGAAATGAGCATACACAGGACGATCGCGGACTAATAACTGTCTCAATTCGACACTGAAGGAACGCTGTTCAAACATGAAGAAAGACGCATGAAACAAACGCACTAGTATATCCAGGACAAGCACCACGATTCAACTGTCACAATGCTTACTTGTTAGTGTGTGAGCAGCGTACTCATTTCGTAAACACGGCCGCGGCAGCAAGACAACTGACCTTTAATCCCTCCCGAATCACAAGTAAGATAAGCGCCCGTAGAAACACCATGCTTCGTGGAGGCGGCGCTTACCAAAACGTGACAGGCGACGACTTTAAGAGCGCTCCCAATGCAGCCAACGCCAAAGTTCGTTAATATAGAGAAAACCTTAGTGTGTCTTGGCTCCACCACGGTGGTCTAGTGGCTAAGGTACTCGACTGCTGACCTGCAGGTCGCGGGATTGAATCCCGGCTGCGGCGGCTGCATTTCCGATGGAGGCGGAAGTGTTGTAGGCCCGTGTGCTCAGATTTGAGTGCACGTTAAAGAACCCTAGGGGGTAGAAATTTCCGGAGCTCTCCACTACGGCGCCTCTCATAATCATATGGTGGTTTTGGGACGTTACACCCCACACATCAATAAATGAATTAGTGTTAAATGATGGATGATTGGTTATGATGATGATGATTGTTAATGGAGTAATGAGCCCAGCGTGCACTTACCACGCTGGTTCACCTTTGCTTGCCTTTGGGGAGTAACTTGTGGTCTGACGTAATCTCGAGCATTCATTGTAAAAACACACAGGTAGGTTTTATTGAAACGTAGCATATAAAGTAAACAATGGGGCGATTTACATTTCGCGTTCGTTACTGTAAATATCAAAGATAACATTCGTTAGTGTACTACTCCGGAATCCCGCGTCACTCTAATATTGCTTGCTGAGTCGGAGGAGATATGTACGGGATATTTATTCAACTGCTAAAGAAGCATAGTAGGACGAAAATCAATTTTTAAGTATTTGAAATGTTGTAGAAGTCCTACACCAGCGTTTGACGTGGATGCACCCACGTTGAAGCCTGTTCGCTCCTCTCAATCCCTGCTACCAACGTCAATGATCATGCTTTAACTGTTTTAACATTGGGTAAGGGACACCAACTAATGAGTTCGATTTAAGTAACAGCTTATCCTTTACTTTAAAATAAAAAAAAAATCTGGCTTTTTGGGTCCAACTCAGACCCCTTTTCAGGGGTGGCTGAGGGGCATCAGGAACCATAGAGTTTCAAACGCCTTCTACTCAAGTCGAGGGGCCACGTCGCTTTTTTCACCGGCGTGTCATAGTTGGTGACAAAAATTGAGATAAATATTAATAGGTTTGAAATCGGGAAAGTTCGGTTGAGGAAACCATTGCGGAGTGTGTGTTCGAAGTAGCTCCGAATTGTTTTGGCGACTTCTCGTCTTATCTACTCAACTTTAGCGTTACCGTCAACTTTATGTCCGCGGCTTACGTTTATACCAAATATCTTTCACATAACAACGCAGTAACACTCATACGCCAGCAGAATATCAATTGAACAGATGCATCAGTTACGGAAGAAGGAAGTGCTCGATCTTCCTTCTATTCCTTTTTGTAAGAAGGTCTTGTTAAAACTTTTTCTTTCAAGTCATCACTTTCTATGAAAAATGTCTTTAGTGGATAGCATCCTTAAACTCGTATTTAAAGATGATATCAAAATCACCATGTGAAGCCCCGATTTTGCGAGGTATCGGTGTTAAAAAGCATCGGCACTTCAGACAAAAAGGGTATTAGCACGCTGACGGACTCATGAATGGACTCGCTCTGGCTCCTTAAGTGAGGGATATTCTGATGAGGTCGAGTGTGAGTGAACCCGATCGAGGAATGTTTTAATGAGTGTGAATTCGAGTGAGACCGCTTAAGGAAAACAATTATGAGTGTGAGACCGAGTTAGCCCTTATGGATAGATATGTTACACGACTGAGTCTGAGTGAGCTCCAAAGTTTCTGCCGACCTATGGACGTTATATTAACGTGAAAAATATTCAGATAATACTACATTTTACATTATGCACGTAGAAGATGCAGAAAAACAATGTGGCAATCATTTTGAGCCATAGAAGAAAAAGAAATAATGCGAATGTTTACTTTCAAGTGTAAGAAGTTTTCCTTTTTATGCTTTGCTAACAAGATTTAAAGGCACGTGTTTATGTAACACTGAAACACTGATATCGATTTCATTAATGAGGACTGAATACCTTTACCTGAACCCCCGATTAGTCCTGGTAGGCCGATAGTGACGCCACTAAGAGATCCTCCAGCACTACCTGAACGAGAAAAAATATTCATGTTGTAGTGGAGCATACGCACCAACGCGTATGCGCCTTCGGAAGACAACGAGAAGCCCGTGCTCTGATTGCGCGAGAACCTGTGCCGCCTTTGCCAGACTTGCTGTTCGCCCATTTTCCGTCGCGACCTCGTTGCGACTCCTCTGTTCTAATAAACATCATCACATTTGGTGGAGGCTGCTGAGATCCCCAAGCAGACCTGGAGCTCCGCTCTCGCAAGTTGGCCGAAAGACTACCGTACAACATGACCGACGCAGTCGCCAACCAGCCCATCCCAGCACAGCCAGCACCATCGGCTGCCCCGTCGACCTGCCCCGGTGCTACCCGTCAGCGGGACCCACCAATCTTCAGCGGCAGTGGTGAGCAGGACGTCGAAGACTGGCTCTCCTTGTACGAACGCGTGAGTGCCAGCAACAAATGGGACAACGACTCCAAGCTTGCCTATGTCATCTTTTACTTGGCTGACGTCGCCAAGCTATGGTTCACCAACCGCGAAACCGCCATCGCCAGCTGGTCCACCTTCAAGACCCTCGTGACCGAAGCGTTCGGCCGACCAGAGGTCCGCAAGCTCCGCGCTGACCAGCGTCTGCGCCACCGAGCCCAGCAACCTGGTGAGACCTTTACTAGCTATATTGAGGATGTGCTTGACCTCTGCAGGCGTGTTAACTGATCCATGCCTGAAGAAGAGAAAATTCGACATATTCTCAAAGGCATCGAGGATGGCGCATTCCAGATGTTGCTGGCGAAGAGCCCGACCACGGTGGCAGTCCTCGTAAGCCTGTGCCAGAGCTTCGATGAATTGCGTCGTCAGCGTTCCATCGCCCGACAGAGTGTTCCATCACCAGATTCGATCTCGGCCGTCGCACTCGCCAATGGCAACGTTCACCAAGGAACTCTGTCGAACCAGATTAAAGACTTCATCAGGGAGGAAGTCGCCCGACAGCTTTCCCTGCTGCCGCATAGTGACGCGCCCACGACAAGCCTCCCTTCGAATATGCAGCAGGCCATACGCACTGAAATTTGCAATGCACTCCCTACAGTTCCGGCCTCTTACCCGTGCACTTCGGTGCCATCTGATCTCTCAACTGCTGGCTACGCACCAACTGCGCCGCCTTCACCTCTCAGCTACGCAGCTGTGGTCGCGCGGCCCCCACCGCATCCAGTCGCCTTATCGGCTCCACCTCCTCCGGCCTCGCCTCCAGTCTACAGGCCCCCACCTCGCTTTTTCCGTCCATCTAATGAGTGGCGCACCCGAGACAATCGTCCCATCTGCTTCGCGTGTGGCATCGCTGGCCACATTGCACGCTTCTGCCGCCGCCGTCCCACGCCTGCGCACGCATACTTCGGAGCTCCTACCTACGCACCGCAGCAGACCACCACGTCTGCATATGAACAGAGGCACTCCGACTCGGATCACCACCCATCGACTGCTCGTTTCCCATCACCTCGTCGCCGATCGCCATCGCCTATGCGTCGTCGACCACTTCTCGAGGAGGGAAACTAATCAGTGCAGTTCCGGAGGCAAGAACTGCAACTTGTGCGCAATTCCCAAGGCCTCCATTTTCGCCGCAAAATGTTGTTGATGTCGATGTTGAGGGAGTCGCCACATTAGCGTTAATTGATACCGGTGCCGCCGTTTCTGTGATGAACGCAAACTTTTGTAGGAAACTGAAGAAAGTGACCACATCTCTCAGTGGCTTGGTGCTGTCCACGGCTAGCGCGCAACGCATTCATCCCTCGGCTGTGTGTACGGCGCGCGTCGTCATCCGAGACGTTTTGTACGTCGTACAGTTTTTTGTTCTACCATCTTGCTCTCATGACCTTATCCTGGATTGGGATTTCTTATCACGTCATGAAGCTATCATCGATTGTTCCCGTGCCGAAGTGTCCCTTGTGCCAACATGTGAATTTCCACCTCCTGACCGCTCTCCTCTGCTCTGCAAAGTCATCGCTGATGACGACATCACCTTGCCTCCTGAAGCTTCAGTCCCTATTAGCCTTTCATGTCTGGCGCAACCTGACGGCACGGTGGTGTTTACGCCATCTCCGGTTTTTACTGAACGCAAGGGCATCGTTCTCCCATTTGCTGTTCTTACAATTGCGTCTGGTTTAACCGTAATGCTGGTCACCAACCACTGCAACTACCCCATTGGCTTACTTCGTGGTGAAACGTTAGGATATGTGCAACCTGTCGACCATATCGATGATATTATTCTTCCCGACGAAACGCCATGTCACATTGCTGCAATCACTCATGCGTCTGAGCCATCAAGTTCGTCAGCCTTCGACAATCCTATTGACGCAGACCTTCCCCTCTCGCATCGCCGCCAACTTGTTGCTCTCCTTAACAAGTTTCGTTCTTTTTTCGACTTTCAAGAACCTCCTTTGGGCCGCACCACGACTATCACTCATACTATTGACACCGGCTCACATTCGCCTCTGCGACAGCGTCCTTACCGCGTTTCCGCCGAAGAGCGCCGCGTCATTACGGAGCAAGTAGATGACATGCTTAAACGTGGAGTCATACAGCCTTCTCAAAGCGCTTGGTCATCACCTGTGGTTCTGGTCAAGAAAAAAGATGGCACCGTACGATTTTGCGTGGACTATCGCCGCTTGAACAATATTACGAAAAAAGATGTCTACCCGCTACCACGAATAGACGATGCTCTTGACTGTTTACAAGGCGCCGAGTACTTTACATCTTTGGATCTGCGTTGTGGGTATTGGCGATGATGCGATGATGTTTATTAGAACAGAGGAGTCGCAACGAGGTCGCGACGGAAAATGGGCGAACAGCAAGTCTGGCAAAGGCGGCACAGGTTCTCTTGCAATCAGAGCACGGGCTTCTCGTTGTCTTCCGAAGGCGCATACGCGTTGGTGCGTATGCTCCACTACAATATGCTCACAAGCACCACGGAAACATTGGCCAAAACGATTTGCAGCGTACGCTTAGGGAAAGGATATTTCAGTAGTCAATTTTTTGGCGTTTCGAAAGCTCTATGAAACATCTGACGTAGGCATTTACGTTAATGTCCCGACCAAAGTGAGTGTCACATGTAATTTTAAACATCACACTGTGTCAATGCTCAACTAAAACACCTTCCTAAATAAATCTGATGTTCTGCATAGCTCTATGAAAGAACTGTCCTAAAACTCCACAAAATGGTGGAAGAGTGACATGACGCTGACGTAAGCATAATTGTCTGCCAGTTGCAAAAGCCCTCGTCATGTTCATAAGTTGATTAAATTTATGTTGGAAGGTTCTCAAGAGGTAGTTAAAACTAGCTGTTATTTGAAAAAAAAAAAAAACTCTCCGCAACGAAGTTCAGGTCAGATAAACTCGCCCGAGAGGATATTTTATAGAACTAACAAATGTCGAATATTTTAAGTTGCCTAACGCAAACCATTTATTAGGTAAGGTTGCGCGCTGAACACTGATACAAAAGTCTACTTATTGGTCTTGCCGGAATGACGTCTCTTCAGATAGGGCGTAGACTACTGAAGTTTAGAAATGTATAATGTGCTCTTTAGACATCACAAAAACAATGTCAGCATTAGCAAAAGAATAAAAAGAAGACCATGTTATGCAAAAAAATAAAATAGCTGGTCTTCAAGTCACATAATAGAACTAAAAAATATTGTAGGTACACCACTCGAATGGTACTTCACCATTCAGTACACGCTTCGGTATTGCAATAGAACAACACTATGGCAAGTATTGAAAAACTACCACGAGATGCTGATTTTCGTTGAGAGAAACATATTTGTCGGGACATACAAGAAACAATGAATAATTTCGTTAGAAAGTAGGTGTTGCAGTAATTTTTTTCACAGTCGCAATACTCAACTGCATCATTTTGCATATTACCTCCTACTTTTGGTGTTGCTACCTTTATATTTGCCGTATATAAGTGTTTGTGGGCAACAGCAATATTATATTAAAAATATCTATTATAAATTTTATTAACAATAAGTTGTAAGCCTCAACGGAATGATTTAGGTAACCCACTCAGATGGTCGCAATAATGGTACTGTACACCTTTCTGTCATTAAAACTATAGTGCCAGCAATCAATTTTACTGATGAAAGTATCACACACAAGATGAGTTTTAGTTAAGTGCCTCAAAAACTACCACTAAGTGAGTATACTAATATTTAGTGATGTCCTTTTCTACAAAGTTGGTCGCCTTCTCTTTTCAATTAGTTCATCCATTCCAGGGATAGCATTAAAGCGCATGTTTCACGGTGTTTTAGCATTGATGTATTTTTTGTAAACAACCAAAACTTTGGAATTTGCGATAATTAACCAGATCCAACGGGACTACCAAACTACCCACCTCCTGCTCCACCCAGGCTACCGGAAATGCCAGCTCCACCATTCGCGCCACCATTAAGAACTAGACAAAACAAAAGAAATAAGCATATCTTGAAAGCAGATTATACAACATATATCTACGAATTGAAGCTGTCTGGTGATTATTCAGGTATCATAGTTTTGTGTTTGGAAACAGAGCTTAAACACTTGTCTGCCACGGTTACACAAGACAGCTCGCGAAGAAAAATCTAGTTCAATTCGCAACAACAGTAAATCACACCTTGTCTTGATTCTGCAAATGGTGATTAAAGAAAGTCAATAAGCTCGTTTGCTTTTAGAAAAACGAAAAAAACTAGCAAATCTGTAAGATTGCAAGCTTAAGCTGGCAGCGCTTAAACAAAGATATGAGTGAAAAACAGATACGTGAGGTAAGTGCTATCACTCCCCTGGCAAAGATCAGAAAGTCACATCATCCACCAAGAACGTCTCAACTAGCTCGGCCAACGATAAGAAATGAGTATCTTTAATTACGTTCTTGTTTCAACCGATTTCTAGAGTTGAATTGTGGTATCTTCAATTATGTCCGCTTTTAGCAAACTTCTAGAGTTGCATTAAAAGGGCAAGTGCTGTCGGCTTTCATCAGAGAACATCTTTGATTGGACGCAACTGTACACAGTACACGGCTCATAAATTACCAGTAGTACAAGAATTTCAATATGATACCAGTGATCTAGCTAGGACAAAGCTAGCAGGGAGATAATGGAAGCGATAACTGCACAAAATGGCGTTAATTCTCGGAAACGAAGAACCTTCTCAGAAGCCAAAGGAAAAAAATGTACGGCGATGTCACCTCGGGCGACAAAGGTTCTGTTCCAGCGTTATTAACACAGAAAGGTATGTTAGGTAAAGAAGCAATCAAACATGCAGGTCTGTGACACGGATTGTCACGTAAACAACTCGGTAATCCCAGTTACTTCTTACATCAGCAATGTAGTTTCACAACGAGGTAACGTCAGTAATAGTTCTGGCTCCCAATTACGTAAATAGGCCATAGGTGCACTTACCTGCACCACCTGCTAAACTACCACCCGGTGCACCAAGGCCACCGCCAATGCCGCTGCCTTGTACACCACCGGAACCACTGCCTTGGACACCAGTGCCAACACCTACATACAACATTGTCATATGTTACAAATTAGCAATTTCATGTTTTTATACACCTCTACCAAGCCTTTTATTTGATTACTTCTGGTAGATTATGAGTAACGAAATAAGAGATTGTGCATTCGAACAGAGGCAAACTTAATACGCCACCTCCTGATGTACCACCAAGACAACCTCCGAGGCCACCGCCAAGAACGCCACCTACAGCACATGGTAGATGTTTAGGAAAAGACGGCCACTTGAAACGACAAAAATTTATTGAAAACAAATTTTTGCCGAAGCAAATGTTGCGACATGCGCTCTTTTGCAGCAGCCTCCTTCAAGACAAGTCCACTTGTCGCAACGTGGCTTTAGTGACACCCTGTGTTGAAACGATGCCTCAACACTTCAGTAAGGTATAACGCAAATAAAAGACAACCTGCTTTCTTTCGAGGTGGGCGAATATCCAAACTTTTTGATATTTTAATAGGGTCTGTTACTCGATTTGATTCGTACAGGAGTTTTACTATTCGGACTGTTTCGAGCTTTCAGAAAGAAAACATATCTGCATCCAGTTTTTCGGAGTAGGCGCCACAAATACTTCAATGACAAATGCGTGCGTACAATACAGCGAGCACGCAGGCAGTGATGGGACCAGCTTTGTTGGCGACGTGCTACACGCAGCTAAGAACGATCAGCCTCTTACAGCAGGAACGATATCGGCCTTTCATTTTTTAGACTTCATAGAAACCACGATATTGTCCGAAAAATCGGGCAGGCTCAATTAACAAATTCTTGCGTTTCTATTCTCCTCAAGCATTTGATTCACCCCGCCCCGCCACAGTGGTCTGTTGGCTAAGGTACTCGGCTGCTGACCCGCAGGTCGCCGGTTCGAATTCCGGCTGCGGTGGCTGCATTTTCAATGGAGGCGGGGATGTTGTAGGCCCGTGTGCTCAGATTTGGGTGCACGTTAAAGAACCCCAGGTGGTCGAAATTTCCGGAGCCCTCCTGTACGGCGTCTCTCATAATCATATGGCGGTTTTGGGACGTTAAACCCTGCATATCTATCAATCATTTGATTTGCCCCACCTACGTCTGAAATGGCCTTACACTTCCCAGTACATTTAAGAATTTTACTGCGTGCCACACAGATTAGGTACCGGCCGTGAACCCCATTTAACTACGTGAATGTGCGTCTTGTGATGAGCGCCGCTAATACCAGCAAAGTTTGCAATATACTACGACTCTCTCGCATCGAGCGTTTGCGCTCGATGACGCGGAGCACAAAGACACGGGCGGAAGGTTGACGACTCATCCGGTTTTTGCTGATGCACGTGGGAACGTAAACGATCACCAAATCATCGCCGACACGCAGCATTCGCTGCTGTGGGAGGCCGATAGCTCGTGTAGTTGCGTACAGCACATCGCCAACTAAGCTGACCCCATCACTGCCTGGTTGCTTGCTGCGTCGTATGCAAGCATTTGTCATGAAAGTGTTTGGGGTGCCTACTCCGTTTCTAGCAACACACAAGCGGGGTCATTGTGAGCTGCTTACGGTTGCGAAGGCAGTGCGTCTGTGCAGCGCACTTGTTTGAGGTCTCGCACAAAAAAGGCAGCGTGAACGGCAGCGTGCACGGTGCGCTGGGGACGTACGCATCCTACTAGCTGTGAAAGGCACGCTGCACTACTGCGAAGTTGGCTGATGGTACTTACCTGGAGGGTTGTCGGGAAATTAGGCCTTACTGGCGCTTTTGCCACGCGTTGTTTGTGTTACCCGTAAGATTATTGAAGCGGTGACGATCGCAAGTCTGGGAGACACGTGCACTTTTAATAGATCTATCGGGAAAAGAACTCGGCTTCTTAAGCAGGCTATCTGTGTGGCTGGATGGAAATGAATGTAGTAAATAACCTCTTGATCTCGCAAAAAGAGAAAAGAATCCGTTGTTGGTTTGTTTGACTGCATATCTTAACTGTCATGGTCGTGTGCATCTTTGCTTTTTTTTTTCATGTCATATTCCTATAGAATATACCTGCGTGCGTCGCTTTCTTTTGAATAATATAGGTAGCCATGTACAAAATAAACCATATGTTGTAACTAAACGCTGTTACCACGTCGCATTTGGCCCTTATCCCTTTGTAACTAAAAAACATTGCTTCAATTTCTGTTTGCACCAATTTTTTTCTTTTGATACACTTATTGTTTTTACACCCACCACTATGATAACAGTTATTGAATGATCGGTGGTAGATGCAGGATACGGCGAAATAAGACAACATGCATATGGAAGCACTTATTGTATTAAAAAACAACTTTTTACGCTACCTCCAAGACCACCGCCAAGACCAACGCCAGATACACCACCAGATGCACCATTTCCACTGCCACTAGCGCCAAGGCCACCACTAACGCCGAGGCCACCAGCGCCAACGCCTCCACCTAAAGAACATACAACATGAACACGAAAATGGATGTTTATTTTACATGCACCACACTCAAGACATTAATTAGACGACTCGTCAGACTTGGAAAAACGAAGGAGATTATGCATAGAAAAGTGCTTAGTTATTGAAAGCAAAAACATTGCGAGAGCTATATTCAGGTCATGTGACGTAGGTATGAATGATTATCAAAGTGGACAATTTTGCCAGTTGGTGATTCATGATCGATGCATACTGCCTGGTAGAATACACGGACGATAAGTAGACAAGGACAACGCAGACTATCAAGTGATTATTTTTCTTGTTTGTCACTTGTGTATACGAAGTGCGTGACAAATAAATGTTTAGTTCATAGTCTTCCCTTGTCCTTGTCTACTTGTCATTCATGTTTTTCGCGCAGGATACATTAAACGTTAATGCTTGGTTCGGGAACAAGGAAGATGAAATATGTTCAAAACTTGCCTATATTTATATATTAAGGCAAAATTATTTGTTTGCTAAAGAATGGAACGTGCCACAAGACTATATTTAGAAAACAAGTCAAAATTTTGCTTAAGTTGTTGAGATAGTAAAGAAATGCTTGTCATAAAAAATGTTCATCTGTGGGTTTCAAAGGCTCCCACTTTGTCAGGACAATGATTCAAATATCTTAACTCCGAGCTTTGTCAAATGGCAAACGTGATTTTCTTTCATTAACTGCCTGCAGCATAGTGCGGGTCACGTGAACACGCTTGAGGACAACATTTTGATGCAGAGCAAAGAGAGCATACTTCACGTTCTTTCGCCATGAAATGCAAGAAATAAAGGCGAGAAGCTTTTGACCGAACAGCTGATTGGGTCAGGCTGCAATGGTGGCATTAGAATACAACATTTAAGCTCGCTAGTCCCTCCGCCACGGTGGTCTAGTGGCTAAAGTACTCGTCTGCTGACCCGCAGGTCACGGGATTACATCCTGGTTTCGGCGGCAGCATTTTTGATGAAAGCGAAAATGATGTAGGCCCGTGTGCTGAGATTTGGGTGCACGTTAAAGAACCCCAGGTGGTCCGAATTTCCGGAGCCCTCCACTACGGCGTATCTCATAATCATATGGTGGTTTCGGGACGGTTTTGCGAGTGATCCGCATCAACAAACGCAGAAAAGGACAATCTTTGGCGCACGTGAAAAGCGGTAGCTACATGTCTCCATGGACATGACAGCTACACCACCAACAGCACTGACACGAAAACCAGCAAATTAGACAACAATAACAACCAGATCAACAGATTGAGATGTGGCTCGAGTTATGTTCTCAAGAGTTTTAGCTCCACTCTCAGACCATCCAGGTACTGCCGTGAAAATGTGAGGCGATGGAACCCACAGGAAGTATGAAGAAGCAATAAATGGACACAGTGTGCCTCTCTGTGCTCTCGCGCAACCTCTGAAACGTATGACAGGATACACTGGTATTTCGCTTTATCACAGTCTATTCCAGTGTTCTTCAAACAGAAGAGTATTATCGGTAAAATAGAACAATAATATATGCATGTCTGTAAAACAACTGGTCCTGTAAATTATCCAGTGATTCTAGCAAAAACTTCCATCAGCCACGTATAGCCTCGAAACAACACGATGCTTGAATTATCTTTGGTTCTCGCCCTCGTAAATAGGCAGCAGATATACTTACCTACACCGACTCCGGATGTGCCACTACTTGCACCCCCAAAGCCAATGCCGGAGCCAACACCACCAGGGCCATGGTGACTACCGCCTTGGCCACCACCTACTGAACACATAAAATTGATAAAAACGTGGTGCCTTGAAGTACGCTTCCCAATCAGACCTCTTTAGTGAATGACCTGGGCTAGACATTGGGTAAAATGAAATGAAGGTTATGCAAAGGCATGTACACCTTATTAGAAATAAAGCCAAGCTTTACACTACCTGCAGCCGCGCTACCGCCAATGCCGCCTCCAAGACCAGCTGCAGCGCCACCGCCACTGATGCTTGCGCCACCGACACCACCTAGAAACATGAATGAGAAACGCCATGCCTTATTGCATGCACCACTCTCTAAGCCGTCAAAGTTTGTGGCGATGGAACCCAGAGGAGATATGAAGAAGCTATAAGTGGACACCGTGTGCCTCTCGGCGCTCTCACACAACCTCTGAAACGTATGGCAGCATACACTGTTATTTGGCCTTACCACGGTCTACTTCAGTGTTTTTCAAGCAGAAGAGTATGTTTGCTAAACATGAACAATAATATATGCATGTTTGTGAAACAACTGGTCGTATAAATTATCCAGTGATTCTAGCAGAAACTTCCATCAGCCACGTATAGCCTCGGAACAACACGATGTTCATATTCATAAAGTTTCCTATTATACACTAGAGGGAACTCTGGCACTAGTGTCTGTGGGAGCTGCAACGCACGGCGCTTCAGCGAGCATGGGAATGATGGGTAGTACACACATTTGTCTAATGTTTGTACTTCTGGCCTGCTTCTGGCTCCGTGTGTGTTCGTGTGGCTTGGAGCTGTTTTCTTACGAAACAAGTATTAGGAAATGTTCAGCGGTTGCGCTTCACCATTTAATTTTTTAACTTGCTTTCCGAATTGGCTCCCGAAGTTCAAAAGGGTTTAATCTTTCTTTCAAAACAAAACCAAAACACAGCAATAAACGAAGCCACAAGTACGATTCGCCGCCCGCAAGTACGAAGACTAGACAAATATGTGTGCTACCCATCATTTCCATGGTCGGTGAACAATCGCAGTGCCAGATTGCCTTCTAGTTAATTTTAGGAAACTCTATGTTCATATTATCTTTGATGCTCGCCTTCGTAAATAGACAATAGGTATGCTTACCTACACCTGCGCCAGATGTGCCACTACTTCCACCACCAATGCCAAAGCCGGAGCCAATGGCACCAGAGCCCTGGTGACTACCTCCATGGCCACCACCTACCGAGCATATAACATGCATAAAAACAGTGTTTTGAAGTACGCTTCCCAATCAAACCTCTTAAGTGGATGACCTGGGCTTGGCATTGAGTAAAATGAATCAAAGGTCATATAAATGCATGTACGCCTTGTCATTGGAAATAAAGTAACCTACCTGCAGCCGCGCTACCGCCAATGCCGCCTCCAAGAACAGCTCCAGCGCCACCGCCACTGAGGCTAGCGCCATGGCCACCACCTACAGAACATGAATAAGAAACGGCATGTATTGTTTCAAGCATCATTCTCCAAAACTTTTAATTCAAGAGTTCAGTAGATGGCTACAACAAAATAAGAAATCATACATGTGTATAATACCCTGATGTTCGAAGAATAGGCATTATGAGTGCTCTATCCAGGACGTATGTCGGACGTATTTAGGTTAACTTCGACATCAAGGCGCATGAGATACGTACGTTGAAGACATTATATTTCAGTTGTAAGCTTGAATTATTTGCTACATGACTCGGACATGTGACTGAGTGTTCTGTAAACATTGGTCAAAAGTTAACATGGCGAGAAAGTCACATAATGTGGGTCGTAAACGTATTAATCTGTGAGCCGCAGAAGCTCCCACCGTTCCGGCAGCATTACTAAATTTATTGACTTCGATGCTTGTAAATGGACAGAACGTGCTTTCTTTTAAATAAGTCTCCCCGCTACGGGCGACATAAGCACGTTTGAGACGATCTTTTATGTGAAAAGCAAAGAGTATAAATTTCATTCTTTGTAATCACGAGCCAGGTATAAGCGTGAAAAGTTTCAAAGCAAGCAGCTGATTAGGTGTGACCTCACATTCAAAGCTGACAATGGTGTAGTGATCCGCATCACTATCACCCGCAAGAAAAGCGAAGAGACAAAGAAGACGAGATACAAACGGAAGTGTAACGGTAAATCAATGCAGTCACATTGTCTGCATAAAAATTTTAGAACTAGACTTCACCAAACTACTCTTCGCAGGTGCTCGTCATTAGAAAAATTATATGAGACTCAGCTGCACAATCCATAAACAGGAGGTGTTCCTTTGAACATGACGAAAGCTACAGCAGCATAATCTATGTCTCGAAAACCGGCAAGCTGGATGACAGCAGCACCAACAAGAAACATTTAGATAGTGCTGGAGGATTGTGCTCGATTGAGATTTAGTTCTGCGATAAGACAATTCAGAAATATCCGTCAAAACCTTATCATAAAGTAGTCCATTGCAGAGGTGGCAAGGACGGTACAAGCTCTCAAGCAATCACAGCATCAGTCTAATGACCTCTTTCACACGCACATACTCTTTTGTGCACCTGCTTTACTGCACATGCAATAAATGAACAAAAGTTTATGGGTCTAGTGGCCCAACTTAGGAACGAAAAGGGCATACAC
Source organism: Rhipicephalus microplus (assembly GCF_013339725.1). NCBI lineage: Eukaryota > Metazoa > Arthropoda > Arachnida > Ixodida > Ixodidae > Rhipicephalus > Rhipicephalus microplus. The sequence goes on from NC_051168.1 coordinate 42,604,277, forward strand.
TGTTATTCGGCCTCATTAAAATTTAATCAGTGCGTCGTTTAACCAGACTCGGTGTAATAGAAACATCTGAGCAATATTATTCGCCAGCCCACGAAAACAATCGTCGTCTAATTTAACCAGAAATCCCAACTGACACTTATGTCAATAGCGTATAGCTTCAAAGCAATGCAATGTTTGTAATAAATTTGGTGTTAGCTTTTGTAACTGAGAAGCCGCTATGCTTACCTGTTCCAATCGTTATGCCACCTCCTGATGAGCCAGCGCTTGTGCTGCCAATACCACCGCCAAAGCCAGCACCATGGTGACTACCATGACCGGCGCCTTGACCGCCAGCTACAGCATATATAGCACGAACAAGAAACGTCATATTTTATTACATCCACTACCACCGAAACCTTTCTTTGGCGTTTTGGTAGATATTCGGTGCCACTAAATAAGAGGTCATGCACGCATACAGAAGTGCTTATAAAGTTAGTGGAAGAAAAGAGTCACCCATCTCTTGATACACTACCGGAAATACCACCGCCCAATCCATTGCCAATGCCCCCAATGCCACCAACGCCAAGGCCACCACCTGCAGAACAAATAAAATGAATAATAAACGCCATGCTTTCTTACCAACTTCTCTCTCAAAGCTTTTACGCGTATTTGATGACTTATAGTAGACGCTACGTAAAACGAAATGATAAATCACGCGCAGAAAAGCGGTAAGTTATTGAAAGCAAAGAAACTTCACCATAACGACGAGTGGTGATGCGGTAGTGTGAAATCTTATTTGATTAGCCACTGAAAAATGCCGGGGAAATAATAATTATTGCGTTACGCTTTTTTGAGCAAGAATGCTATGGTTGAAATCTGAGAGTTACAATATTAATACTTAGGGCTCTAACATACCAAACTAAGATATCTATATCAGAGACGCTGTAATTGAGGGCTCCGGGAATTCAGACCCCCTGGGGTTCTTTAAATTGCACCTAAATTTGAATAGCGGGCATCGAGAAGTTTCAGGCTCATTGAAAACGATGTCCTCGCGGCCTGGATTCGATCCCCAACTTCAGGTCAGCACTCGCGCACCATAAACACTATGCTGCCATGGCGGGTGAAATTGGAGAGTCAGACTTAATTATCAGGTTAACCCGACAGGTTTTAAAACATTCCCTTCTTAATTACGCATGCACTAATTGCTTTTCATAAAAAGATAGAGTAAAAAGTTTGTTTTTACCCGCGGCACCACTTGCTCCACCGAGACTGCCTGTAATGCGTGAATCCAAAGAAAGAATTCAACATTGAGTATGCAACCACATGTTTTGAAGATACAGTAGTTCAATTGAAGGTGACACATGCCTACGTCAACTGCTGTATTATTACAGGCCCAGTTTCGTGGGCAGCACAACACGGTCTTGAATTAAGCACCTTCTTATGAGCCATATGTCTGAAATATGCACTGATTAGTCCTCTCCTGTTCTCTGGTGTATTCTTCGGTTGTTCATTGCTTATTTCTTCGTGCTCTAATTCTGTATTTCTGTTTTCTCCCTCTTTTTTATCTTGTTTATAACTGGTTTTTCATCATTTTCATACCAACAAACCACTCCTGCTTGGGCCGCCCAAAGCCTGCAGCATTGTATAAATAAAATAAAATAAAAATATCACAATACAATGACTGAAACGTCTTTTAGCTTGAAGCTTGGACGTAGTTACAAGAACCCCACTTAATTCCCCTTGGTACGATTTCTACGCGTTCTGGAGATGTCCTGGCGCAGCTGTACTACCAAAAGTGTCAGCGCACCGTTCGTGTCACTTTGAGAACGCGAGAATATTAGGGGCAAATTGAAACAAGCCGCCCAGTGGGTGACAATAACCATCTACATAAAATGGGTTATATATCACTCGATTTTCGATGTTGATGTGTGTTACACGGGTCAATTCTTTTGCGCCTATAACGGAGATCGTGAAGCTTTAGCAGATTTGGTGGTGTGCATTATCTATGGATTCATTTTTTTATAAACACGCGAGAGGTGCGAGAGTAGGGCAGCACTCGCACGCTCGGAAGCCGCGCCTTAATAGTTTGCTTCCGGTGAGCTCATCAGCATTCTGGCGAACGATCTTGTTCAGCGGTTCGCTGTGGGTACATCCACGTTATTTCAGTTTCAAGCTTGCCTTTCATTCTAAACTATTTGCTGCTGCTGTAAGAACAGTACAGGACGCAGTACACTGACCACGTGTGGTAAGGTGTCAGATAGGTAGTAGGCGACGGCTCGGTTCAATGCAGCATGAGAGGTCACACACGCCATGGAAAAATGGCCGACCCAGGTGACTCCTAGCGCCTCTTTCACTCTACAGACGATGATGTTTTATTTACGATTTACAGTGCGTCTTTCACTTTTCAGCGTAAAGATAAATCCCAGTGCAAATCAAGCTGTTTGTTGTGGTGAGTTACTGTGTGTGCTTTTTTAGGTACATTGACACTTATCAAAACTAACGACGACGAAGTAACTTAGTGATAGAACGCGTCTGTCACTACTAACTGTTTTTCGTTATATTTTCCAAATTACCTGGGACGCTCTCTGCGTCCCGCCGTGTGGCGATGGCAGCGGCGACTTCTACAGGCCCACGTGGTCAAATGTCGGCACCCTCAAGATTTTCTGTGGCTCAAGGCTCATGGTCCAACACCAGCGACGGCTCAAGAGATGCTCCTGCTCTCGTGCCTATGGACGAAGAGCCGACTGCTGGCCCGTCTGGCTACAGCTCAACATTCGTAAGCTCCGCAAGGAAACGAGGCTGTTGGTGCAGCTTCAGTGAAGACACAGACATCTACTCAGTCGACGGCCACGACTCATCAGATGGCAGCTTCGTGTCTGTGAAAAGTCGGAAGGCCCAAAGGAGGCTCATCAAGACGTCATCACCAGCAAGCACGTCAACCGTGAAGGCAAGGAGTGAACGCTGGCCGCATACCATTCTCTTCATGCCCGTAGATCCTTCCGTCGGCCTTAGCAAATTGAACAGGCAAGCTATCTCCACTGTCTTGAGGGAGTAGCACAGAATGAAATCAAAGAGGTCCGGCTAAGCACACGTAAGAACGTTTTAGCTGTTGACACAACACAGGCAGACACGCTGGAGAAGCTTCGAATGATGACAGAGTTTATAGATGTCAAAGTGCGAGCAGTTGTACTGATGACTGGAATCTGCACTGCAGGTGTCATTTACGACATTGACTTGGCAATCCCAAACACGGATCTACCCATTTTGATAAAAATGGCGTACGAAAGAGTGGTCATTAAGCATATAAGCCTCCTCGTGAACAGCCGCTGTGTTAAGATAGTCTTTAAGGGCGACTCTATCCCTACGCACGTCAAGGTGGGACATTTCCGGCATGTGGTATGGCATTTTGTCCCAAAGCCACTTCAGTGCCACAAGTGTTTCAAGATCGGCCATGTCAAGGGCGTCTGTGCGAACTCTACCGTATGCCCCCGGTGCGCGGAGTCACACACGGTAGACACTGTTGTGCAACAACTTACAGGGGCGGCAATTGTCGAGGTATGCATGAAGCCATGTCTAAGGAATGCCCAAAACTCAAGAAAGAAATGGGTATCCTGAAAGAAATGGTCAGGGATAACTCCATCCATAGAGAAGCTTAACAGAAAATCCGGCGTCGACGTCGCCACCGACAGAAGCGCTCCACTCATGGTGATTTTCATGCACCACTTAAGTATACACCACCATCAACATCTTGTAGAAAGCCAGAGAGTACAAGAACACTTCCACCAGCGAAGCCTCTCTTCCCTGAAGACTGGCCGGTGCTTGCGAACGCATGGCCTTCCGAGCAGCTTTCCCGCTCTCTGCTCCTAGTGAAATTCAATGCTGCTGTTGACGAGGCTCCAACAGCAGATCGTCAAATTATTCCTAAAATTATTCCTATGCTGCGACCTCTTGTGAGTGTCATCAGAAGTCTTCTGACAAGCATTGATACGCCAACCGCTAGGAGTGGCCTACAGATGCTGGACGGGTTGAGTCCGGTCCTTGCAAGCCTCCAGTGAAGCCATGGCCGACAATCACAAGTCGTTCCGACAGGAGGTCAGAGAATCGTCGATTTTTCAGTGTAACGCAAGAGGTCTCAGATCTCGCATATCTGATTTTCGCCAGTTCGTTCATCTGTACCGATTTCCTATCATGATTATATGTGAACCGAAATTATCGCACCCAATCAGACTATCCGGCTACAAGTCATTGTTCTCCTCGTGACATCGAAAGTAGCAAGGTGGTTGTATTTATTCGCCGGGAGCTTACTTACGTCGTCCAGCCAGTGCAACCTCACGACGGCAATCAGTATGTGTGCTTGTCTGTTAAAAAAGGAAAGGTGACATTCGCACTTGTAGATGTGTATATATCCCCATCAAGTCAATTCGACGACAACAAATTAGACGGCATATTAATGGCACATCCGGGTCCGTGGGTTATCACCGGGGATTTCAATGCACATCATCCCATCTGGGGAATTCAAGGCTAATTCAACGGGATGACGTCTAGCATCATTGGTTTCCAGCCATGGTCTCGTTTTTCTGAATTACGCCAGTCCTACGTTTTTGCGTGGCACAACATATAGCAGCTGCCTTGATTTATCCTTTGTTTCACGCCGATTTGCTACACGGGTAAAGTGGTTTTTGGACAATGAAACACACGGAAGCGACCACATCCCCACTTACCTGAAGATTAAAGGTACTTCGAACACGTACTCCTCTACCACAACACGAAGAATAGATTGGACTGTATTCAAAACTCAACTTGAGGATGCTTGTGAAGAGGGCCTGTCTAATGGTCTTCAGCAAGCTATTAAGGAAACTGCACATGCGGCTATGCGCACAATAATATGCTCTTCGAAGTACTCTGTATTTGACCTCAAGCTGGAGGGACTTCGTGTGATCCGCCGTCGTGCCGAAAGATGATACTGACGCACCAATTCCACAGATGGTCTACGAAGAGCCCGGCGCATCCAAAAGAAGATACTACGGCGCCTCGACAAATTAGACACCCAACGATGGAGGAAATTTTGTGCGTCGCTAGGTCCTGATAAACCACTGTCTCAGATATGGAGAATTGTGCCAGGCCTATGTTCTGTTCCAGAGCAGCACTTTCCCTTCAAAGCCCTTGCTCTTTTCATCGCCGGCACGACATTGAGGTAGCAGAAGATTTCTGCGCTATGACCGTGGGCCAGACAACGTACGCAAGCCTACATACAGTGAATCATATCCCTCACTCACGGGACTACCGTTTACATATCTACCGTTTACATATCAGGAGCTCGATGCAGCGCTCGTCTTATGTAATAAGTCGTCGTCGACTGGCCCGGATGACATTTTATACAGGATGCTGTGTAACCTTGGTAAACGGGCACGAGAAGCACTCCTTAACATCTTCAACGATTCCTGGCAAGCTGGCGTCATTCCGCAAGATTGGAAGATTAGCCGCTAAGTACCGATTCTTAAGCCTGGCCAATCTCCCCTGGACATTACCTCTTACCGACCGATCGCACTTTCAAGTTGCGTAGGAAAGGTAATGGAGAGAATGATCTTGGCCAGGCTTGAATGGTACCTGGAATACTATGAGATATATCCGAACGCCATGGCTGGTTTTCGCCGTCACCGATGTTCAATCTACAATGTTATAGATCTCTATAACATGCTATGCGAGTACTAACTGCCATGCAATTAGTTCCCTTTCGTTGCTTTTGCATATTTTGCCAATACCGTTGATTTGCAGAATACTAAGTCATGTATTTCTTTTTTGTTTGTGCAGTTCTATTCAATACTTAGAGCTTGTTCTGTGTTGTGTATTTATGCCCCACTGCTGCCTAAGGCTTCCATATGAGGCCGGCAGTATGTAATAAATAAATAAATAAATAAATAAATAAATAAATCTCGTCACATATGTCTAGCATCAAAAGGCGTGTAAACGACTATCTGCTGCCATGTTCCTTGACGTAAAAGGAGCATACGACAACGTTCTTCATGACGCCATCCTCGAAGCCATTGAGTCAGTGGGCCTAGGCGGACAACTGTATTGTTGGACACGCAGTTATTTATAAGGGCGGACCTTATTTGTGAACACTGCAGATGGTCCAACCTCCCAACACCCAACGCATCGTGGAGTTCCGCAAGGTGGCGTCTTGAGTCCAACCCTCTTCAACCTCGTTCTCATTGGTTTTGTAGAACGACTACCAAGTGTGGTCAAGTTATCCATGTACGCTGACGAAATCTGCGTCTGGGCATCTGGCATGACAAGACCTCAGGTACGCGCAAGACTTCAAAAAGCTGTGATGTTGGTATCAGTGTACCTCAAGGAACAGGGCCTGAAAATCTCGCCAGCGAAATGCGCATTGATTACTTTTAGTCGAAAGCCAATGGGACCATACGCTATATCTATCGACGGACAAGTCATACCATATGTCAGGACGCACAGATTTCTAGGCGTATTCATTATTAGGGACCTCTGCTGGGGCCCACATGTGGCCCACTTGAAGAAGAGGCTGACAGAAATTGCTAACTTATTCAAGTATCTTGGAGGAAACACCTGGGGGACTTCAGTACATGCAATGACGCAATTGTACAAGACGCTTTTTCTTGGCTATTTGCGCTACAGTTTGCCTGTGTTGACCAATACCTGTAGAACCAGCATTCGGACTCTCGAAAGCATTGATGCTATGGCTCTGCGAGTTTGTCTGGGGCTACCGCGATGTTCATCAACAGCTGAGACAATTGAGATCGCTAAGGACTACCCGCTCAAGACGCATATCATAATGGAAGTGCTCAGAGCACACGTGAGGCATCTTACTCGCGCCCGTGTCCATCATCTAGCTTCACTGCCAGAAGACCGACTTCGTGCCTCATTTTGCCAGTCTTTTCATATCGCACACGCATTCCTACGGGATATACAACTCCATCCAGAATTTTAACTCCCCCATGGAGTATGACCTATGCACATGTTGAACTCACGGTTCCAGGCATAGGGTCAAAAGTCCGGCTCTCGTCTCCAGCGCTAAAGCAGCTTTCTCTTCTCTTGTTATATGAGAAGTACAGTGAGCATACTCATCTATATACTGACGCTTCAACTAAAGTGGATGGGTCTGCAGGGTCGGTGATCTTTCCTGCAACAGCGACAATGGTGAAGTTTCGATTATCCTACCACACATCATCGACAGCTGCGGAACTTGCTGCTCTATGTAGCGCAGTTAAAGTCATTAAGCAACAAGAAGCCAAAAAATGGAGCATGTTCACGGACTCCAAGGCAGCGCTACAGTGTTTGATATTAGCCTTACGCCGGAGACCTCATGAACAACTAGTGCTGGAAATTAGAGCTGCTTCACCACCTCTTTGACGAAGAACACAGAATCACGTTTCAGTTGTTTCCAAGTCACTGCGGCATATTGGGCAACGAACATGCCGATGCAGCTGCTCGATCAGCACACGAAGATGGTGAAGAAGAATCTATACCATTTTCAAGGACTGATGCTGCAATGACAATCCGAAAAATCACTAATACAGAATTAAAATCCCTGTGGAACGCCGAGTGCTTTCGGCACACGCGACCGCATATACTGGGCACGTCTCGTCCACTCCGGCCTCCGTCTGGACTCTCTCGACTCGAGACAACGGTGCTTTGCCGACTATAGCTTGGTGTCGCCTTCACCAAAGCTTTCGCCTTCCGAATCGGCATGGAAGACAGTGCTGCTTGCGGTCAGTGCGGCAGCGATGAAACTATAGAGCGCGTTCTCTGTCACTGCCCTAGTTACAGCGTGCACAGACGGCAACCAGCTGCTGCGTTAGCTCGCCTTGACGACAGACCTTTGTCTGAACAGTCAGTGCTTCAAAGGGGACATGATTTGTGTGCTCACAGAAAATCAGTGAAGGCCTTACTGAAATTTTTGCGTGGCAGTGGCCTATTGTATAGACTATAGCACCTCAGTCCCCCCCCCCTTTTATTTGCGCGCGTCTATTTCCCTGTTCGTTTTCTTTCCCATCTTTCTTCCTCATTCTCCCTTCCCCTAGTGCAGGGTAGCAAATCGGATGCTCCATATCCTGGTTAACCTCCCTGCCTTTCCCTCATTTTATTCTCTCTCTCTCTCTACCTGTTCAGTTCGGCCCCAATCTCCCAACCTATTTCTCAGAGAGGGCAGGTTGACATGGTCTACTGCACCTGAGAAAAGCTCCTGACCTAGTCGACCACTCACTTCCTATACATGATTACCTAAAAACCAAATAGAGAGCAGAACGCGATTGCATCGTTGCGCAACTCGCCTCCGAAGACGTTCTGATCAAGTGCATGGGTATATCTCGCAAAACGTCTATTGTGGCATTTCAATACTCTGTGAATACCATGACATTAACTAAAGTGTATGAGTTCAGTGATGCTGTCGTTCTTTTCGATAGTATGCTCAAATCGCTAGCAATCTTTTTCTCCTGATTGTAAACATGGTGAGATGCGAGGCCTTCGTTTTCTCGATTCTGCTTGCAGAATTTTTCGAGTTCAACAACCTCTCATGAATTGTACACCGTCATATGTCTTCCTCAACTTGAATATGCATCTGTGATCTGAAATGGCATTGCTAAATCTGGCAATACACGTCACTGAGTGAGTCCAGAAAAAAAAACAATCATGCACATTTACAAACATCCTTCCGCTAGAAATGACTCTCAGTCTCGCTCTAACATTGCCAGATTATTATCATTACCGTCACTTCACTGCCAATCAAATCGCACTGACCTGTCATCTTTTCACAAACAATAGTTCACCGTACTATATCCGACCCATTATTTCTCGCCCCGCCACGGTGGTCAAGTGGCTAAGGTACTCGGCTGCTGACCCGCAGGTCGTGGGATCAAATCCCGGCTGTGGCGGCTGCATTTCCGATGGAGGCGGAAATGTTGTAGGTTCGTGTACTCAGATTTGGGCACACGTTAAAGAACCCCAGGTGGTCGAAATTTCCGGAGCCCTCCACTACGGCGTCTCTCATAATCATGTGGTGGTTTTTGGGGTTGTTAAACTTCACAAATCAATCATCAAGCCATTATTTCTCGGTTGTGCAAGTTTTTTTTTTGCTTCAGCATAAATTACCTAGAGAGAATCGACAATTTAATGTGCCTGCCAACTTTTTCAACACTCAAACCCTCACAAAATACAGTCTGTGTATTGCCAACTTTCGTTGTCTTGTTGTTCACAGTGCGCTGACATTGTTTTTATCTCAGCTCTGCACTGTCTTCACATAGCTTTTGACAATGTACAGATTCTCCCTTTTTACGGCTTTCAGGAAGCCTTACACATAGATGTGTGTATTGCCCTTTATTTTTCACTGGCATTCAATTATTCTTGTCTTGTCCTTTTATACCCTTCATTGTGCGCTGTTTTATCTTCTTGCCTGTGCGTTTTCACTCTTTTAATTTGATTTCTTTTTCATAAGACTATCTGTGTTATATTGTTTATTTCTATGGTTTTTATGTCAGCGTGCACCTGCACAAAGATCGCATGGTTGTTCCGGGGCACGTTGCCCCGCCACGGTTGTCTAGTGGCTAAGGTACTCGGCTGCTGACCCGCAGGTCGCGGGATGAAATCCCGGCTGTGGCGGCTGCATTTCCGATGGAGGCCGAAATGTTGTAGGCCTGTGTGCTCAGATTTGGGTGCACGTTAAAGAACCCCCGGTGGTCAAAATTTCCGGAGCCCTCCAATACGGCGTCTCTCATAATCAAATGGTGGTTTTGGGACGTTAAACCCCACAAATCAATCAATCAAATCAAACCTGGGGCACGTTTAATAAAACTATTCATTAATTATTACTATTAATAGACTGCCCTCTTCTTAGGATGTAGTTCACAGGATATACAGTGTAAGCAATAGGTGCACACAATGGAATATTGGGAGCCATGGTGAAATTTCGTGAAAGCTAAAAAAAAGCGGTTCCCGCCATTTGTCAATATAGGGGTTTTGTGGCAGTGTAGCTAAACCAGACGGGCATATTGATTACGAAAGATATAAAGTGCTTGTTTGTGAAATGAACGGGCATATGTAAACTATTCAGGAACCCCAATGAACACACGAACCCGCAATACTGGTTTAACATAGCAATATATGTAATATCAGTAATACTTGTTTGCCTAATAAACAGATGGTGACCTTACCTGCACCACCTATTCCAATGCCTCCGGGTGCGCCAATGCCTGCGCCCAAACCACTGCCACTAGCTGCAGAGCATAAAACATGTATAAGAATCAGAACGGCAAGCTGGGTGAGTTGGTAGATGAACGTAATTTTGCTGTGGGCAGAGTGACCCGGACCGAGGAACAAATGGAACGAACATAATCAGCGCTTGTTTGTGTACGTCCCTTGTAGGCCTCAGTCTTGGTCGTGCTGCCCACAGCAAAATTATGTGTAAGAAATGTTGTTTCTTTCACGTACTGCCAGAACTAGGGATGTGCGAATGCTGAAACAATACAATAAGAAGCAAATTTCAACTAGGGAAATACCATGAGTACCATATATCTACTAGATACTATTCGATTTCTACAACAACAACAACAACAACAACAACAACAACAACAACAACAACGACGACAACGACAACAACAACAACAACAAATACAAGAAAAATAATAATAAAGCTTCGTTAGCACATTCTTGACAGGACTGCACCGCGTCACTAAGTCTCTATACTGTCTGTCAGCGTCCTGGTCTTATATGCGCTTTTCCTAGCGCCGAAGTAACAGAACTTGAAATGTGTATGAAGAATATGCGTGCTATTGTGTGTTTAGAAAAAAGTTGTTAACGATTTAGAGCACGATGTACTCAACTATGGGAGAGCAGAAAGCCGTCCCGTGCAGTGCAGAAATGCGTACTATTTTGTTTTAGGGGCGAAGCTTTTTACAGCGGCACCTGTTCGTCCCTCCTAGTAGAGCGAAACATGTCTTACGTTTTGACCTGCAAGTAGGTGCCGGTGGGAGATTTCTCCTGTCCGTTGTTGAACAATAAAAACTTCGCAGTGTGCGCCTTAACTAAAAGCCGAATTCTCCTGTCTCTTATTCCCAATTAGCAGCCATTGGCATGTAAATTGAGCACTGTCTGACAAAAAAGGGTTGCTAGGTTATACTTGCTGGGCGTAACCTCCTTGGTTTTAGGAAGGTTTAGCGAGCGTTGGGCCGCAGTGCCATGAACACAGTGAACTAGTATATACCATGAACTCGAGGTGGTTAAAGGTGGGAAGTACACACGAAGCGCAAGCCGTAAGAAAGTGGGCGTGTGCTACCTCTTGTTTAGTCCTTGGAATGTCCACTGGATGGCGGTGCTTCTATATGCGGAATATATGATGAAAAGATGCTAGATGGTGGTACTTGGAGTATTGACTAGTTGGGCGAACGATAGCATAGACAGATGCATGGACGGACACATGAATGGCTGCACGGACGGATAGACGCATAGACGGACGAGAGGGCCGGATGCATGGACGAACGCAGGGATGGACGCATGGATGGACGTGCGGACGCATGAACCAACGCAAGCACGGACGGGCGGATGGATGCACGGATGGTCACACAGACAGACGCATGGACGGACGGAAGCAAGAACAAATGGACGGATGGATGCTTCGCCCCACTCTCCGTCATTCACCCCATGGATATGCTGCCATTTTTTTCCCTTATAAGTAACACGTGCATCGTCAGGAGGCTCAATAACATTTTCATAAAAAATGGGCCCCGTATCTGCATGTTAATCTGCAAATTTCATCGAAAGGCGATAGATAGTCTTACGTGTAGAGAGAGTGAACAAAACATTTGTTTGATGTTCTGCGCAAGAACATCGTTGAATGATATTCTGGAGGCGCTGCGTTAGAGTGCCTCGAGCGGGCAGCGGAGGCGAACGAGCGCATCGTCACGTCACACCTGAGACGTGAGTGCCATCTGGCAGTTTTTCTTCAAAACGAAGCGCGTGGCTCTGAGACGGGTGTGCGCGCCGTCTCAGAGGTGATAAGGTGTAGAAAGCAAGGCGACGAGTAGGTGTCACCACCGTCTCATCTTAGCAAAGCGTCGGAAACACTCGCCTTTTCGTCCAGGCATTGCATGGTCAGGGCAGCGTGATAAGCGCTACGGTCATTAAAATTACGTTTGTATGCCTTTTCTAGCAAAAGATGCACATGCAGAGTATATACGTGTTGTTATGGTGCCCCAGACATGCGCAATAATTCCTTTTGAATTGACAATTGCATAAGTACGAATGCTGAAGTTTGAGCAACATTGGTGGGCCCTGCGGATAGGGTCGACAGTTTCAAGTACCCGGTGCCGACACGAGTGGACAAACAGACATATGTACAGACAGACAGGCCAAAACTTTTGCGTTGAAGGTCCCCAAGAAAGACTATTGTCTTTAAAAAAATGCACGGTATCGTTTATACTGCAACAGTGGCGGTGCATTACTCTTAAGAATATGGGTTTGAAGTTGTTGCAGCAATGAGCGTCTTCGCTCTTCGAAGTATTTGTAGCCGTCAGTCTTCGATTTCGCGAAGAAAGATGGCGCGTTCTTATCCAGACCACCCGTCCCACCACCTGCTGCTCCGCCTGCTCCTCCGATGCTAACAACACCAACAGACATAACATGACGCCAGGGACTGTCAGACTTCATAAAATAGTGCACGTCTAGTTTATTTTCAGGTGTCTGCCATTATTCAGTTTTACACTCTGTTTGGGACTTATAGGGACGCTTTGAGAGCCGCGCGCAGTGCCACTTGTGGTGCGGCGGGCGCGCAACGTACAGAATCGTATGGCAGACAGAAGCTCCTGATTAGTTTGACAGCTATGGTGGCAAAAGCATCCGCGGCTGGCGCATTGGTTCTTCTAGTAGGATTTTAAGATATTGTAAAGAGACATCCTTCTGCAATGGCACTATGAATAATTAAGAAAACCTGCACGAAAGCGGCCCCGTTTCCCACGTTTGTGAGTGCCTTGCTGCCCTTCGTCAGTACACTGATGGCAAGTGCGAGCTTCAGGTGTGTGCAGTACAAGATGCTTGCTTTATAACTGTCGCGGTAAGCTGTCATTTTTTCACACTTAGGATTTTATTGGTGCGTGCCCACTACTCGCGTACTTGCAAAATACTCGGAGCATTTAGAAATACCGAAGGATGCATGGCCATTCGCCCTGGAAATCATGGTAAGTGGCCAGCGGCGTTGGCTGTGACTTCATGTCACTGTGATTTTCAGCCACCAAGTGTCGCGAATTGTTTTGCTTGAAATCGTTGCGGCATCATCCTGGCTCATCGTGATCATGGTCTTTGCCTCGCCGCTCGCGTATCTATGCTAAGAGGCTGAGGCACCGTCAAAAAAGAGAGCTCGCTACACCTTTGGCCAGAGAGTACTTCGCAGCCCCGTTTCGTACTTCGCCTAATTCGCATGTCAAAGTGACGACTACTTCACCCACGGTCAGTACGGCTCCCGTAGCTTATCTCTCATTCACTAGAACCTCTTGCGTTGTTAATGTTGCTTCCCGAAACGCACATCCGTCGCTACAGCATGGACATTTCTCACTTCGTAGTACTATACTTCTCGCCCTTCATCATGTCTTCCTAACATGCAGCATGTTTACCAATTAAAAAAAAAGAATACTTTGGATGAACCAATCCGAAAGATGTGATTCAATTTATCATTTCCGGGGGTTATTTCCTTGGGGCTAGAGCACTAGGTTTTAGCCAATGAAGCGTTTCCGGTGACGTAAGCGATTTACTGCAATTTTTCAAGTCCTTCACATCTCCTTTCTTATGAATTAAGATGATGTGGGCACTTTTTCAAGATTCTTTGCGCTTCTCGTCAAGAGACACCTCGTATATAAGTTAGCCAGTTTTTCTAACACAATCTCCCCGCCATCTTTCAGCAGGTCCGTTGTTACATTATCCTCGCCAGCGGATTTGCCTCTTTGCATTCCTTCTAGAGCTTTCAACACTTCCCCTGTCGTTACTTGCCAGCGCTTTTATGCGTCACTTTTCACCCCCTCCTTTTGTTCGCTAAAAAGTGAGAATTTAATATTCAAGTTACCCTGACATAAAGACAATGCTATTTGTAGTTTTCATTTTATAACATGCACCACAATAAAGGAAAACAGTTATTCGATGAATTGCTGTACAAACTGGGTACGGCAATATAAGAAAGCATTGAAGCACTCACAGGAACAAAATAAAAAGCTTTTTACGCTACCTCCAAGACCAACGCCCAGACCAACGCCAGGAGCAGCACCAGAAGCGCCCACTCCAGCGCCACTGGCGCCAAGGCTACCACCAGGGCCGAAGTGACCCCCAGTAGCAGGGCCAACACCAGCGCCAATGCCACCAGTGCTGAGGCTCCCACCTACACAACATATAAGATAAACACGAAAAGGGGTGTTTAGAGGCGCCACTATCCAGACATTTTATTGGACGACTTCTCAGGCCTAAGGCAAAAACATTAGGAGATGATGTATACAAAAATGATATGCAAAACAAAAACATTCTGAGAATCCTATGCAGGCCATGTGCCGTAGGCATTTAGACTTATTTTTAAAACTAGAGAGGTGTGACATGTAATTCAAAATGTGAATATATTTCGAAGTTAAGGCATAATTATTCGCTACAATAATCAGACGTGCCACTTGGCTACTTTAGGAAAACAGGTCAAATGTCGTATAAGGTGGCGAGAAAGTCACGAAATTCCCGCCCGTAAATATATTCATCTATGAGCCGCAAAACCTCCCACTATGCCGGCACAATCATTATATACGCTCATTTCGAGGTTTTTCTAATGGAAAAACGTGGTTATTTCTCATGAAACGCTTTGAAACATATAGTGCTGGTAACCTAAACACGGCTGTGAAAACACGGTTCGAAAGCTCCAACATTACAATAAGAAGTAAATTACAGCTCTGGCTGTGTATTGTATATCGAATATCTACTATTCGATTCGTGCAACGAAAAAGCTTCGTCAGCACATTCCTGACGTGACTGTGCCGCGTCAAAGAGTTTTACTGTTTGTGCGCGTCCTGTCTTCCCTAGTTTTTTCGCGCGTTTGCTGGCGCAGTTAATAGAACTTGAAACGTGTATGAATGATATGAGTGCTATTTTGTTTTTTCCACGTAACATTCGCATCGTAATGAGCCTGCATAATATTTTAAGAAATATTATGTAGCATCGCTTATAGAGCAACAGTGGTGGTGTATTACACTTGAGAATACGGGTTTTCATTTGTTGCAGCAACAAACGCGTTTGCTTTTCCAAGTATTTTTAGCCATTAGTCTTCGATTTCGCGAAGATGGCACGTTCTTATCCAGGCCACCAGTCCCACCGCCTGCTGATCTGCCTGTTTTTGATCTAACACCACCAGCTGGTGAAAAAAGGCAAAACATGAGGCCACAGACTGTGGGACTTCATCAAGTACTGTGCCTCTAGTTTGTTCATTCAGTTATACACTATCAGTTATCATTCAGTTATACACTATGTTTAGAGGGGGCACTTAGAGAGCCGCGCACAGCGCGACTTCTGCTGCGGCGGGTGCGCGACGTTCAAAATCGTATATAGCTGACAGCAGCTCCTCATTGCTTCGAGAGCTATGGTGGTCAAAGCGCCCGTAGCTGGTGCGTTGCATCTTCGAGCAGGATTTTAAGATATAGTAGGGAGACATTCTTCTGCAGTGTCACTGTGAATAAATGGGGAACCCTGCTCGAAAGCGGCCACGTTTTCCACGTTAGTGAGCACCTTGCTGCCCGTCGTCAGTACTGACGGCAAATGCGTGCGTCAGGTGTGTGCAATTCAAGATGCTTCATTCCTAACTGTCGAGGTAAGCTGCCATTCTTTCGCATCTAAAATAATATTGGTGTGTGCCCACGACCCGCTTCCTTGCAAAATACCCGGACCATTTAGAAATATCGAAGAATCGATCGCCCTGGAAATTATGGTGAGTTTCCGGTGGCGTTTGTTGCGGCTTCGTGCCACGGGTATTTTAAGCCACCGAGTCTCACGAATTTTTTCCATTGAAATTGTCGCAGCATCGTCCTCGCCCATCATGATCATGGTCTTTACCTCACCCCAAGCGCAGCTATGCTAAGAGCTTGAGGCGCGGGCATGAAAGAGAACGTGCTACGATTTTGACCAGAGAGAACGTCGCAACCCCGTTTCACCTTTCGCTTCTCATTGTAAAGCGGTGACCACTTCGGCCATGGTCACTTCAGCGACCGTGGCGTAGCTCTTATTCAATAGAACCTCTTGCGTTGTTCATGTGGTTTTCCAAAAGGCACATCCATCGTTACAGCATTGGCATTTCTCCCCTTGCAGTTCTGCTTCTCTTCGTCCTTCATCGTGTCTTCCTAACATGCACATTGCTTAGCACCTAAGGAACAATATATTTGGATGAACCAATCTGGAGGATGCGATTCAATTTATCACTTCTGGGGGTTCTTTCCTTTAGTGCTACAGCACTAGGTTTTAGCCAATGAAGTGTTTCCGGTGACTTATGTGAATTACTGCAATTTTTCAGGTCATTCACATCTCCTTCTTCATAGATTAAGAAGACGTTGGCAGTTTTCAAAATTTCTGCGACCCTTTTTGCCCAGAGACACTTCTTATATAAGGTGGCCAGTTTTCTAACACAATCTCTCCGCCATCTTTCAGCAGTTCTGTTGTTACGTTACTCTCACCAGCGGCGTTCCCTCTTTGGAGAGGCAAAGCTTACATTTCTTCCCCTGTTGTTACTGGTCAACGCCTCTTATGCGTCGCCTTGCATCCTCGTCCTTTTGGTCGCTAAACAGCGAGAATTTAGAATTCATATTTTCTTGCTGCCCAAAGCTTTGCCATTTGTAGTTTTTGTTTTATTACGTGCACCACAATAAAACAGTTATCCGATGAATGACTGTAACTACTGGTTACGACTATATAAGAAAGAATGGAAGCACTTATTGGAACAAAAAAAGCTTTTTACGCTACCTGCAAGACCACCACCTAGACCAACGCCAGGAGCACCAACAGAAGAGCCGACTCCAACGCCACCAGCACTAAGGCTACCACCAGCACCAAGGCCACTACCAGTGCCAATGCCACCACCGGTGCCAAGGCCGCCACCAGCGCCAAGGGCACTACCAGCCCCAATGCCACCAATGGTGCCAAGGACAGCACTGGTGCCGCCAAGACCACCACCAGCTCCGATGCCACCAGCTCCGATGCCACCAGTGCCGATGCCACCAGTGCCGATGCCACCAGTGCCAATGCCACCAGTACCAATGCCACCAGGGCGGATGCCCCCACCTGCAGAGCATGTACCACAAACATGAAAAAAGGATGTTTACATGCGCCATTGTCCCAACCTTTCATTTGACGACTCGTCATACTTAGCACAAAAAGAAACAGATAAATCATGAGTACAAAAATACTTCGTTATTGGAAACAAAAAATATTCCGAGGGCACTTTGCAAGCCATGTGACATAGGTATTGAGGCTTATTTCGAAAACACGAAAGATGTGGCATGTAAATCAAAATGTTAATATATTTCGATATTAAGACAATTATTAGTTACAAGAACCGGGCGTGTCATTAGACTACGTTAGAAAAACAGGTCAGATGTCGCATAAGAAGGCGAGACAGTCACGAGATGCCCACCCGTTAATATATTCATCTGTGAACCTCCCACCATGCCGGCACAATTATTATAATCGCTTATTTCGAGGTTTTTCTATCGGGAAAACGTGGCTTTCTTTTGTGAAACACTTCGCAGCCTAATGCTGGTCACCTAAACACGGCTGCAAAAGGCACGGTGCGAATGCTCGAACTTTTGATAAGAAGCCGAATTCAGCTCTAGGAATACCACGAGTCCACAGTATTGAATATCTACTATTCAATTTCTCCAACAAAAAAGCTTCGTTAGCACATCCCTGACGAACTGCGCCGCGTCACTAAGCTCCCTTGTCTGTGCGCGTCCTGTCTTCCCTGGTTTTTTGTGTGCGTCTTCTAGAGCAGGTAACAGAACTGGAAATGTGTATGAATGATATGCGTGCTATTTTGTTTTCCCCGGCATAACGTTCGCATCGTAATGAGCCTTCGTAACATTTTTCGAGATATTACATGGCATCGCTTATATATGAACGGCGGCGGTGTACGGGTGTACGCGTGTTCAGTTGTTGCAGTAACAAACGCGTTCACTCTTCCAAGTACTTTAGCCGTTAGTCTTCGATTTTGCGACATGACGCGTTCTTGTCCAGACCGCCAGTCCCACCGCCTGCTGATGCGCCTGATCCTCTGAGGCTAACACAGCCAGCTAGTGAAAAAAAGACAAAACGTGAGGCCAGAAACTGGAAGTCTTCATCAGGTATTGCGAATCTAGTTCGTTTTCATGCGTCTATCATAATTCAGTTATACATTGTTTAGGTCCTATATTCGTCCCGATATCGAGCGGAGTTGCCGCCTGGTGGTCACTGGTTGAAGCGCACCTAGTGTTAATTGCTCCCGGCGTCGTCTGCTATCCACATAGACTAGCCCGTGCGCGTACATCACGCTTGCGCTCAAAGGGTGGTTTGTCCCACTCTGTTAGCGCAAGACTAATTGCTTGTACGTTTGCCTAGCACTGTCTACAGAAGCATTTGGCCTTACTCGCCTGTGTATATGTACCGCAATAAGATGAGGTCAAGCACTTGGCTAGAGTGATGTGTATCGTCGTCGTGGCCTCTCTTCGCCAGGATCATGTCAGTGTAGGTGTCGCTTTTTAGCTGAAGCCCATCGTAAAGTGCACTTGGCGTCGCCCCAAACATAAGGAATAATAAATATTGTGTGAGTGCAGCGTATTAGCGACTCAGGGATAAACTAATGTTTTGCATTGTTGTTAGGCGTCTACTTTAAAAAATTGCGGCGTTCTTTCTTATTCGTTATGTGACGAGCCTTAATTGTGCTTGAGATAACCTTGTATTGTTCGGTCTTAGTCCCATGACACTGCTGTATAGTAAATTCTGACACTTTGGTACTTTATTTGAATGGCATGGAGCTGATTAAACTTGAGTTGCCATGCGAAATTTTAGCATTGGGTGATATATTTATACAGGCACACCCGTGTTTTCATCAAAGGTGAATACGTGGCCGAAGTCTGCCTGGTTGGAATAGAAATGAAGCAATTAGAAAACTCCGACCGAAAATTGTATTCAGAAAACCAACGTTTCGAAGCCAGACAAAGCGCCGACTCAAGCGCTGTAATACAATTTTCGGTTGAAGTTTCCTAATTGCCTCACTCTTATTCTTAGATTTGAGCTCCCTTAGAAGAAGCCAGATTGTCAAAATTAATACAGACGGCGTGCTCACATATGTCATATAATTTCAAGGAGAACGTGACCTTTTTCTTGTTTAAAGACGATAGCCTTTCTAGAGGACCCTCGACAGAACAATTCTAGCCTGTCTGTCTGTCTGTCTGTCTGTCTGTCTGTCTGTCTGTCTGTCTGTCTGTCTGTCTGGTCTGTCTGTCTGTCTGTCTGTACATTTGTTTCTTTGTCCACCATAACGATATCTCAAACGGCAACAAACGGCCAACGCCATCCGCAGCGCCCACCAATATCGCTCAAGGTATAGCGTTCATATTTGCGTGATTGTCAATTAAAAGTTGCAAATAGTGCGCCCATCTGAGGCGCCATAACAACACGTCTATGTTTTGTATGTCTGCCTTTGTACGAGAAGAGGCACACACAAGTAACTCTAAGGACTGTAGCGTTTATCGCACTGCGCTGACAGTGCAACGCGATGCTCAAGGAGGTGTTTCCAACGCTTTGCTTCGACGACGCGGTGGTGACACCTGCCCGTCGCTTTGCATTCTACATTTTATCACCTCAGAGACTGGCACACATCTTTCTCTGCGGTCGCGCACGCCTTCGTTTTTGAAGATAACTGCCAGATGGCGCTCGAGTCTAACGTGCCTAAATGCGATTGTTCGCCTCCGTTACACGCTCGAGGCACTCTAACGCAGCGCCTTGAGAATACCATTCACCGATTTTCTTTCGGAGAACATGAAATAAACAATTTTTCCTTCTCTCCAGACGCAAGACTATCGTCTTTCGACGACATTTACAGTGTAACATGTAGGTTCGGGCCAACTTTTTTTTCACATCATCTTGAGCGCTTTTGTGGCGTTGAGCAAGACACACGGAAGAAGTGAACACACATTTGCTTGAAAAAAAAAAAAACCTTCGTTCCATCAATTATTCGAACTTTTCCATCACTTTGATGCAGATAATCAAATAAAAAAGCTGCGGGCTGAACCATTACCTTTGTATTCTGTTGTACGAGTAAAAATAAGCGCGCTTAAGCGCTCTAAGTCATGTAGCTTTCCTGAATAAACTTATCGACTGCCCTACCTTTATTTCATAAAAAAATGATTAAGACAAAAAGGCGGAATGAGTAATCGCTGTATATTTGGGTTCATAGCCCAAAAATATTGAATTTCTTCCTTGTTTTTCCAGTCATGCTCAGCAGTGCATACTAGACGGGACACAAGCTGAATACCTAAAATAAAAATACAAGAAATTTGACACACTGCAGTGCGACAGTGCACACAGTCTCCATGCGCGAACATCCCTTTTAATCGCAGACTGCATTCCTGTCACAAGTAAAAGTAACGTTCGGTGAGCTTCGTGCATGCGTTAGGCAATGAATGGCATATTTATTACGACTGGGCAGCAGTCAACGCATTTTATTAGCCGACAATCGACTCACAGCGCACAGAAAACGTGCCGTTGCGTGCATTGGCATTCACGCCACCGCCACCTATCCACACTAGCACGGGTGACAGTGCTGTCGCCTATAGCCCGATCTCGGGATGAATAGTGGGCACGCCACGTTCAAAATCGTATATAGCTTACAGCACCTCTTCGTTTCTCTGAGAGCTATGCTGGCAAAAGGGCCCGAGGCCGGCGCGTTAGTTCTTCTATCATAAATTTAAGAAATGATAGGTAGATATTCTTCTGCAATGTCACTATGAATCAATGGATAAACTTGCTCGAAAGCGGCCATGCTTTCCACGTTGGTGAGTGCCTTGCTGCCCGCCGTCATTGCTGACGGCAAATGCGTGCGTCAGGCGCGTGCGATTCAAGATGCTTGCTTCCTAACTGTCGAGGTAAGCTGCCATTATTTCGCACCTAAAATAATATTGGTGCGTGCCCACGACCCGCTTACTTGCAAAATACCCGGACCATTTAGAAATATCGAAGAATCGATCGCCCTCGAAATCATGGTGAGTTTCCTGCGGCGTTTGTTGCGTCTTCGTTCCCCGGGTATTTTAAGCCCCCGAGTCTCACGAATTTGTTCCTTAAGACTGTCGCGGAATCATCCTCGCTTATCGTGACCATGGTCTTTATCTTCCCCCTAGCGCAGCTATGCTACGAGCTTGAGGCGCGGTCAAGAAAGAGAACGCGCTATGGTTTCGGCCAGAGAGAACGTCGCCACCCCATTACGTCTTTCGCTTCCCATTGTAAAGTGGCGATCACTTCGGCCATGGTCACTTCGGCCAACGTGGCTTATCTCTGTTTCACTAGAACCTTTTGCGTTGTTTATGTAGTTTTCCGAAACGCACATCCATCGTTACAGCTTTGGCGTTTCTCAATTTATAGTTCTGCTTCTCTCCGCCCTTCATCGTGTCTTCCTAACATGCACATTGCTTAGCACTTAAAGAACAATATATTTGGATGAACCAATCTGGAGGATGCGATTCAATTTGTCATTTCCGGGGGTTCTTTCCTTTAGGGCTACAGCACTAGGTTTTAGCCAGTGAAGCATTTGCGATGACGAATGCGATTTACTACGTGAGACCAAACGAGTTGAATGCTAAGGCTACCGAAATCAACCTCATTATTCAGCAACATAAGTGTTTTTTTTTGCAAATTAGGCTAACTACTTGTTTCGAAAACGATCTATTACTAAGCATTTCCATTTTAATATTATCAACACATTCCTTTATATAACTAGGCACTGCCAATTTCATGGCCGATGCCTCGTAATGGGTTGCGCTAGTTTATTAAGCGTCAACCAACCCATGAAAGTTCTAGATTCACCCTACCACGTTCGCATAAAGTTGCTAGGCGGCTAGTTTTGTTTGTGGTGATAGGCTTCGTAACTGAGTTCCTTACCTGAAGGTACTATGAACCCAGCGAAGCACTAATTGACCTCACATCGCATTACCCAAAACTGCAAACGTAGGCGGCAAGTTAATAATTATCGAGGTTCATAAAGCATTCCACCAGCCTTGAGCCGAATTGAAATGCTTTGTATAGCTTTCTTTTTTCACCAGCTCTATGGCCGAAGGGACATCAACAAAGATCATTGCACCTGCAGAGGTGGCGTCTGAGACTAAGTCAAGCCTTCAACGGCCGAGCGAGAGGCGGCCGAGGGAGCGGGAACCAAACACTTTTAACGTCTAACAACCGTGATCCACTTATTTCGGCCCATTAAAGCACGGGCGAGTCGAGAAACTGTAAAACATCATTCCCGCAGGACACGTCGTGTACATTTTGGGCAATCGACTACGCAGAAGTCCATGATTCCGATAAAGTACGTGCTAGAGAGCGTTGGGAGAGTGTATGGTTCTTCTCCGGCTCTCAACGTATGTCTACCCTGAAGGCCACGGGGTGGCAGGCCAGTCGCCCTGCACGGAGTTTATATCAATCTGCTTAGCGTAAGTGTGCGCGCAGTGTCAGTCAGCCTCCTTCTTAAACCATCATCAAGTCTATTTCTGTGCCTTTTTAAAAGCGAAGTAAGAGAAACTAGGCCACTAGAAACAAAAGTACTTGAATACTACACCCAATTTCATTAGTACTCGCTCTTACTCAGAGGGCTGGGTATGAGAGTTATACCACAGACAGACACTGATGCATTGACATACATATGGGAAACAAAGAGAAATCTTCTCAGCGTACAGAGAAAACTTCAAGGTCAACCTGGGTACAAAGAAGACAGACACTTAGGTGTGGCTGCATAATTGTCTTTTCTTGGTCTTGTTATATGTACACGTAATTGATTATTTCGCAAACCAGATGATACAGCACCCAGAAAAATTTAATGCCACCCCATTAACATTATATAAACAAAAATATTTGATTTAGGTTAGGTTACTCTAAAATGTACACCTTAATATTTTTGACAACTGTCCAAGTCCGTGCCTCACTTAAAATAATTTTTTTGGCCCGTTCTTTCCTTAACAAGCCGACTTTTGCCTTTTCGGTCATAGCGTGGAAAAATGACAAAGGAGCAAGCGGTGAGCAAAAGCGTACCACATGTTTTTCCATTGTCAGTATAAGAGTTATACCTGCCGCGGTGATCATATTTTAAATGGAGGTGGAAATTCTTGGGACCCGTGTACTATGATATAGGTACAATTTAAAATACGTGAATTTAATAAAATTTCTAGAGCGATTTACTGCGGCGCCCCTCATAATCACGTCATGGTTTGCGGAAACAAATGCCCAAAAGGTATTATATATAATGTAAGAGTTTTTTAGATTATAACCTTGTCACCATCTTCGCACATCTTATTCACCCACTAACGACATCATGCAGTTTCTGGACCAAGTAAAGAGCAAGTAAAGATCAAGTAAAGTGCAAAAAATGTGACTTTAACTCCACAAAGGGTGATGTTTTCAATTACAGTTCGTCTTTTAATTTCCAGTGCAAACAAACATTGCGGTGCGAATAATCTATTTGTCATGGGCAGCTCCGGCACCTGCTCTTTCAAGGTAGAGTGACATTCATTGAAACTATTCCTAACCAACGCCCTGATTCGCCATAGGCCGCACCAGTACCACACATTACAAGAAAAATAAAATGAAGGAAAAGATCAAAATACACATTTCTTTTGACATCCGACATCTACAACCTAGTATTGAGAATTGCAATATGACATTAATAATGCATATAATTCATTAATAAATAGGGCTCACGTGGTGGTCAGTGTGGCTGTTTTTTTTTTCACCACAGAAATCAATACGCATTTCGCATTTTGATAGAAGTGAAATGCCAGAGGCACCTGTACTACGCGATGTGAGTGCACATTAGAAAACAGCAGACGGTCGGAATTGCCGGATTTCTCTACTACGGCGTCCTCAATAAACATATTATAGTTCTGGGACGTAAAACATTAGATATTTTTTGCGTTGCACTTCTGTGTTCATGGCAATTGTGTCGAAGCATTTTCATCATCTCTAAAAAGAAAATAGGAGGCTGCCTTCTTATTTGCTAAGAGGTGGTCCACGAGATAGATATTGTAAGCGATGAAAGCACACAATTGAATTCTGGAAGCCATGGCGCCATCTTGGAAGCGCATAGGAAGGGCGCACTTCATTATTTGGCATCAAACAGGTTTCATGGCAGCGCAGCTAAACCAGACGGCCCTATCAATTTTGATCAATACAAATCACTTGTTTGGGTCATGAGCGGTTATGCAGACTATTCAGGAATTCCGACGGACATATGAACCAGAAGTGTTGCTTTTATACAATGCAGTGTCCGTACTATCGGTGACCCTTATTGTTTTCCTTATTAGACAGAAGGTGCCCCACCGTGGTGGTCTAGTGGCTAAGGTACTCGGCAGCTGACCCGCCGGTCGCGGGATCGAATCCCGGCTGCGGCGGCTGCATTTCCGATGGAGGCGGAAATGTTGTAGGCCCGTGTGCTCAGATTTGGGTGTACGGGAAAGAACCCGAGGTGGTTCAAATTTCCGGAGTCCTTCACTATGGCGTCTCTTATAATCATAGCGTGGTTTTGGGACGCTAAACCCCACAAATCAATCAAATATTAGACAGAAGGTGAACTCACCTACACCACCTATTCCACCACCTGCTGATGCGCCAATGTTTCCTCCACCTACACCACCGCCAAGGCCTGCGCCAATGCCGCTGCCACCACCTGCAGAACAGAAACATATATAAGAAATGCCATGTTTGTTTACGCGTACTAATTAAAGAACTAGTTATGTGCGAATACTCCAAAATTCGAATGAGAGTCGAATTGCAGCTCAGGGAATACACGAGTACCGTATCGACTTGTTTTGTACCTACTTGTTTGTACTTATATCGTATTAACCAGCCTGCATGGACCATGAGTTCATATTAAAATAAATAAATAAATGAATAAATAAATAAATAAATAAAATTCGTCAAATTTTCTGAATAAATGGGTTTCGTTAGTATATCCCTGACGAGACAGTGAGATTTGGGTGCATGATAAAAAATCTCAAATGGTCGAAATTTCTGGAGTCCTCCTCTATGGCGTCTCTGATAATCATGTGGTAGTCTTGGGACGTTACAACCTACATATCAACATCATCACGAGACCTCACCACGTCATTTAGCACTATAGACGAGAAGGAACACCAAGTACGACTACGAATTTGTTGACGTGGGGTGCCGCAAGCTACAAAGAAATAAATCTATTGCCGCTGCAAACATTTCATGGTGCCCTTGTTAAGACTTTTCCTCTCATTTCTGCACCAGAACTACATGTTATGCAACTATCAGCAATAAAATGTGCACTTCTGTAAAACAGAATCAAGCGCTGAAGTAGCTGACCTCATCTTGCGTGTCGTTTTAATGCCTTACGCATTCCAGCTGCTCATCGGTCATGGCCATAGATTTTTACCCACGCACACATTTAGCTACACTTGGAGGAGAAGGTTACACCTGCGATTTTTTTTTCATTGCTCACTGCGTCGTCCCACATTTAAGCTGAACCCTCTTTGTAAGTCTCCAGGCTTCTGCTCCGTAGCTAAGTACCAGCAAGATGCAGCTGTTATATACTTTCCTCTTGAGGGACAGTGGCAATCCACCTGTCATAATTTGAGAGTGATTGCCAAATGTGCTCCACGCCATTCTTATTCTTCTAGTAACTTCAACCTTAGGAGACAAGAAGAGAGCAGAGTGGATTAGGGAACAAAGGGGGTTGAGGATATCATAGTCGAAATCAAGAAGAGGAAATTGACATGAGCCGGGCATGTAGCGCGTAGACAAGATAACCGCTGGTCATTAAGGGTAACTAACTGGATTCCCAGAGAAGGCACGCGGGTTAGGGGGAGACAGAAAGTTAGATGGGCAGATGAGATTAAGAAGCTCGCGGGTATATATTGGCAGCAGCAAGCACAGGACCGACTTAACTGGTGGAACATGGGAGAGGCCTTTGTCCTGCAGTGGACGTAGTCAGGCTGATGATGATGAGGAGGAGAAGGAGAGGTTGAGGAAAGAATCGACATAACTTCTCCAGTTCTAGTTAAAAACATGGCTCAATGCCAGTTACTCTTCCAGGCATCAAAAACTGACCTCTTCTTAAGGGCCTCAGACTGATGACATCAAAGAAAGATTAAATCCCTTTTAGTGGGATTACAACACAGTAACTGCCATGAAAAACTCCACAGTTAAAATGCTACAGAAACGTACTTTTAGTTCGCAAGCTAATTTGTTCCTTCTGTGAAATTAAATGCTTCAGTAAATGCCTACTGTGTTTCACATGCGAAGAAGCTTTTACTCGGGGCTGCGTTTATACCTCGTCGACCGCCCGCTCCCCCGCTGCGCATGCGCCAACGGTCTCCCTCTCCTCACTTGACCACGAAGAGGTGGGAGGAGTTGGGGTGCAGGAAGTCGCAGAGTTCTGCCTCAACATCGTTTCTCCTGTCTCGTTTATCTCTCCGCCACAGCTCTGCGCTCGTGTGTAATGCTGCGCTCGCTCGTTCCGTTGCACTTTCCTATAAAAGAGCTGGGCGTTCACTTTGAGGCACACACACGGTAATGCACACAAACTAGAGGAAGTGTAACCTAAACGGTACAAAACATATACATAACTACAAACAGAAATGAAACATACATGGAAACAAAGAAATGGAAACAACGAATGCAAACATAAGTGAACAACAGCACTGCTTCACATCCCGACAAGGTTGCCTTTCGTGGTACATGGAGTGATTTTTAGTAGGTAAGAGAGACAGTCACCCGTACCACTTGACCAAGTATTTGTGACTCCACCATGGCCACCCTCCAATCCATTCAGACCACCGCTACCTGATAAACCTGAAATAAAAAAAACAGCATTATATCCTCAGGATGAAATGTATATTACAGATGGGAGCAAAGCTACAGACAATACATGACTCTAAATAAGTTTTACACTAATCTTTCGGTCACAGCAATAGGTGCTACAAAAACTGAATCATGTCCTCACAGTAGTATACTTGAATGTTTATTTTACTTTGATATATCAGTGCTTGCGCAATGTGTATTCTTGTTGAGAAGCTATAGAACTGGTTTAACATGAATGCCATCACGTTGACGTCTAGTGTCTCATTTTCACCTCAATGACTAACAATAAATATCACTCAACCCTTGTGATAGCTGTAGTTTATGCAAACGTGCTTAACATATGCTAGAAGGCCACGCAAAAATGGCATAAAATTACTTTACACTGTTACTCAATATACCCTGATTTGAAACATCATGTTTTAAGGAGAGTAGCGCCGTGATGTGCGCACTCTAGTAATAGTGAAACCTACATCTGTGTTCACGTATATACCACACAACGATTCAGGAACGGGACAGGCAGAGCTCCTAGCTTGAACCGTGAACGTGGACAGGCGTTTCGATTTTTGCTGGCATGTGTCTCTCTGCAACAACCACTGAAACTACCGAAGGGCTCTCTGCCGGCGCTCGTTCATGTCATGACACAGTACTTAACTTCACTCATCTTACATAGCAACATATCCCCCCCCCCCTTCCAAGGAGGAAAGTTTGCGAAAGAGACAAGGTGTGAGAGCGCTAAAGCGGGTTTGTTTATTGCCTCATGCATGAGCGTTGGCTTCACAATGGGGAGAGTGCTCAGCACCTACACTTCCAGGTCATCCAAATGAGTGATATGTGGTTTTTAAATTCGAAACGTTTCTTTGCTATTATCTATCTATCTATCTATCTATCTATCTATCTATCTATCTATCTATCTATCTATCTATTCTATCTATCTATCTATCTATCTATCTATCTATCTATCTATCTATCTATCTATCTATCTATCTATCTATCTATCTATCTATCTATCTATCTATCTATCTATCTATCTATCTATCTATCTATCTATCTATCTATCTATCTATCTATCTATCTATCTATCTATCTATCTATCTATCTATCTATCTATCTATCTATCTATCTATCTATCTATCTATCTATCTATCTATCTATCTATCTATCTATCTATCTATCTATCTATCTATCTATCTATCTATCTATCTATCTATCTGCCGGCCTGCCGGCCTGCCTGCCTACCTGCCTGCCTGCCTACCCGCCCGCCCGCCCGCCCGCTTGCCTGCCTGCCCACCTGCCCGCCTGCCTGCCCACCCGCCCCGTCCGCCCGTCCGTCTTTGATTGATTGATTGATTGATTTGTGGGGTTTACTGTGCCAAAACCACCTTACGATTATGAGAGACGCTGCAGTGGAGGGCTCCGGAAATTTCGACCACCTGGGGTTCTTTAACATGCACCCAAATCTGACGTCTGTCTGTCTGTCTGTCTGTCTGTCTGTCTGTCTGTCTGTCTGTCTGTCTATCTATCTATCTATCTATCTATCTATCTATCTATCTATCTATCTATCTATCTATCTATCTATCTATCTATCTATCTATCTATCTATCTATCTATCTATCTATCTATCTATCTATCTATCTATCTATCTATCTATCTATCTATCTATCTATCTATCTATCTATCTATCTATCTATCTATCTATCTGTAGCGGTACGCGAAGAGACATTGGTGACCCGGAGAACACGCCCTTCGCCGAGCGGCCCGCGGCCATGTTCCCGCAACTCTGCCCGGCAGTGCCGCCGTTCCAATCGACCTACCCAAAGGTATGGTTTATGCAGATCGACGCCGTTCTTGCGGTGAATGGCGTCACGGACCAGCCGCTGATGCACGCCATTCTTCAAGACGCCCTTCCGGTAGAGTTGCGTCATCTCTCTGGCACTTCAACCTCCATCCAGCAGCCTTACGATGACCTCTGCTCGGCGGTGCTTGCCAGACATGGCCTCACCTACCACCCGCTGCCGTTCACCCGCGACTTACAGGTTTCGACTGCGTCGCAGCGCGCACTACCAACCAGCCCGCAACCATCCATTGACCGCGACCGCGCTACCCCTGCTACGACTCCCCCTACCTCAGATCCAGTCGCACGAAGATCCAAATCTGCACCTGAGCACGACGACCAGGTAGACGACGCTCCCACTTCGACTGGTCTCAGCACCGAGAGAGGCGTCCCCTTGGAGCCCGCGAACGCAGGTCTGTCACTCGTGCCTGCCACTTGCACGTCTTCCTCCACCCCAGACAACTCAGGCAGGTCAGTCTTCACGACGGCAACCTCGCCGCACGCCTTGGAGCCTGCCGCAACTACGGACATCGTCGTGCCTGCTATTCGCCCCCCAATCGCGGAGGCATCGCCGTCGACGGTGTCCGAAGATGACTCTCAACCGGCCTTAACGCGCCGTACGTCTTGCAAGCAGCCACTATCACCTACCTCAACGTCTCCCGCAGCTGAAGTTCCTGCCCGTGACATGCTACGACTGAACTTCCGGGATGCTGCCGGACAGACCGCACGTTTTGTACCACCCATGCAGGCGGACAACCACCAGGCTGCCGCGACGAGCACGGGCACGCCATTCAACCCCCAGGCCACGACTTCTGGGCTCAACAACCATCCCTCGGAGCCTTTGACGCTGGACGGCAACTACCAGACGTGTGTCCGCAACGCGGGCTCGTTGGTGACACGAGCGACGACGCCCAATCCTACTGCCTGTCTACCACACTTGACAGCGCACAGAAGAAATCATCGCGTTCGCCGTAAAACACAACGTCCCCTTTTCAAGCGTCCTGCTATGCAGCCGTGCGTTGCAGCTTTGGCCTTCAAGACGGCGCAAACACCTACGAGGTTTTCCCGACGCAAGGGCCAACCACTTGCCGTGCACATGACTAGCCGCAATGCACGGCGTTTCCGCATCCGTCGACTCGGCCACACGCCCCGGCATGCCGGTCGCAGTGCTACGCGGAGGCCGGTGTTTCATCGACAGAGACGTCCGCACCAGCACGACCGCGACGTTGCTCCTTGTCGACAGCAGGCTCGGCACCCTGTGCGCTGTCGGAGACCCCGCTGTGGCTGTGAAACTTCAGTGCTCGGTCATCATGGGTGCGTTCCGACCATTCACACTATTTCGCCCACATTGCCGGCGCGAGCTCTTCAGCGCCTGTCCACAGTTCCAGCTGTGGGCACGTTTGTCAGCCGCGTCTACTCGAAACGGCGGGTGCGCATTCGAATGGTCCCGCCGCGTAATTGTGGGATGGACGTGTCTATGAACACAGCGACCCGGCACTTCCTTCTTCGTCCCTTGCGCTTCTCCCAGAGTCGCCCACCGGAGACACACTGCTTACGGATGGCCCATAAACGTTCACAAACTGGACTTCCTAAACGGACACCTTGCGGATTTTCGTTCATGTATATAGTCTCTTTCTTTTTCATATGTTTTCAAATCGCGCAAAGCGCTAGGGGGGGAGCCCTGTAGTGTCATCATCATCGCCATCATTTCTTGATCACTGCGCCGCGCCTCTCGTGCAGCCGATGCGAGCTCGAGCTGCGCGAGAATTAGAACGAGCTCAAGCACCTGGCGCGTCGGACGTGGACAGCCACCGCGGCTCCTCTTCAGGCGTGCGATAAAGTGGCGAGATCGGCACGGCCCCGTCGGCCGCCTTCGACGTCATCTCACGTCTCCTCTTCTCTCGTCGCTACATATCTATCTATCTATCTATCTATCTATCTATCTATCTATCTATCTATCTATCTATCTATCTATCTATCTATCTATCTATCTATCTATCTATCTATCTATCTATCTATCTATCTATCTATCTATCTATCTATCTATCTATCTATCTATCTATCTATCTATCTATCTATCTATCTATCTATCTCTTTATCTATCTATCTATCTATCTATCTATCTATCTCTTTATCTATCTATCTATCTATCTCTTATCTATCTATCTATTTATCTATCTATCTATCTATCTATCTATCTCTTTATCTATCTATCTATCTATCTCTTTATCTATCTATCTATCTATCTATCTATCTATCTATCTATCTCTTTATCTATCTATCTATTTATCTATCTATCTATCTATATATCTATTTATCTATCTATTTGTCTATTTGTCTATCTATCTATCTATCTATCTATCTATCTATCTATCTATCTGCCGGCCTGCCGGCCTGCCTGCCTGCCTGCCTACCCGCCCGCCCGCCCGCCCGCTCGCCTGCCTGCCTACCTGCCTGCCTGCCTGCCCACCCGCCCCGTCCGCCCGTCCATCTTTGATTGATTGATTGATTGATTGATTTGTGGGGTTTACCGTGCCAAAACCACCTTACGATTATGAGAGACGCTGCAGTGGAGGGCTCCGGAAATTTCGACCACCTGGGGTTCTTTAACATGCACCCAAATCTGACGTCTGTCTGTCTGTCTGTCTGTCTGTCTGTCTGTCTGTCTGTCTGTCTGTCTGTCTGTCTGTCTGTCTGTCTGTCTGTCTGTCTGTCTGTCTGTCTGTCTGTCTGTCTGTCTGTCTGTCTGTCTGTCTGTCTGTCTGTCACCTTTACTCCCGCCTTGCTCTTCTTGCTTTCTCTATATGTTCAGAATGGTTGAAATAACGAATTTTCACAGAAAGTGCGGCATCACACTTACAATCACTTCAAATACTCCACGAAGTGGCTGAAATTACTTCGCAGTTGCCAACTTAGCCAATATGAAAGCGATTGCTTAATTCACTACCTGAGTGGCCTCCAAAGGTACCGCCAAGTCCAATGCCAGGTCGACCACCAAGTGCGCCGCCAAGTCCGCTGCCAAGTCCGCCGCCAAGTGCGCCGCCGATTCCGCTGCCAAGTGCGCCGCCAAGTCCGCCGCCAAGTCCGCTGCCAGAGCTACCACGGGAGGCAGCACCCAAGCCAGCACCCAAGCCAGCACCAATGGCAGTGCCCAACAAGCCAGCTCCTATGGCAGCGCCGGCAGTGCCTGTGGCATGAAGTTGTCTTCGAGATTTCTCCAATGATCGCGGCTATGCATACACCTACACGAGTTACACTTAGTGCACTCCATAATGACTATATTAGAAAAAGTAGAGGACGCACGTTGGTTGTGCAAGACGCATTTCCTACCTTTCCGACTGACAAACCCACCTTCATCAAAGTATCCCTCTTTCTTGCTTTCTCTTGATTCCTCTTCGCTTTGATTCTACGCTATGCTTTACTATTTTCCATTCTTAGTTTCCTCCTCCTCACTCTTACTTTCATTTATTGCTACGTTTGTATTCAATATTATACGATGTGTTATGCTCGGCTATTTTGACTAAGATCCATGCGGGTATGATCGCCTTTGGATCGGGGGTGGTCATCATCAACATCAGGCTGACTATGTCCGCTGCAAGACATTAGATTCTCGCATGTTCCACCAGTTAACTTCGTCGTGTTTGCGGCTGCTTTTATACCCGCAAACTTCCTAATTCCATCTGTCCACCTAACTTTCTGTCTCTCTTTCACCCGCTTGCCCTCTCTGGGAATCCAGTCAGTTACCGCTAAAGACCAGCGGTTATCCTGGCTACGCGCAAGTGCCCGGCTCAGGTCCGTTTCTCCTTCTTGATTTCAAATATCACTACGAGCAAGTACCCGGCCCATGTCCGTTTCTCCTTCTTGATTTCAAATATGATATCGGGGGTGCATGGGTTCAAATCCTGACTCAATAAGTATTTTTTCCTATCATGGACCAAACACAGTTATTTGACTCACTCACTCAATCACTCACTCACTCACTCACGCACTCACTCACTCACTCACGCACTCACTCACGCACTCACTCACGCACTCACTCACTCACTCACTCACGCACTCACTCACTCACGCACTCACTCACTCACTCACGCACTCTCTCATTCACTCACTTGCTCACTCACTCACTCTGCGAAGAAATTCTTTCTCTCTCTTTCTTTCTGGCAACGTTGTTCTCTTGCTGTGGTCTTTCATTTGGCCATCAGAGTTAATGTATCCCACACCAAAAATTAGGCGCACGTGTTCGAGGCGTGAAGCCGAAGATGAAGCAGAGGACAAGCATAGCGCGTGCCCGTTGACAATGATGACTCTTTTGAATTCGTGGATCAATTGTTGGCGAAAACAGCTGCGATGTTGAATGATTCCAGTGGAATAGCTAGAAAATACGCTCACCACCACTGCCGCTCAATAAGCCTCCTCCTCCGCCGCTGCTGCTGCTGACTCCGTAGCCGCCACCAAAGCCACCACGTGCACCCAAGCCACGGGAAGAGTGTCCTCCTACGATACCGAAAATAAAAACGCAAATTATTTCAGTACCAACTCGGGAAACGTTGCCAAATATACAGCAAAACAAAGTAGACATTTAATAGAGAAACATATCGAGAATATCAAAGTGTATCACTGTTCGCCTGCTGATGAAAATTGGGGGTTGGCGACGGGGGCATCAAGCGTTCTAGATGTGCTGATGTACTTGGGAGGGTGATTAATGACATTATATAAGAGTCAACAATAAAGTCAACATTCCCATGAACGTACTTAAATTAAAAAAAGAAACTGTAATAAATACTTCCCTGCACAAATGAATCAGTAAAAGATATAGTTTTATGTAGGGTTTTACGTCCCGAAACCACTATATGATTACAAAAGACGCCATAGAGTTGAGCACCGGAAATTCGGATCATCTGGTATTATTTAACGTGCACTGACAGCGCACAGCACACACGGGTCTCTATACCATTTCGCCTCCATCGAAATGCGACCACCACGGCTGGAATCGAACCCACGACCTTCGGGTCGACAGCCGAGCACCCTATGGCCACTGATCCAATCAGATGGGCCACAGATTAATTAAAACTCTCCGCAAATCTTGAATGTCTAAAAGCCAGCCCAGCCGCGGTGGTCTAGTGGCTAAGGTACTCGGCTGCTGACCCGCAGGCCGCGGGATCAAATCCCGGCTGTGGCGGCTGCATTTCCGATGGAGGCGGAAATGTTGTAGGCCCGTATGCTCAGCATTGGGCGCACGTTAAAGAACTCCAGGTGGTCGAAATTTCCGGAGCCCTCCACTACGGCGTCTCTCATAATCATGTGGTGGTTTTGGGACGTTGAACCCCACATGTCCATCAATCAATGTCTAAAAGCCAGTACAGGTGATCTCTAATTTACCATCTTGAACAAAGCAAACGCATTAGGTGTAAAAGCGCACTGCCACACAAACAACTGCTTTTTTGGCTAATTGGAGCGGAGGGTTCAACTGTCAAAATTGTCTCAATTACGCATGTGCGTATATACAGACACATATACAAATGCACACACGAACGTACAGTACATGAAAAGTAGTTCTACCTCTATTCACGCCCCTCTGCCACCGAAAACTAACCTGCCTACAACATTAAACTGTGCACTCGTGTTCGATCGTCACTTGAAACCGAGAAATTTTATAATTTATTTTATTTGCATGCTTCTAAATGTATTGGTCACGGACAAGACGGTGATTTTTCGCTCACAATGAACGACGACAAGGCCGATGATGAAAGTGGCAGGGATTTCTGCGAAACGAGCTTAATAACGCTCTCACGTCATTATAAGCGGTTGTGACTTTTACAATATCATATTATCGGAGGTCCTACGTCTCAAAACTGGTTTTACACTTTCTGCACCGCATTCAACCACCGTTCTTTTGGTTAGTCAGATAAATGCAAAGGTGTATCCAAGTTCGCAGTCCTACTCAACATCATACTTCCAGGTCCGATGCGCAACAGAATGCGACAGAAAATTAAGATCTCTTGCGCTATGCATGGCGTGCACGCTAGCATACCCTGACGTCTTTTGCGAGGTTTTATTACTCTTTGGTTGTACGGCGTTCTCTTGTAGTGCTATATCAAAGTTTTTGTGCTAATTCAAGCACTTCTCTACATGACAATTTGGCGGTTGTTGTGACAACACATTTTCTTGGGATACTCGACCTCTCTGTTGTAATACACCCGCGACAGCATTAGCAATTCTGTTACTGGGACGCAAGCTGTTCACTACACATCAAGAATCTGTTTTAACCCAAGAAAACACTTGATGCGAAACGGCCAATACAGTCATCCTCATAAAAATTCTGTGAAAATTTCTACCCGGGTGTGTTGCTTTTACAATGGACAGTGGCCTCGTCAAGGTAATCTCAATGTGGCCGCTAATTTACTGTGTGCACCTCAGGGAGCCATTGTGCCCCTCCCGTGGATGAGTTGTCACTCTGCTTCTTTCTATATATCGGTATTTGCCAGTTCTTTGTACTTTTGAACGTATGCCTTCCTGGGCTTTTTGACAATAAAATGTGTGGAATAATAGTGCGTGATTTTAAGCCCGTACTGCGTACAAGCTA
This sequence comes from Rhipicephalus microplus, assembly GCF_013339725.1. Taxonomy (NCBI): domain Eukaryota; kingdom Metazoa; phylum Arthropoda; class Arachnida; order Ixodida; family Ixodidae; genus Rhipicephalus; species Rhipicephalus microplus. The sequence continues at coordinate 42,639,757 of NC_051168.1, forward strand.
TGGCCACTTTCTAACTCTGCTCATGGCTGAAATCAGGACGATTTCGCTCAACTGTGTGTGAAAAATCAGCGTTCTCTTGCCGTTCAATGATTGTTTGCATCCTATAAAAATCATCATTCGGAAAAGATGTCCTGAATATTCCACAGTTATGAATATTTACTTGTTGGGCCGGGGTCATTGGCAATGTTCTTTGCAACAGTGTTTGACCTATTGAACACGCTGCGCTATCTCATTTCAATAAAGCGATTATTTTCTGCATCAGTAAAAAGGTCGTGTCACACAATACTACGCTATGTTATTTTAATAAAGCTATTGTTGTCTGCGTCAGAAGTCCTACTTACACGATACAGGACACTCAGTTGCTTCGCATGCTATATGCAACTATCTAATTTCTGTATTTGAAAAACAAAAGAGACTGTAAACTGCCGCTTCCTAACACAACCGTGTGGTAGACCAACAGAACCCTCAAGCACACGCAACTTCTACAAATTACTGCAGGACAGCTGGCTTTTATAAAGTTTAAGAAGAGGCAAACTCACCCGTCACAACACTGGAGCAACGAGTACAGGGGCCTGGCAGAGAGCATATACACATGAGAATTATTGCAACGCATTGGGCGTACTACATCACTTTGAAAACATAGCATAATGAGCAGAAGCAATTAAATTACCTACATTACACTCGCCCACATGAGTTGCGTAGCGGGCTATGCTGCTGCGGTATTATAAATTCCTTGTACTTAGGTGTGCGACCATTGATAATTGCCTTTTTCGAGAAAGGTGCACTTCTCGATGCGATTAGTCTTATCGAGCTCTGTTTATTGGTATAGAACAAATGAATCTTGTGACCATTTGTAAACATTTCGAGCAAATCTCAATGTGACAATATGGTGCTTGTTGTGACTGCATACTTTACTGCGGTATTATAGCTCTCCGTTAACTACTCACTTACGATGCTATTCCCTTTTGTGGTACCGACAAAAACAATCAGTTGAATTCCTTGAATTTGCAGCAAACACAGAAAAGTCTTGGCGCATAACAGTTATTTCAATCTTTCTCATGCAAACATGTGCTGAAAATTTATACTGGGTGCTTTCTTTTTCTTTTACATTGTGCAGCGGCCTTCAAGCTAATCTCGTTGCGACCGTTAATTTACTGTCTGCCCCTAAAAGAGTCCTTGTGGCCATCACGATGATAATTTGTAACTTGCTTTTTTCCGAGATTGGCCTGTCATTTATTTATGTTTTGTACCTTTAGGTTTTTCAGATTTATAACAATAAAATGTGTAGAATGATGCTGCTTATGTTTTGAAAGCCCTTGCTGCGTACAAGCTATGGTCACTTTCTTACTCTGTTCATGGCTGGCACGAGGACGATATTGATCAACTGTGTGTGGGGGAAATCAGCCTTTTCTTGCCGTTCAATGATCGCTTGAATTTCATCAAGATCATCATTCAAAATGGACGTGCTGAATTTCAACAGTAAAAAATAGCAGTGCCTATACACATTTACTTGTACGAAGCCACTGACGTGTTGTTTGCAACGGTGTTGGATGCGTTGAACACGTTGCACAATCTCATTTATTCGAGCGATTTTTTTTTGCATCAGAAGTCCTACTCACACGATACGTGCCACTTAGCAGCTTCTCCTGTTTCGTGGAACTATCTACCGATAGGCCCTAGCCACTAAGCTCATCTTTGACAGCACTGACGTGCGCCTAATTAAGGCAAGCCTCTTTGTCACAAAGCAGCATCATTTTAGATGCGAAAATTAAGAAACGAAACATATTTTATAGAGAGACCATGAATTCGCACACCACTTCTGTGTTCCCCTGGCATGGATATTCTTTCCGCGGGTGGCCTCATATTAAGCGTTCCGAAGGATTTTGACAGCTCCTGCACATTATTTGGGAAAACATTTTGAGGACTCTTGAGCGTCGTATGCAAGAGTGAAACGCCATAGTTTAATCGGGCCCCGCCCACGTCACCTTCTCCCCAGCTAGCCTGAGTTAGCATCTCGTTGGACATCCCAGACACATCCCAGATACATACAGAAAAGAAAGGAACGTCCGTGTGCGTAACGTAGAACCTTTCAAACTATACTAGAATAACCCGCAAAGTATCCGCTACGGCTCCGTAAGGCATCTGCTCACTTGGTTGATGCTGTTGCGATGATGACAATCGATTGCGCCTGTGCGCTTTGTTGAGTCGAAGCTGTCAGCCTTTAAGCCAGCCACATGTCGCGCAACTAATATTTTTCCACGCCTGTTGATACTTTATGCCATTTGCCACGCCATAATGTATTTATTAATGAAACTATTGACAATATTGATGTTCATGTAGTTTTCTCTTGCAAGCAAACTTAGAGAATGGGCGTAGCACTTTACTACTACAATATTTCCGTCAGGAACAGCACCAATTTTCTTCTTTTTTTTTTTTTGCTGACAACGAATGACGTAGGCGCCAACGCCGCCGACACCCGACTATTCTACAAAACGAGCTTATTACTCCTATTTTGTTAATATTTTCAGCGGCACTGTCTTTTCAAAGGATAAAGAAGAGGCAAACTCACTCGTCACCCTGTTGCAATTGACACATCCATGACCTATCAAGAAGAATGAATACAAGCATGCAGATTAATACAGTTCTTCAAGCATGCACTACAGCGGTTTTTAAAACACTGCACATCAGCACTTGAATTAAACAGATAATATCTGACAGTTGGACTGACGTTCACATATGAGGAAAATGAGAATGACGCCCTTATAATGGCAAGGAAGTTTTCTTCTAGGTTACTCGGCTAACGCTGCAAATGGATATAAAAAGACAAATATGCAGTTTTCATGTGAATACAGACGTGAGCTCTTCTTGAACCTCTCGTAGTTCGCGCTTCTACATAATCTGTTTGTCGGCACTCTGCAGCCTTTACTTAGCGTCGGAGCCAAAGTATTGTTACTTGTTTTAGCATCTGGCTTATATGTGACTGATGTAACTGTATTTTTGAAACCCAGGATGATGCTTGTGTAAATTCTCCAAGATAGTTAGGCATTTATTATGCAGTTCGTGAGTGACATGTAAAGCCATAGACTAACTTTGGCGTGTATGAATGTGTCACCTTAGGCAACCATTCCAATGCAATGAACTGCTAAAGCATTTGTTATATCTTTATTTGTGAAGTATTGGGAATTCAATCATACTGATTGTCCGATATCAGCGCCATTCGCTGAGCAATCAACACGACCACTAAAACTGGCGAGAGCGAGCAGGAACTTATTAGCGCTGCTCCGCCTATTTGTTTCGTCCCTAATGGTATAAGGAATGAACAAGAACAGGACGGCTGGAGTAGGAACATCCTTGCAGGTCAGGAGTTCCAGTGAGTCACGGCTTATATAACATACCATTATCTTTTACAAAGTATACCGAGCTAACCAGTCAGTGCTGCAGTTTTTTTAACATTTTAAAGTTATATTTATTATTACTTTCGACTTCAAAAAGCAGCCGCCAAGGTGCGCCATCTTCCTATGCAGGTGCATGCATGACGTCCTTTCTTTCTCAGTAAACCATCGTACCGCATGTGCTATCGAGTGTTCGCTCCTTTGTTTTCTATTTATATCCAAGTGCTAAGAACACGTGAAAGTTAAGGCTTAAAGCTTGCGTTCTTTCTTACCCAACAGCTTGCTGTGTGGCATATGCGAGGTATTTCTTTTATACAAAGCATTTAATAGACAGTACAACACTATCATACGTTTTTCTCGGCTGTGTTTGCTGACAGGCGACGGAGCTAGTCGCAAATAAGATGAAAAAAAAAAGGGTAAAGTCTATTCTTACTTAACAAAGAAATACATCTTCTTACAATTAAATTACCCACGAAGAAGGTAAAACAAAGAACTTATCACGTGGTGAGGTGAAGACTGTTTAATGATTATATGGCTGAAGTTTACTCTTTACGTGCTCGCTAGTTGCCATATGCCACACTCTACCGATGTGCTATCACAATGTAACAGGACCTATAGCCAGTTAAGACAACAGAAACACAGAAAATAAGCCGCAAAACTGTTTCTGGATGAAACGGCAATGTTTATACTGGTCATGCTACCAAATAATTGTGCAATGTTTGCATATGGAAAATTTTTGTACGAAATGGGTGGTATGGCCACGAAAGTATAGATAACTAAGTGGAAGTGAAAATTTTGTATATAGAACAAAAAGTACAATCAACCACGTTTTGGCAATATGGCGCACCAAGTGTTTTTTTTTAAATTCCGGTAAATTGTTTTCACAAAAGCCCAAAAAATGGAGTAAGGTGTTTTAACATGAATTTTAATTTGTTCATTTGACTGTGTATTTCCCGGAAGTAACTTTTTCGCGCTATTAGGGGTTTTTCACCAGGTGGTACGATTTATTTTCAATAAATCATGCCATTTTATTGTAGTTTCGCCTACCATAGCGTTTAGGGAGAGGTCAGAGGGTGAAACGAGGAAATCAGAGCTTTCTTTATTTTTGTCTTGCTCACGAGGCACTCACACTACGACACAACTTTAAAAATCAAACCATTTCGAAAGTGCAGGGAGCTTGGTGGCTCTACTGACGTGAAAGTCATCGAATACTGGCCACGGTGGCCCCATTTATAGCGGGCAATACTGACGTGAAATTCATCGAATACTGGTCACGGTGGCCCCATTCGGAGGCTGTAGGATCATGTACTTATACTTGGGTGAACGTCAATGTAGCCCAGATGCTCGAAATTTGGGCAGTGCTCCACGACAGCGTTCTTTATATCATATCGTTGTTGTGGAGCGTAACACTGCGCCAGAACTTTGAAAATCGAACCGTTTCGGAAGTGTAGGGTGTAGTGTCACTACTGACCTAAAAGTCATCGAATACTGGTCACGGCGCTTCATTTATAGCAAAGGCAAGAGGCTCGTGTACTTATACTTGGGTGAACGTTAATGTAGCCTGGGTGGTCGAAACTTCCGCAGTGCTGCACGACAGCGTCCTTTATATCATATCGTCGTTGTGGAGCATAAAACACCGAGTTATTATTTTTACTATTAAAACTCTCCAGCTGTTAGCGTACTCACCGGTTCGACCTAACGCCACGTGTAGAACGAGGGCAAACACGGCCACCCTGAGAAACTTCATTGTTCTTGTTACTTGCCAGAAGCGACGTCCAATGTTGTCGCCTTGGCAAGAAAGAGTAAAGTGGCCGGACCTCTTTATAAACCCGATGACCTTTATGGTCCGCTACACAGCTTGCGTTAAGTGGAACCGGCAAGAAAATTTCGCGAAAAGCTCTATTGCACAAGTGTATTTTTTATATACACAATGCGCCTGACTTTCTAGAGTTTTCTAATGTTCTTTAACTCAAACAATAGTTTTAAATGGAACACATAGTCCTCCATTGTTTAGCATGAGCTAGCTCGTTCCCCGCACGTGGTGGATGACTAATCGAAGTTTTGGGTGTCGCGCCGTCGGCTTCATTGTTCCAAAGTTTTACAGCGAGAAGACTACAGCCTAAAACATATAGTATCGCTCTTCTTAGCGGCCCCAGCCATTTATAACCACCTGCCAAAGCAGGTTACCCAAAGCTACAATACTAAACATAGGCGACGAGGAAGAGAAACCAACCATATTAACCGAAACCAACAATGCCTCAACCATTTCTTGTGTAACTATTCCTTCAGTAATACAAACCAATGAAGCGTGCTCGAATGCATTTAATGTGCTTTAGGACGGAGAAAAGAACGCAGATACATTCATTCAACGGACATATTTGCTGTGTTTCGTACGAGTCCACAGAAACAACTAAATATGCAGACGGAATTTGTACTAATAGGTGTGTTGCATTGATGAAGTTTAACCACTAATTGTACGAATATTCGGTGCTAAAACATAAAATGTAACTTAACGGCAGCAACGCAACGCCGGCACACAATGCTGTACCAGGTAGGACTGCTGGGTTTCTAAGAACATTTACATGGTTGTGTAGATTATGCTAGTGCTGCAGAAATGTGCGCTCACAAGAAAAAAGTAAAACAAGTCTTCTTTAGTTATTTTAAGTGAGACCGATGTTTGAACGGGAACAGAAAAGAAGGCTTGCAATGATGAAAACCTATAGCACGAAATTTCAGATGACCCAGCGTTATGACAAGAGGACGTATATAGTCAGTAAGTTACCACTTCCCAATGCGAAAAGCAGCACTCCTGCAGAGCAAAGTTGCTTGGTTATCTAGAAAGTGTGCATTGATGTGTGTATGAGAAAGTGCGAATTCGTGATATGTGATGCGTGTAAGATGTGGGCATGTGTAATGTGTGTATTATGTTTGATGTGTAGAAAGTGCGATGCGAGCATGTCAAAGTGTGTCTTGTATGCAGCTCAGTAAGGCGCCATGTGTAGAAGGTACCTCACTCATCATAACAGAGCCTGAGGTTTTCTGTCACCTCACGGGCTTCGTGAACGGCTTGAAGTTGTTTTTGTAGCAGGTCCAGAGACATGGGCGGGTTAGGGGAGGGGGGGGGGGTAGAGCGTTAGAAAATTTTGGTAAGGGAATCACGCCCTTTTATGTGTAAGAGTAAATCAATGAAGGCAGGAGCAACTTTACAAGCGAAGCTCTTTATGGTCTAAGGCCGTCTATCCCTCTGGGGTAGCCAGCACAGCGCATTCACACATACATACATACATACATACATACATACATACATACATACATACATACATACATACATACATACATACATACATACATACATACATACATACATACATACATACATACATACATACATACATACATACATACATACATAATTTGGCGATAGTTTCACTATTAATCACACTTGAATAAATTTGCTTGAAGTAAAAGAGCGTGAAATTTCGAAGAAAATGATGTATGGATTATTTGAATATTCATTCTAACTATTCAGAAAACGGTACTTCGCCCCGCCGTGGTGGTCTAGTGGCTAAGGTACTCGGCTGCTGACCCGCAGGACGCGGGTTCGAATCCCGGCTGCGGCGGCTGCATTTCCGATGGAGGCGGAAATGTTGTAGGCCCGTGTGCTCAGATTTGGGTGCACGTTAAAGAACCCCAGGTGGTCTAAATTTCCAGAGCCCTCCACTACGGCGTCTCTCATAATCATATAGTGGTTTTGGGACGTTAAACCCCACATATCAATCAATCAGAAAACGGTACTTCGCTATTACGAAAAATGTTTAAAAAAACTAGGCGTCATAAATCGTGAATTGCACAAATATGGCTGATATCAAGCGGCCACACATAAGAAAGCGCTGAGGCGTAGTTGATGATTATTGTCAGTGAAAGCATATACACGATGTTGTGCTGCGAAGCTGCACGTGACACCTTATGAATGCGTAGTGGGTGATTTGCCAATTCTCAAAAGCAAAAAAAAAAATATGGCGTTGTGGGAACTTCGCAAGTGCACTTGAAATACGCATTTTAGCATACTTTCCAGCAGGTAATGCTACGCGCACTAACGTACCTTTTTCTCTTTTTTTGTGGCATGATTGGAAGAAACAGTGTGTGTGTGAGTGTGTGTGTGTGTGTGTGTGTTATCAGTTATAGTTCATTGATTTCTATATGTATACTGCACCGTCTCAAGATATCACTATGCTGTCCAGTTATCAGGGTTATGTTACGAAAGAGGCAAATATATTTTTTGTAAAGAGAAAATGCTACTGTGCAAGCTTTCGGCTGTTACATCTGAGTTGGTGCTTTGTGGTATTCAGAGATGACAGTCACTGTCGTTCTAGCAGAGTTGGCCCTTTGAATTACCAGCTGCTAGGTACACATGCAGTAACCAATTTTACAAGTAATTACTCTCCCGAGGTTGGTAAATACTACTAACTTTTACAAGAGGGAAAGTCACTCTAGGTACGTCCCATGTGCCTACTAGTGTTTAGTGGGCACATGTGACGCTGCAGTATTTTTTTTAAATCAGACACATTCATTTCTTGGTTCCACTACTTATGTTCCTTCTTGTATTTCAATTTTTGCGTTAATAAGTGTCAGACATATGTTGGCGTGAGCTACGTTATTTTTTGCAGCCACACGTTAGCGCTATTGTGTGACCTTCGCCCGATGGGATTGCATTTGCGAGAGCATAATTGTTCTTAGAGCCGAGCTTGTATAAAGGTATTGACATGACAATACGTAGTCATACCTATGTCATTAAAATAATTTGAATATTCTTCCACAAATTTTCATATTCGTTTATACCAAATACCCTGACATTCGAAAGACTCGCGGGCGCTGTTTTAGAGATCAGCACGTGTGGGTTCGACAACGTGTTGCCACGCGTTGTGTGTATGCGAGTGTGTTGAATTGCCTTTTTTTTCAGACGAGAAAGTGTATTTTTGAAGCATACTGTGAAAAGGTGCTTGTACACGCTAAACCGATGGACTAAAACGCAAATTTTCAGTCATTAAATACAAGAGTCTTTTCTCTCTGAAAAATCGTGCCCATAAAAAAAACGAAAATGAGAGCACTAGGCACTTACTTTGAGAAGCACAGGCCCCCGCCGCCGATAATCCGGTCATCAGCGAAATCTAATGCAGCTGACACACATCTCGGCATTCCAGAGCTGTCCCTTGTGCTCGGGTTAGGTTCAGAATAAGCTTTGCTAGCCACGTCGTGCGCGCGATATTATTTGAGCAGTCTAAAGCAGTCGGGAAGTTTTGCGATCAGGTGTGTGGCTTGGGCCATGCGTGGTAACATGAGAAATAATTTTTGTATGAAGCACGCTCACACAAAAATAAACACGCATTACACTCTACAAATCGAGACGCACCCGTAGACTGTGTTCGGAGTTGCGGCTATCCCCGACTCTTCTTCTCTCTCTTCACCCTTGACGCACATGATTGTAGGTCAACGGAATTGTGATGCTCACTGTCCGACGGCTCTCGATGAAAGTGGTGCGCACAGTTGCAGTCATCGCGAAACTTGGCGTGACCGCAAAGAACAGTGACAAGACCCAAGGAAAACACCATGCAGGGCTCAGACGTGCATTCCCGTTTCCATAACAACGCGGCAGCTTTAAAGAGCTCGTTTCACAGGAATTACGCTGTTGACACTGGCGTCGTTTGTAGTGAAGGAAAATTTCATGTAAATTCCAATAATAAATACTAAAATTCGATCGCCTTTAAAAGTTAACCCAGGACTTCTTAGTGGCATGTAGAAATTCTTCCACTGAGGTCTAGTCAATGAAACTGTTTAGGGGAAAAGAATCCTACGTGAATATTTTGTGTTACGAGGTTAACACGCATAAAAATACGTGGTTATAGAGCCGCGCCACCAGTCCAAACATGTGGATTGCGTGACGACTTGGTGGTGTCAAAGCCCGCTCATTACAAAGTGCTCTGGTATAATGAATGATCATGATTAGTAGCAACCGCATGAATGAAGAGGGCAACTGCGTGGTGCGTATGTGGCTTTACGGATGATTAATGCGTACATTGGCAATTCGAAGAAGAAGAATCGATCATGGTGCAGTGGAAACTTCGAAGCAGTCCTTGCAGCAGTGTTGCCAAACGTAGGGTAATTGCTCATTCTGTAGTGTACTTCCGAAAATTTCTGGGGAACATGGGGTATTATGGTGTTATTACGATTTTCGTATCGACCGTTGGGAAATTTTCATTTGTCACTTGTCATTGAACAGTGAATAAATTCAGACGATTGACGCAACATCTCGAAGGGGGACATTGATAAAGAGATCCCTGAACTAAACATTTTTTTTTCATTAAAATTGATGCCATGTTAATTCACTATGTCCCCAGCATAGGTGGTTGTTAATTTCCCTTCCTTCACTTCTTGAATTATCGTAAGATGCATTCTTTCTATTTGCATCTTTACTATTTTGCTAGTTACTCTGAGCGAGTTTACTTTCCATCGCTGCTATCCGATAAGTCTTCCTTGCCTATCAAAGTATTCACTTAACGCCCTTGGTGGCCATATCACTTACACTGACACCTATATATACCTCCTCATGTATCGCGTTGTTTTTTTCTGAACTATTAATCGTAGCTCTTTTCATAAAAATATCGGAACCCTTTCTCCTCTCATCTGCTGTCTTTCAAATTTCTTAGTCCATCCACAAAACAAATATTCAAAGTGTCGTTGAAAGCTGCTGGAGACTTCAGCGCCACCACCCACGTTTTTGCCGTACAGTGAAATAGTTTTTACCCTATTTGTCTTACAATTGTATGTTGTGTAGTAAAATAAAATGTCAGGTAATAAGAGAAATGTGTAGAATAGGTTATGTTGGATTGTGACTAAAAATTGGTTACGAGGGTGAAGACAAAATATGGAAAACAAATGCTGCGTTACCAATCAACGCGAATAGTCAATGAAATACAATACGGCTGGCAGTTAGACGTCGGTCTTGACACATTCAAAAAAAAAAAAAGGTAAAGAAGTTTTGATAAAAAAGTAATAACTTATCTCCACTAATTTAAATTTTGTAAAAAGAGTAGGTAGAATGGGGCCATGACATATTCACTAGTGTTCAGGAAGTATGTCGTTGCATTGTGGCATACAATGCATCCAGTTTTGTCCCGGTATTTTCTTTTTTTTATGTGTAAGACTTGCGTCTTGGTATTATACGATGGGTATTATGTGTTGTTTGCTTTTTATTACTGTATTTATTTTGTTATCGTGCATGTGGTACATCACATGTTGGTTTCGTTCCTTGTTGTATCTGCAAAAAAATGTCGGTCTGTGACGAACTACAGGTGCAGAGGCCTTTTCCAGGCGTAAGAAACGCCTTTCGCTCCAGTTTTCATTTGTTTTTTGTCTTGCATCTCTAGAAACAAAATGAAACTACTACTACTACTACTACTACTACTACTACTACTACTACTACTACTACTACTACAAACACTACCTGGCATTCGGTCTACTTTGGTATTTTAAACATTCCCTTGCATGCTGCATGGTTTGAGTGTCCAACGACAAACGAAGCTACCGAACGACTATTAGATTTGAACGAGGCCCAATTACTTTATCATGCTCAGCTCTTCGAGGTGATGCTCGAGCGTCCGCCATATTTGCTTCCTATTGCACAGTGCATCGGCTTGTAGCGGATGGTCGCTTCTACCGCATATGCTTTGGGCTAAGCTACTTTTGACTGCATTCATTGTGACAGCCATCGACGAGGTCCGAAAAGATCGATATTGACTGATATGTGGAGTTTAACGTCCCAAAACTACCATATGCTTATGAGAGACGCCGTAGTAGAGAGCTCCGGGAATTTCGACCACCTTGGGCTCTTGACGTGCGCCCAAATCTGAGCACACGGGCCTACAACATTTCCTCCTCCATTGAAATGCAGCCACCGCAGCCGAGATTTGATCCCGCGACCTGCGGGTCAGCCGCCGAGTGCCTTAGCCACTAGACCAGCGCGGCGGGGCAAGGTCCTAAAGGACAGACAGATGAGCTATAGTTGGAAGTGCATAATTCAGGACAGTAGCACATAAACCAAATGGAATGCGACATATCAAGACAGGAGTGGGACATAATAGAGCTCTCGCTAAGAACTGAGTACATGATCGCATATAATGTAAACATGACACCGCCCCAAGAAAAAAAAGAAGGGGGGTGAGGGGGGGGAAGGGGGGGGGGGGCTAGTCGTCCCACCAAATCAGTCAGGTGGGTGACGCTAAAAAAAAAATTTCCTTTTAGGATACCCAGATTGAAGAGCGTCTTACTGCATCTACACACTATATATCCGAAATTTCGTTAATTTTGCTCGTGAGTGGAGCAGAATTTTCAGGCGGCGAATGCGGGTTGTTTAACAGAGGCTTGCAACCGCAATGTCCACAATGACCGGCGGGGAGTCCTGACAAACTATTTTCCTACATAATACCCGTACGTGGAAGTGATTGTTCATGCACCTGCCTATTTGGCCAACATAAACCTTGCCACATGTGGGTGGAATAGAATAGAATAGAACATACTCTCTATATACGAACGGCTCGCGGCGCTTCTCATTGCACCCACGTGACTTGCGAACACGTGCGTTTGCCGTAGCGCCAACGCTTGACAGCTTTAATTGAGCAGATACGGCGACATCAAAACATATGCGCTTTGCAGATTTCTTGAGATCAAGACTAATATTGTAGAAGCAAGGCAGAAAAACAGCTTTCTTTCGTGCGCCACATGGTCAATTCTATGGCGGTCATCCGTCTTAAATTTATTCGGCATAATACGTGTTACAGCGGATAAACCACGTCAGGCAAACGTTCAACTTGGTTATCAAAGATTCTGTGAATTTAGAGCGGCCAGGACTTCAAAAGGACATTACTAAGGCAGAATTCGATTATGTCATCCTTTATCAGCTTTGAATTGTAGAAAATAGATCACAAGGAAAAGTTTCTCACCTCTTCACACGTAAAACCAACAAGCCTGCTTACAAGAAACACTAAACGTAAGATTCAATGTCTTATCAGTCTGCTATTGGAGGCTTCAAATGCTATAACAATAGGCTAAGGCATTCATAAAAGCCAACTAAAACCTGCTAATCGCCACCGTAGCAGAAAATTTGTTCTACAACTACAATCTCTCCTACCAAAAATGGACCAGCTGGCCTTTAAGAGATAAAAATGCATCACTCAAACAAAGTCCAGTTCAAGAACCCATTCGAACGCCACTACACCGAAGGAAGTTTAAGTTAGCCCCAAGAAGCGGACGTTGAAGGAAGATAAAACATAAGGAACTGTAATTGATTGATTGATTTGTGGTGTTTAACGTCCCCGAACCCCCATATGATTACGAAAGACGCCGTAGTGGAGGGCTCCGGAAATTTCGACCCCATGGGGTTCTTTAACGTGAGCCCAAATCTCTAAATACATGGGCCTACAACATTTCCACCTCCATCGGAAATGCAGCCGCCACAGCCGGGATTCGATCCCGCAACCTGCGGATCAGCAGCCGAGTACCTTAGCCACTAGACCACCACGGCGGGGCAAAAGAAACTGTAAGAACTTCTCACTTGCAAGACATGTTTAATTTTGGAACTTTGCTACATTATGAGCTGCAGTTTCCACACACTGAGCAGTTCATCTCGTGAACCGAAATACAAAAAAAAGAACTCCTAATATCTGAATAAAAGGCAGGGAGTCTGCCAACAGCGTTGTCATTTAAAACTATAGGGCGTCGAGCAAACTGGTTATCAGAACAGCCTCAAAAACACGCAACAGATTTTTGCCTGTCTTACCCCTTCAAGAAACGATAACACAGAATGGGCAGCCTTGCTTACGAGGCTTGACCTTAGCCCTCCCGCGGTGGTCTAGTGGCTGAACTGCTTTGCCGTGCAGCCGCGTATCCGTTCTTCCTCGTCTTGCATGAAAATCGCGCACGATCAACGGATCCCACCTCATTCGGTGTGTTTACAAAGACAGAAGCTCTCGGACGCATTGCGACAATTGGACGATCGGCCACTCTCTGTGCAGATGCTATTGGAACACCGCCATCGCCTTTCGTCGGCTCAAAAAGCAGTCAAAGCTGTCTTGTGCTTTTTGAGGACTACAGGCCTATGTGACCACTTTTAACTTTTGTTTAGTGCCACCACTGCATACGCGCCAGCCGATTGACTGACAATCCTCCTTTTCTCTCTCTCTCTCCTCTCTCTCTCTCTCTCTCTCTCTCTCTCTCTCTCTCTCTCTCTCTCTCTCTCTCTCTCTCTCTCTCTCTCTCTCTCTCTATCTTCTCTTTTCTCTCTCTCTCATATTTATGCCACCTTCCCATTCCCCCAGCGTAGGGTAGCAAACCGGGCATGTGCCTGGTTAACCTCACTGCCTTCCCTCTTGTTGTTACCCCCCCCCCCCCCCTACGCAAGCGGGATAACGAGGTGTATCCCAGAAGCGCGAAATCCTAATAGGCTCTAGTGCTTAGGCTCTAGTGCTTAGTACTGACATTATTCACGTTTTTTAAAGAGGTAAGTGGCGATGAAGATGGATCGCGTGTGGGTAGGGTAGAGAGGGAAAGGAGAAAACCACACACTCGTCTATAAACGTGGGGTTGTGAGTAGCACTTTGAAGATAATCTTTCACGCAGACCCAACCGCGAGCTAGATCGACAGTTTAACCATTACCTGGGCTTCCGCAGAGCCCCGCTGCGGTGGTCTAGTGGCTAAGGTACTCGGCTGCTGACCCGCAGGTCGCGTGATTGAATCCCGGATGCGGCGGCTGCATTTCCGATAGAGGCGGAAATATTGTAGGCCTGTGTGCTCAGATTTGGGTGCACGTTAAAGAACCCCAGGTGGTCGAAATATTCAGCACCCTTCACTACGTCGTCCTCTCATAATCATAAGGGGGTTCCGGGGCGCTAAAACCCCACATATCTATCAATCAATCGAGCTTTGACTTTAAAAACCCTAACAAACTAAAGAAAAAGAACAATTTTTTATCACTTTTTTGTTTAATCCTGTTTAGGTTCATATGTTTATGCTCAGTTACAAAAGATCTACAAGGAAAAGGCCATAAGTTTCTTTCACATCAATTTTATAATGAATGAAAAAACATTGTGACAAAATACTCAAAGTGCTTCACTTGAAAGCCATCTTCAGGTTGTACAGAAGGCCCGCGAGGCGGCGGAGAGCTTCAAGCTGTCTGTCCGGATGTGGGAAGTGCCACGTCCGGACAGTTATACCACCATGTGTAAGGGTTCGTTCTGTTTTAACACCGATTCCATAGGCAACCTGAGAACGAAGTTGATAGGGGTGTCATTCGTTTTCGTGTCATTCATAAGGATTTGTCATTCAAGTTTTGCCTGACCTGTACGAATATTAGTAATTTCCTTTGGCCTTTCGTTGAGCTTCGACTAAGGATCTCTTGCTCAATGTCCAGTTGGGCCCGGCACGCTAAATGTCAAACAAAATAAACAAGGGTAGGTCATTGTGTGAAAACTTCATCGCTTCATTTTCGTTTCCCTATTTATTGTCTTTTGAACTACATGCACACATATGTGCGTAAGTTTTTCAATTCTCGCTCTCGTGGGAGCGGCAATCCCACAAAAACAAATGAGAACATCGTTATTTTTGTCCTGCAAAAATTGTGTCACTTACAAATATGGTGATTCATAAAACAAACTAAAATATCATTGCAAGTACCATTTGGCGTTTCTCTCACAATACAAAGTAAACGCATTTCGTAGAATACTGGAAAATCCAGCTTCAAAGTGGGCCAAAAGACACAGTTTAAACACGAGACAACCGTTTTTTTTTTCAAGACATAAACAGCAGGATTTACTGCAGCGCTTCTGTTTTGCTGCTATTCAGTATACAGTATTCCTTTCTCACACGAACAAGGTTGCCCCAAAAGCAAAGTTTGTATTTAACTATACTTGAGAATTATTTCTCGCCCTTCTCAAGCTCATTGATATTTGTTCCTTTTCACGATGTTTTCAAAGCGTGCATATAATAGGATGTCCTTCAACAAGTGTGCAATGTTTTACTGCTTTGTTGCAATGAATTTCAATGTAGTAAAATATGAAGTCGTGTTTCAGTGGTCGATTTAAAACAAATGACGCTTATATACACTTGCTTAGAAGTGTTACCTTTAACGTAAATGTTAACAAGAAAGAACAAGAAAAAGGGAGTTGTAGCTGAACTTGTGTGAGTATCGTATTGCCATTAATAATTTGGTTAATCCAAGTTTTCCTAATAACCTTAGTAAATGTTCATGATAACAACTATGAACTCCTTCATTTACATTCAACTTCAATAAAAAATGACTATTGTCTGATCTGAACTGCCAAAAACACAGCTATTGCACTCTTTCCTTTTTACGTGCGCCGTATTTCTCTTCGTTATAGCTATTCAGTGCTAAAAATGCCTCACTAATTCATATAATTATTTCTTGGCCGAACAACCGGCATGTCACAGGTATCATCATCATCGCACTTAGTATGAGGCATTCCCAACGGCAATGATATTGTAAATTGTTTGAACCTCTGGCGCAAAGGTCATATGCATATCAAGAATCTAAATTAGCATCAATAATTCATTCTAACTATTTTATAAATCAGTATTCATACAAATCCCAGGTGAGCACATGATTTGTTAGTATTTTTTGTTTTTTTCAGAGCAGAAAACGTTTGAAAAGTGACGCATGTCACGTTATTGCGATGGCTCGTGATGGCTTCATTCTCTCAGCAAAAAGAGTCATTCAAGCGACTCTTTCATATGAGTCATTACTTGCCATTTGCTTGAGCCTCCTTAAAGAGGCACGTCAACTTTCTCTGAAGATGGCTGCACTCTCGTCGGAAGTCGTGGTGCGAGACAGAGTATAGGTTGCAGAATGCTAGAATAAAATTGTTGGTGGTGATGCATAGCGAAACATGTAGCCCAAAAAGACTAATCGAAGCGGACGAAGAAGCTGAAGAGAGGGGTATCTTTAAACAGAACGAAATACATGGTGTGTCAGGGTACACTGAATAAAGTGAAGAATAATTTTTTTTTTCTTAGAAGATTATACAGTCGGCTTACAGAAATTTTACTGCATAGAAAACAACACTCGGAGATACTAGAACACTAACGAAAGCTTTATTACAGCAAATAGAACTGAAGAGATGTGACATTTGTGAACAATATTCTAAAGTGGCACTTTATTGAAATATCACAGAGGAGTAAATTGTTTCACTGGCGGGTTACTGCACTTATCTCTTCGAACACATGTGCCGTCGTAATTTCGGCAATAAAGCAACCTGCACCAACACCTGCGCTCCCTCGATTTAAGGCACTGACGACCTTCGACTTTCCCACGGAGTCGACCCGTCTTCAAGTAGATGTCACAACTGCACTCGCCGCAATTGGATGATCTTGCCAACGATACTTCGCTGACCGTGCACCTTTGGAATCTACCGGATCCTGAAACACACACGCAAGAAAATAAAAATAAATGAGAGGTGATTATTGCCGCAAGGCACATCATCTCGGCATGTGTGTTCACTGGTAACGATAATTATAGCACGAGAACAGAACGACGACACAGAGACAACAAGGACACGAAGGACACGAGCGCTCCTTTCCTCCGTGTCCTTCTTGTCTCTGGGTCGTCGTGCTGTTCTCGCGCTATAACTATCGTCATGTCATAACAACCAGCCTAAGCTGCCACACTTCATTGGTAAATTGTGAACCTTCATATTACCCGCCAATGATCTCCAGGAATTGTGCCTAACTTACGAAGAAAGTGCTGTCGGATTGCAGGACGGCGATCGTCCTGTCCACTTCGTTCTCGTGTCTCGTTTTTAGCGCAGTTATAATTTTTCTGAATTTCTTACCAACTCCCTTTCCCCCACTATACGCTTCTCGGATTACTTAAAGCATATATATTCCCCTGCGCATTTACCGAAGAGTGCACGAACGTGAAGCCATGTGTCCCAATGCATTGTCACCTTGAACGATAGTCGCTTAACGGGCTGATTAAGAGCTCTCGATAAAATCGAAAGCCTGCACTGTTGTCACAGAATAGTTCACTGCTGAAAATTTCATGCACACTTTCCCTAGTGCTATCAAATGAAACACAAGGTGAACACTCATATACACGATATGGTCGAACAACAGCATCCATTCGTGGCGACTATAGCGTGTTGCTGGTGAGTACGTAAAATGTAGTTTTGGGATAATGCCTGGTTTTATAGTATAAGCTTATACTTTCCACTGGCCACGAAGACCCTCACTTTTTACCTTGGTCATTTCACAGTCGACATAAGTGCCTCTCGCGCTTTCACAGTATCATAGAGTATCATAGTTTTATTTTGCGATAATCGCACAAAAGTATTGGAATCCTAACAATGTCGCACGAATTCATTACAAGATGATGGCGTACACACATAAAAAATACAGAAGAAGGTTTCCGGCTCGTACTGACTGGCCACGTGTATCACTCTGTTTAAAGAAACACGTTAACTTTCAGCTGTATTACACGAGTCTCCGAAAAGAGTGTAATTGTCTCCAGATGAAAGTTCTCATGTGTCCTTGTAGGTTCCCCTGCGTGGCAAGCCAGTACCCCGCCCACCTGAAAAAACAAAGCAAAGAAATTGCTATCTTTTTATAGCCTTTCATCTTGTCTTCCTTCCTCGTTTGTGGCGCGAGTGTTGACATTCTGCAGTAAATAACGTTACCATTGTTCGCCTAGAAGGACCATTATCTGGGAAGTGCGGAAGACGTAAAAAAATTCAGGAGAGCACAGTGGAAGCACGAATGTTTGTGCTTCGGGAGTGCCTAAAAACTCCACGCTGACGCCGGCGGAATCACGACTTCAGAAATTGTGAACTGCAAATATAATAGAACCTATTTTAACATAGGTTCGTGTTAGCAGTTTTGTACTATAAAGAAGGCAATCACAATTTTAAAAATGCTTAATAAAGCTTTTCAAGCTGTTACTTTGTAAATCGCACTGTCTTGGACAATGTACTATTCTTTTACAGTGACGAGTAGAGCAGAAAAAAAAAAGAAGATATGTCACGCTATGTGGGCAAACGCAAGCGAAAGGGACGCAGGAGTGGTTAGAAGCATGTAGAACACAAATGCCATGTCATGAGCCTGTATTTGTGCTTCATATTAGAAACAGAGTGAACCCACTCCGCTGTAGGACAGCAAATAAAAAGTGCACCCGGTGTACATCTATTGTAAATTTCATCCTTCCTTTTTCTTTTTTTTTTTGCAATGCTGGCATTGTAGGCACTATCACGTTTTTTTTTTTTGAAGCGCAGAAATATGTTCTCCTCGTTCAAGAAGCCCCAGAATGAGCTAAAATATATAGTGCAATGGGAATTCGCGTCCTTGTTGGTATGTGTTTGTTCGAAAGCTGTTCATGGGCACACTTCACTGCAAAGCAGTTGTTGAAGCCATGCCATTCGTTACCGCAGCTGCGTTCGTTTGCAGAGAAATGGCAGCTGTACTCACCCCAAGTACCATTTCCGCCTGGTCGTAAGAGTAAACCAGTACTACCTCCAATACCTGCGAAAAGTTAATATGCAAATGTGTTTCCTCAAATTAAAAAACATCACCAAACGTCAGTGCACCATAAGACGTAAGAAAGTCTGTTTATTTATTCATTTATTTATTTATTTATTTATTTATTTCACAATGCTGCAGACCATAAGAGGCCCAAGCAGGAGTGGAAGAAATGGGAGTAAGTAAAAAAGAGAGTAAAACAAGAAAAACAAATAAAAGTAACTGCTGTGTTTAAGGGGGATAGTCAGGGTGAACAGGGAAAGTGCCTCAGAACGGCTGGCCAACGTTTGGATAGGAGGACCTATGTCTTTCAATTATCCCACCACGTTGTTTCCATCTGTCGGCTCCCATCTAGATTTTGAATTTGCTGTGCTTAAGGTGTTAAATGAAGAAATTGAGCACATTTTACACCGTAACTTTGGCGTGGGCATGGCCGAAAACTTTTTTCTGAATTAGGCGCGGGAGGGGGGTCAAGTCAACTGCTTTTTATGTATTTCCGTGCCTCCATTCGTATCAGTGCGTGTACACGCAGCAAAAACCTTAAAAAGTTGCTGAAGTGGTTTTATGAAATGTGCGTACACGATTGAACCCCTCTTTTCGAAATCATGTTTCAGACTATGTTTAAGGGCGGCGCACTTTAAGGTTGATTGATTGATATGTGGGGTTTAACGTCCCAAAACCACCATATATGATTATGAGAGACGCCGTAGTGGAGGGCTCCGGAAATTTAGACCACATGGGGTTCTTTAACGTGCACCCAAATCTGAGCACACGGGCCTACAACATTTCCGCCTCCATCGGAAATGCAGCCGCCGCAGCCGGGATTCGAACCCGCGCCCTGCGGGTCAGCAGCCGAGTACCTTAGCCACTAGACCACCGCGGCGGGGCCACTTTAAGGTTGCCATATGCTGTTTTGTTCACTTGGCGTAACACAAGCGAACCCACGTGTATCATAGCCGTGTGAACCGCACTCGCGCCAATGGAAAAGTTTCCTTCTTTTGACTGAAGGAGGGCGCACACGGACCTTAGAACAGGAGATCGCACAGACCAAGAGCGCTTACTCGCAACTAAACTTCCTTCGAGAGAAGGATAGGTACCTATATATCACTTCTGTCACGTGACGTTGCTGGTGAAAGATAAAAAACACAAAATAAAAATGGGGACATAAAACACGCACCTCAGATCAGATGCTCTGAGTGCTCATAAGGAATGAAAATTCCTTTTTTTTTAAATTTGCATACCTTATGAGCACTCTGAGGATCTGATCTGAGGCATGTGTTTTATATTCCCAATTTTATTTTTGTTTTTTGATCTTTCACCGGCCAGGTCATGGGACAGAAGCGATGTATATGTACCCACCCTTCTTTCGAATAAACTTTAGTTGCGAGTAGGCGCGCTTGGTCTGTGCGATCTCCTGTTCTAAGGTCCGTGTGCGCCCTCATTCAGCCAAAGGAGAACCAACTTCCCTGATTATCCCTGCTACTGCAAAACTTTTCTTCGTGTTCTTCGAGAGGCTTGATGATAATTTGCGGCTTCATGCGATTTCGCCTTCATGCTACCCAGTCTTTCACTCAAAGAGGTTGGGCACCTCTGAGTAAGCTAATCAGCGCACTAGTGGCAGCACTTTGACTGGGACGTCCGTGCATATTTTTGGGCAATCGATCTCTCTATTACACAGAGACTGAATAAATCACACACAGGGTAGAGACAGAATAACAGTTGTCAGTCTGCACTCTGTGTTTGTGGTGTATTCAGTACATTATTGTACGATAAAAAAGCTTGATTATCCAAGATGCAACACCAACTAGTCTCTATAGCTGCTCCTAATTAATGCCTTGGGTGGTCGGTAACAAGAGCACCATGCAAAAGGCAGCTAGGGTCAATTATGATCCTTGCATGATATTTTTCATAGTGAAAGGGGAGCTCGAACGCTCGAACATTCACTAAGTCACCACGAAGAGGGCTGAAACAGTGAGAAATTGCTATTGGGGTTCGTTGTTTTTAATGCGCACTATATTCTTTCTCTGGAGCAGTATGTAAAATTCTGGCGCATATCTAGTTATCGTCATGGGTTCTGTGAGCCCTTCAGGGGTAAGCACCTTATCTGCTTAAAAAAGTGAACTTACGTCGCGTTGACAGCGGCACTTGCGTTTCAGTAGAGACCAAGCGCAAGTCTATGCACCATGTGATGAGCAAACGTAGATGAAAGGTTAGCCAATAATGGCAGAGCATTTTTAGAGACAGGAAGAATAATTAATTCATAAAAATGAACGTGACCTGGCTTTTCGAAGAACTTGGTCGCCTACAAGTGTACAGCTAAACAAGTCGACAATATCTAGCCAACAAGCAGCTTTATTGCACCAATTTTATGAACTTGTAGTTCATTTATCAACACGCTTATTTTGCTCCACCAATGAACCAAATAGCTTAGCAAGAGGCCATGGGGCAACATCAACATGATTATTAACACATATTCCTAGTACAAGCACAAACGCGGAGCCAAAATAACGCTATAGGATTGAAATTATTTGTAACAGACAGAGGATGCTGGACATGCACTCACCGATACTAAGTCCACCGCCACCAATTTTAATACCACCTCCTCCAGTGGCACCAGCTCCAAGACCGCCCCCACCCGCGCCGACAATTCCACCGCTAAGTCCACCGCCAAGTCCAGCGCCAAGTCCGCCGCCAGGCACGGCGCCAACTCCACCGTTAAGACCACCGCCAACTCCGGCGCTAACTCCGGCGCCTTGTCCGCTAGCTACACCAGTGCCACTTCCGGTGGCACCAGCTCCAGCACCAAGTCCACCGCTAAGTCCAACGCCAAGTCCGCCGCCAGGCAGGGCGCCAACTCTACCATTAAGACCACCGCTAACTCCGGCGCTAACTCCGGCACCTTGTCCACCAGCTGCACTAGTGCTAGCTCCGGCGGCACCAGTTCCAGCACCAAGTCCACCGCCAAGTCCAATGCCAAGTCCACCGCCAGGCAGGGCGCCAACTCTACCGTTAAGACCACCGCCAACTCCAGCAGTAAATCCGGCGCCTTGTCCGCTAGCTACACCAGTGCTACTTCCGGCGGCAGCAGCTCCAGCACCAAGTCCACTGACAACCCCAACGCCTTGTCCAGCACCACCTAGTCCGGCACCACCAAGACCAACTCCACCAACTCCGACACCACCAGTACCAGCGCCTCCAACACCAATGCCTGGTCCACCGCCAAGTACAGCACCGCCAATTCCAGTGCCGCCAATTCCAGTGCCGCCAATTCCAGTGCCGCCAATTCCAGTGCCACCAATTCCTATGTTGTTGCCAGCTGATAATGATAAACAATGAAAAGGAATATTCTTCGTTGCCAAAGTAATCAAGCTTACGAAATGAACTCAGTTAGTAGGACAACAAAAGAAAGAAGGTTAGCAAAATTTAGTACGTGAGAACACGTGTAACGCCTGCAGTGCTTCAGTAGCTTGTGAAAACAGCTCAAGCACCAACGTAGGCACAAAGCGTGACGATGACCCCGCCGTGGTTGTCTAGTGGCTAAGGTACTCGGCTGCTGATCCTTAGGTCGCGGGATCAAATCCCGGCTGCGGCGGCTGCATTTTCGATGGAGGCGATACTGCTGTAGGCCCATGTACTCGGATTTGGGTGCTCGTTAAAGAACCCCAGGTGGTCAAAATTTCCAAAGCCCTCCACTACGGCGTCTCTCATAGTCATGTAGTGGTTTTGTGACGTTAAACCACACATAAATCCAAAGTGTGACGATGACGGGCAAGTAGAGAGCTACAGTGCATAGCACGCTACTTTCAACAATGTTAATTTTGGGAACAAAAACTGATGCGCTTTTTATAGTGACGTGGTTTATTTTACATGACGCGATTTTTTTCAGCATAAACGTCACTAGAAGTAGCAACATGTGTGCGTGCCTTTCTCTCTCCTTTGTTCGAATCCCAGTTGCGGCGGCTGCATTTTTAATATAGAGACAAAAATGCTGTAGGCCCGTGTGCTCTGATTTGGTCACACGTTAAAGAACGACAGGCGATCGAAATTTTCGGAGTCCTCGACTGCGGCATCTCTCATTATCATATGGTGGTTTTGGGATGGTAAACCCGACATATCAATCAATCAATCTGTGTCTTTCACCATCGTTGTCTTCGTGTCTTGTATGTCGGATCATGCTGAACTAGTATGTCCATTTGTTTAGCCTAACATTGTGAAGCACTATACGCTGAAAAGTGTGTGTTGCAAAAAATATATATATATTAGGCACGGGACAACACGACGCTAAGCATTGTGATTGATTCACGATGACTGAAACCTATATCCGGATGAGCAACTCAAAGAAGATGTAATACTCTACATAAATGCACTCGTAAAAACGAACACCGTTTTGTTTACAAGCGTTATGAAACCATCTCGGTTTTTTCTAATAATCTTGGGCGATTGCAGATTTTTTCCGGTTTCAAAGTGTTACGTAGATAGATGTTCAAAGGGTCTGCAAATCTACCTATACACCACTGGCTGTTCATGATCGGTAACGTAAAGAAAGTGTAGTATAAGCGCTTTCTTTTTCGTTGATATCTCCTATGCTAAGCCCACGTTATTTTTCATGTTTATTTGATTCTAAGCGTTATAATGGTATGTTGTATTATCTGCTTCAGGGTTTTTTCGTCGAGGTCATAGTGTTCTTTCTGGTGATTCTGATTCACTTTACAATTTCCCAACCAATGAGATCCAGCAGTTGAAGCGGTGCTTCCTATTAGCGGGGTGCTTGCGTATTACGCTATTAGATCATTCACGTTGGTACTTTCTTAACCAATTCAACTTGCGCGACATGAAAACATTTTATTTTGAAAGCGCATGCCAAGAAAGTAACATTCTTAATAAATAAAGACTCCTCGCAGCAGTGTGAATCTAGCTAACCTTCGAATTTCGTGTGTCCTTTAGCGGAAAACTGTAGCCACGGTTGCACGTTACTGTATCTGAGACTCTAGCACCAGTGGTCTAACTTCCAGTGACTAGAATAGAAAGATGGAGAAGCTTTGTTTAAAACTTATTATCGTCTCGTGACGAGTTGTTAGTTGTTGATTTTGAAACACCTGTCTAGCGCATCGGTGATAGTGACGTGGTTTTGAAAACGTGTAATATATATTCCTGGCTTTTATGTAGTTATGGCTGAGGATAAACACGAATTTGGAAGCAAGGGTTTCAATAATTACGCAGGATTTGTTCTCAAATATGTGGCAATTTATGGGCAGTTATCAAACAAATTTTTTTCTATTACTTCATCAAGACTTTGTGAGTTCAACTACAGTATTTTCTCATTGCGTAAAAAATGTGAGCGCTGATAGATTATTTCACATGAAGAAATGTGCTCACCTCCCGCGACAAAAATAAATTGTGGGCTGCAGTGTGTAAAGTCCCTAGCAAAGTCAGAATTAGTGTTTATATTGATTGTTAATCATGTCTTCAACGTAATACGTTTCTGAAAATATTTCACGCTTGTCGTGGTCATGGTAGGTAACCTTTTTGTAGCAACTGGCTCCACTGTATCTTCGAAAAATTCCAGTGTTTAAGATTGTTTGTCAATTCGTCTTGCAAGCCATATTGACAGGTGTGCCACTCAGATATAAAGAGTCACAAAAAGGGTGGGTAACTTTTCCGCCCTATCACCTGAAAATACTTTGTAGATAATAAATTTTTGACATGGTATACAAATAGCGCTCACAATCACGACGAAGCAGAGACGTGTTTTCTTAGCACAGAAAGTTCTGGTTTGGTGCCATGAATGCTACCGCTGAGAGGTACAAGAAAATAATTGAGTAGTTTGAGAATTGAATGCTCTCCGAGTGTGCGCATTTTATTTTGAAGGATTGCGCACAACGGTCACTAATAATAATAATTATTGATTAAAAATAATAAAAATATTACTGTTAGCCAAAGGAATATATAGGGTGGAGTAATGACATCCACTTCTTTCATCGTTCAAGACACGTGCGCTACACAATGATATCAATACATACAACATATCTGGCAGCATTAAATTAACCTACAGCATACAGACTATACAAATTGTAGTTTAAAGAAAAGGCAAATCTGACCAAAGAGAGCTACACACAACTTATTTCAAGCTTTCACTATAGCGTCCAACGATGAGCATTGAGTAACTCCATCGCAAGCACTACACTCAATGGAAGCTGTACCATATGCCCCAACATTTCTAACATCATAGTCAGGAACTTTTGACGTACAGTCACGATAACATGATGTGTTCTTCACACGCAAAGATAAAGAGACACCTATGATTACAATACTGACTGATGAAAATTCGGAGCGTTGCTTCGAGTTGAGGCAAGGTAAACAACGCTTGAAGTTTTGACATTCCGCAAGGTGTTGAGTACCACACAAGTCATGATTTTTTGTGAAATATGCCGCTCTCACAACGCCATTGTTTGTCTTTGTGCAGATAAGTGAGGTAGCCACATCTGTTGCGTATGATGTGCACTTTGTTATTGCTACATGTGGCTGATGGTGGTCGAGAGTTATGACCAAGCACTTTGCGGTGGGTGGGAAGCATTCAACCACACCTTTGTTGCACAATTAGAATTATGTGATGACTGGTTATAATTTCAGTCTTCTGGCACGCTACGCTACACTTATTGACGTTTAGGATTGTGTGAATAGTGAATTTTAGGTTCGAAGCGGATTCGAAGCACGTAGTGATTTTGGTCGAATAATTTTGAATCGAATTCAAATAGTATATATCACATATAAATAAAAATAGGCGTATGTATCATGACCTAACTAACTTGCACAATATTTTTTGAATATAAATAAGGCCTTTACGGAAATGTCTTTCTTTCGTTGAAAGGAAGTCGAGACAACTTTAAGTAGTATCAGGATATGACTTTCAGCAGGATGCGAGTCATAAGCCTTAAAATATTTAACGTATTAAAATGTATTATACAAATAGCGTATAAGCCGTCAAAACAAGCTTTTAAGCTTACTAAAATGAACTGATTTGAGGATAATATTTTCATTTAACGAGGCCGTTCGACTTTCAAGTAGCCATGGAATGAATTCACTAAAGACGCTTATTGCCTCATGAAATGACCCCCGTAAAAGTTTTTAGAATCTGTTCAGTACGCACGGAGTTGCAAAGATTTATTGCAGGCTGCAATTAAGTGCATTCTCTCCTCCCGTACCGACAAAAGCGCTGGAAGCTTAGCAGGGAGGGATGGCATGGGGAAAGAAAATACGTCATGTGGACTTTCTGAGCTTCTGGAGTCATTTGCCGAGAGAAGAGAGCAATTCGTGGCTGGCTTCGGGAATTAATATTGTGAATCGCATGCCACACGATGTGTTATAATAATTGGTTTCCATACCCTCGGTAGCCTCGTCTATCGATCGGCAGCGTTTTCTGACAATGCTGAAAAAGTGTTGCAGGGCCCCTTTAAATTTGAGGGGGGGGGGGGAGCTTTGCGAGAAAACGATTTTTTTGTTTGAATAGGTGCTTTCATGGTTTAACAATTCTACAATGCAGAAAAACCACTACCACTTTTATGGGCGGTACATTCAGATTAATATGGACCTATTAGTTTCTTTGAATACTATGAAATTTTCAATAATTTAAATTTGAATCGGAGTGAATTCAAATTTTTTACTATTCGTTTGAATATTCGAAGCTTTCGAATATTCACACAAGCATATTAACGTTATTCATTCGCTCACACGACACCTCTTTTGGCAAATGAGTTTCAGGCACCAACGTGGTTGTGCTTAAGAATAACCGACGACCGCAAAAAGGTCCCGGGTTCAAATCCCGTTCAATCTTTGGTATTTTTTCTCATTTTATGTTTTTATGTATATCACTTACGTTACTGACGGCCACAGGGGTGGTGACGGCCACGTCGCTAAATGCAAGAATGGTTGCCTCATGTGCTGAGCTATAAAGGTGTGGTCGTTTTCAAACCTTGCCCATGGAATAAATTACAGACCCAATTAGGGGATGGTAAAACGCAACTACTCATGAATCAAAGAATTCGCGTAGGAATTTTTTTCGGTGTAGAACACTTAGAAAGATATATATGTATATAGTAAAAACGGCATTCAGGTGTTGTTGATTCTCGCACAACGTACGCAACCATAAAAAGAATCATGACTAAACAATATACTGGTATTTATTAACGAAGATGTGTTGCTAATTAATTCGACAAAAATAGTTTACAGGAATAAGTATCAAGGCCTGAATCAAAGGCCCTCCATTCACGCTAAGAGTGTTTGTGGCAATGCGATATGGGCATTTACCTAAATTGCTGGTCGTACCACCGATTCCTCCGCTTCCTCCAACGCCAACGCCTCTGCCAAGGCCACCGCCAAGTACACCAGCCGCTCCAGCTAAAGCAGATAGCGAAAAATAAACCAACCAATTTTAGGGCTTATGCTGGGCGGCTTTAAACATGTTGAAAAAAAAAATCTCCCGCTAAAGGAAACCATGCGTCGAGGCGAAGAACTGGTGAGATGGAGAATGGCACTCACACAAACTAGTTAAACAGGTGCACCAACATTGGGAACATATATAACACTGTCAGAGACTATCACTTGATGCCGGTGACCGCTGCCGTGAACGTTGCTGGTGAGCCCATATAACAGCCGGTCCCTCAGCGCAGACGTCAGAGACATCGAACGTGATTCCACGCAGGCCAGAGCAGACGCACTTTGTCTCACCGAAACATGTAACGCTGCAAGACCGACGATCAACGGCTACGAACAAAGAAGACCCGCTCGTTCTCAAAGAAACGTCGCCTTTTCCGCCCACTCGAAAGAGAGAGGGAGAGGAGACGCGCATGCGCAGTGGGAGAGCGGACCAATAGACACAGCTTCGAGCCAAATCTGCTTCGCATTCAAAAGTTAAAAGAAGGACCAATTATGTTTTAGTTTGTTCGTGAGAACTAAATTTCCGTTTCACTAAATAGGCTAGTCTGCAAAAAGTTGTCTCAGGAATCGTACTGTGTCAGCAATTACACCAGTACTGCTCCCTTTTGTAAATAGATGGAAGTGCCTCGGGTGGCTGAACGTAAGAGATCCCATCCCCCCCAATGCCACCGTGAACATGTACCACGAAGCATAATGGGCAATTGTAGTTTCTCTCACAATCAAAACAGTATGCGCGATCTTGCCCCCAGTATAATCCTGTGGTGTAACCAGTACTGGTTTATGCATGCGCTTCGTAAACTATTTTTTCAACCATACATTGATGAGATGTGGCTTTTACTTGATGATGATGATGACAACTTTATTTGAGTCCAGAGAAGACACAGGGGATGCCCCACGACACATGGCTAGTCCCGCGTAGGGACCGCGAAGCTGAGCATGGTGGCTTATTCGCAGGCTCTCTGAACGGACAATGTTTGGTCGTTGAGCTCAGGCTCGCGCAAAAGCGCTGTCCATGTGTCTTATAGCTGAAAACAAAGATGGCTTGTCATTCCCAAAACACATGATTCAATATTGCTAATAGCCCACAGGCAGGGTAGTCCATACTAGGATACCGTTCAGGGTATATGATCAACAACCGGATTAGAACAAGGCAGGGCGTGGAATAGGGAGTGGAATAGGGAATACCTGTCTTGACAGAAGTGTTTCGTTATCTCGTTGAACGTTTGAAAGGGCTCTCCGCGAGGCAGGGGCAGTGCGGAGGCGGCGCGGTCAGTGTGTCCTCCATTCGGCATTGTGTGCGCCCTCGTTAGGGTTAGAGGTTGAACCCTCAGTCGACCCCAGGTGAGCGGGAAACCAAGTGAGACAGTGGAGAGTGATACATTCGACACTTTGCAGAATGGGAATGGCCTGAACGGTGACAATGCCAGTTTCGTTCGCTTTGATAGCTGCCTCAGAGTCATTGCATAATAACTATTTGCGACTATATATCACAGCCAGTGTGATTTCAGCCTATTCGGCTATCCCTGGATACGATATGCGTACCGCAGCGGAGCGAGTGAGTCTGGAATTTGAGTCGACGACAGAAATGAATTCAACCAAATGTTTATTCTGCGTGACCACGGCTATTTATACACAACAGTCGACAAAGAAAAGATCATACCAAGTTCTCAAAGTGAGGTGTACTGTATATGCGTTCAGTCCACGCAAAATAAACATTTTGTTGAAAGTCAGCACTGAGTTTCTCATTTCTCAATCTTGTGTATTTATTTATTTTGGTTAATAGCTTCACTGTTCTCTTGAAAATGTTTTACCAAAAGTCCAATGAAAACTGCCTAAACCTTATTTATAGTTAAAGCAGTGCTGGGTACTGAGTCCGCTGTTCATGTTATGGTTCAATTTCAAGCATTGTTCTTCATTTCCATTCTGTTGTCATAAAATTATTTTACCAGATAGCGGAACCAAGATTCACACAAAAGTACTTTCACGACAAGTCCCCTGTGAGGACATCCATCGGTATTGATAGAAGGGTATGCGGCGCCCCCTGGATGATGTGGCAACAGTGGACATCGATCCTGTGTGAGCAGTGTGTGAGCAGTGTGTGAGCGGACGGTGCGGTGATAAGACGTTCGAGTCGCGGGGACTGGGGAGCGAGGCCTAACGAACATGACAACTGGGGGCCCGTCCGGGATCGAGCTGACTGAAATCCGTGAAATCTGACGGAAATCTCCAATGAAACGCGAACGCCTTGCAGCCGAGCTGCGGCAAGCGCTGATGGCTGCTCCCGTGATACCTATGAGTGACGAACGCCAACCGGCCTTTGTTCGACCGCCGGCGCCGGCTACCCTAATGACGGTGACATCGCCCATTGCGACCACGCTGCCGAGGTTCGCGGGGCTCAGGGATGTACAGACAGACGCCGGAGGAATTCCTCAGCAAGGGGGATAATTTTTGTCTGATTAGCGGCATACCCACGAAAGACTGAGTTCGCCGCGTCATTACCGCGGTTCTTGACGGCAGCGCGAAGTTATGGTATCGCTTCGGTGGACCCTTCATCTTGTGGGATGACTTAGTCGCAGCTTTCCATCGGGAGTTTGCGTCAGTCGATGAAAATAAGCGTCTGAAGGATGAATTGGAGGCCCGCACCCAGCACCCCGAGGAAACCTTGACAGATTTCATATGTGTTATCTCGGAGTTTTCTGACCAAATCTGAGAGGAGGTTGCCGACGACGTCCTGGTCGACAGAGTGCTGCGCCAGATGCACCCCTAGCTGCAAGACTTGGTATCGGGGTCTACTTTCTCAAGTTTGAAGGCTTTGGCAGATGTCGCCGATGGCCTGATGGAGCAAGCGCGGCACCGACTGCAATATCGGCCTCCGCCACCCAAAACAAACAAAGTCGCACGTGACTTGGCATATTCGGCGCGTGGCATGCCTGACGCAATAGCAGTGCCCCAGCACTCCA
This sequence comes from Rhipicephalus microplus, assembly GCF_013339725.1. NCBI lineage: Eukaryota > Metazoa > Arthropoda > Arachnida > Ixodida > Ixodidae > Rhipicephalus > Rhipicephalus microplus. The sequence continues at coordinate 42,670,116 of NC_051168.1, forward strand.
CGGCGGTCGTCTCCACACCAAATGCCTATTGGACACCTAGGTGCGCATGGCCCCTCCACCTCGCAGCAGTGCAACCATCGTATCACCGGGACCAGTGGCCCATCATGCATGCCCAGCCTGTCGGCGTTCCAATGTTAAGACCACCAGTGGGACGTCGAGCTCAGCAGGCATTGAACCAGGTCGTTTGCAGACGATGCAGCTGTGTGGGCCATATTGCACGCAACTGTGCGAGTAGACCACGCCAAGACCAGGTCGTTTGCTTCCAATGCGGCCGACCAGGGCACTTCCAGCCATGCGCGGTGCTCGGTAAACGGGTGACAGTAGGCACTAGTTTGGCGACTGCCTACAGTGATTTTGGTATGCAAGTTGCATCTGCGGCCGGAGAAGGGAAGGAGGCACTATTGGACGTTCGAATCAGCAGTACGACGTTCCGTGCCTTGTTCGACACCGGGTCCAGCGTGAATCTCCTGGGTCCACTGGCGACCAGTATGGCGTGCTCTTCGGGGGAAAAGCAAACGCGAAATTCGAACACTTCGCCTGGCATGAGGTTGGCCCCAAAGCTCCGCGTCTACCAAATGGAGGATAGAGAGGAATGGTGGCTCACGGGTTCAAAAATTTCTCTGTCTGCCCGACCTATGCCAAGATGTGGTTCTTGAAAGGGACTTCCTTACAGCCACTGGCATGTCCTTGCACATAGCTTTGGGAGGGTGGACTCTGTGCATGGAACCACAGCTTGTTGTGCCCTTTGCCAAACGTAATAAAAAGGTTGTCCCAGATCCCATGGATGATGTCCAATGCCTTGGAGGTTTGTTTAGGAAACACCCAGACATTGTGGCATGCAATACCATTAGTGGCTCAGGACAGCGTTCACACGTATTGAATGAGTTCAGGGTCCTGTTGGGAGAGTACAAGGCACTGTTCACAAAGTGGCCTGGTTGTACTACCCTCATTGAGCACTGTATCGACACAGGTGACAATACACTAGTGCACACAAAGCTGCGCCCAGTCAATCCAAAGAAACAACACATCATGGATGCCTGTTTGGACGAGATTCTCAAAGGAGGCCTGATCAGGCGCAGCACAAGTAGCTGGACAAGTGCACCGGTTCTGGTGGGAAAAAATACGGAGGCTACCGTGTGGCTGTTGACTACAGACATTTGAATTCCTGCACGAATGTACCAGTGCACCCGATGCTTCACACTGACTGGCTCTTGCCGCAACTAGGTAATGCCCAGTGGTTCACAAGCTTTCACTTGTCCCAGGAGCTCTTCCGAATTCCACTACCAGAACAGATGTTGAGAAGACTGCATTCATATGTCATAGGGTCACCTTTGAGTTCAAAAGAATGCCGTTTGTTGTGGCAGGAGGCCCAGCCACATTTCAAGCTTTGATGGTCAGGGTTCATGAGGGCATAAACCACATATTTGCCATGCCATTCCTGGATGATATCTTGGTGTACTCTCCAACAATAAAAGATCAGCTGGTACATGTCCGTGAAGTTCTCCAACGCATCGCGAATGCAGGACTGACAATTAATCTCGCTAAAATGCAACAATGCACGCAATCCCTCATCTTTCTTGGTCATGTTGTTTCTCCAGGAGAGTGCTGGCCAGACCCAGATTAGGTACGTGCAGTGGCAGAGTATCAACGACCTTCTAACAGGAAGCAACTGCAGGTATTTTTGGGCTTGGCTAGATTTTGCAGGAACTTTCTTCCACGATTTTCTCTCACTTCTAAGCCATTGACGAAATTGCTCAAGCAGCAACAGCGATGGCAGTCGACGGGCATTGAAGAACGGTCATTTGCAACTCTTTATGCAATGCCGGCAACAGTTGCAGTTCAGCTTGCCGAACCTCAATGCCCCATTCATGGTTGTTCGATATGTGGGGTTTAATGTCCCAAAACCACCATATGATTATGAGAGACGCCGTAGTGGAGGGCTTCGGAAATTTCGACCACCTGGCGTTCTTTAACGTGCACCCAAATCTGAGCACACAGACCTACAACATTTCCGCCTTCGTCGGAAATGCAGCTCCCGCTGCCAGGATACGAACCCGCAACCTGCGGGTCAGCAGTCGAGTACCTTAGCCACTAGACTACCGCGGCGGGGCACCATTCATAGTTGAAACAGATGCCAGTAGTGTGGGTATAGCAGCAGTGCTGCTGCAACGTCCGGATGACATGGCGATAGTTAGAGAGCAAGAACAGAACGACGACACAAAGACAAGAAGGACATGAAGGACACGAGCGCTCGTGTCCTTCTTGTCTCTGCATCGTCGTTCTGTTCTCGCGCTATAACTATCCTTCGTGTCCTTCTTGTTTCTGTGTCGTCGTTCTATTCTCGTGCTATAACTATCGTCATGGCATACCAACTAGCCCAAGCTGCCACACGTCAGGATGACATTTTGAAGCCAGTTTCATTCATCAGCAAAGGCTTCTTGGACTCGGAGTGTAATTACACAGTCCAGGAGTCGGAGTGTTTGGCTGTTGTATGGGCTGTGAAGAAACTGTGACCCTGTTTGGACTTCGCAGAATTTGAAGTCCACTGTGATTATGCATCATTAGCCTGGATGTTCACCACTGAGCAAGCATCTCTTCGTGTGCGCTACTGGGTGCTACGCCTTCAAGGGTTTCAGTGCAAAAGTAAGCACCGTCACGGGAAGGCCAACATCCCTGCAGATGCCCTTAGCCGGGCACCTGTTGAGCCAGACTTCAAGACAGCAGCTAAAAGACCGATTGATTGATATCTGAGATTTAACGTCCCAAAACCACCATATGATTTTGAGAGACGCCATAGTGGAGGGTTTCGAAAATTTCGACCATCTGGTGGGTTTTAACATGCACCCAAATATGAGCACACGGGCCTACAACATTTTCGCCTCCATCGAAAATGCAGCCGCCGCAGACGGGATTCGATCCCGCGACCTGCGGGCCAGCAGCCTTGTAGCTTAGCTACTAGATCACCACGGTGGGGCGCAGCTAAATGATTGCCTGAGAGTCTTTGCCACTTAACTTGGACTTTGAAGAAGGCTCTGACAAGTTTGGCACCTGCCTGCTGACCACTGTTGAGGACCTCAGTGTAATAAACAATGCGGGAAAATTATTACATGAACAACAACGTGATGCCCTTTTGTGTGACATAACGAAGAATATACAGGGAGAATCTCTGCCAAAAGGCACTGCCCAAACCCGTCTCCTGGAGTACCTATCATCCACATCCCATCTAGATTCATCGGGACTTTTGGTACAATGCCGCGGTGACCGTGCAGTAGCTTGGTTGCCTGCTCACTTTCGTTCCTTGGTACGGCAGATGGCCCATGAACACCCAACAAGTGCCCATACGGGATTATTTAAGACATTGCAGCGCATCAGGGATAAGTTCGTGTGGTTGGGCTTTAACTACGAACCCTCTGGCAACCTGCCGAAGAGAAGCAGGATGGCGAGCCGGATGCATCGGCTTCTCATGCATTAGCAGCAGAACTTCAGTCCCATTTGGCGGAGATCATGGAGGCTACACGGCAGCATCAGCAACATGCTTGGCATGCTCGGAACCAGCACTACCATCAGCGACGGCGAGCCATGACATTGGAGGAAGGTGACCTTGTTTTGCGTGAAACCCACATAGTAAGTGACGCTGCAAGGGCATCTCGTCAAAGCTCTTACTTAATCGAAGTGGACCATTCCGTATCTACAGACGTGTTGGTCCAAATACATTCAAGCTCGCCCACCCGCAGACTGAAAAAGCTTGTAGAGAGGCCCATGCCGATCAACTCACCAAATACTATCCTCCATGGTCGGCAGTGCGGGAACTTCACGCTTGAAGAGAGGGAAAGGTATGAGGACATCCATTGGTATTGATATGAGGGCATGCGGCACCCCGTTGATGAGGTGGCAACAGCAGACATCGGTTCTGTGTGAGCAGTGTGTGAGCTGACTGTGTGGAGATAAGACCTTCGAGTTGCGGGGACTGGGAAGCGAGGTCTAACGAACATGACACCCCTATAGCCGAAAAGCTGGATTAAGTGTGATTCTTTGTTGCACGAGCTTTGATCACTAAATCTGCTGTTTTCTCGGGAAACTTTCCCGTGTTGAAATCATTACACAAGTGTTTGGCTATAGACACACAGCATGAATATATAAGTAGAATTGTTCTCACTTGAACTGCCCGTAGTGTGTACCTCTGTTACTTGAGTGTGAGTGCGAGTGATCAAGACACCTGCAACCAAAAAGGGAAACCATATTAAGACTTAAAGCTGACTAATGTTACAATGAAGATACGTTTTCTACAGTGTGTGTAATTGTTTCTTAGTTTCATTATATTTCTTTTCGTTTTGTTTTAGATTATTTCTTTTTCTGAAAAACAACTGGGGGGATAAAATTCATTGCATCTGATTGTGCTTGAGAACTAACACTGTAAAATTTGTGAACCACATTTTTAAGCAATAATGAATTGGTCTGAGCATCGGAGTTCAATGCCTCGTGAATTTATTGTCGCAGATATTTTTGAAATCTCTTCAATACGAGTGTTTTGTTAGATTTGTAGCGTGCTTTCACATGTTTCCAGCTTATTTGTCTTGTGCTAGTTGGAAGCTACACTCGCAGAATGAACAATCGTTGACAGTCGGTGGCAGGGGGAAACAGAGGACAAAGACATCAGACAGCACTATAGCGTTGGTGTCGTCCGTTTCTTGTCCTTCGTCTGCACTGCGCTGCACTCTTACACGAACATGTGAACTGACCAAGCCATTCTGCTAGCTGTGCTAATTTAACACATTTCTCAGTGCCTTATTGTAACCATGGATTATTGCTAACGTGTCTGGCTTGACTTTTAACAAAACCAGGACGTGCTAAATAGAAAAATTGCGAATACTTTGACTTTCCTTGGTAGGCACTAAATATTGACTTCAATTTAACCCTTTCAGACACTATGTACACGCTTTTGTACCCCACTCGTTTTCGTTAATTGCATCAAGTAACAGCTGAGAAAGAGCAAGATATATTGTACATTAGATGAATTGGACCTCCTGCATGACTAATTTTCTTCATTTCACCTCATTTTGCAGTGTATTGATACGTATGATCGCTTTTCTGAAGGCACTATCCCGTTTGACGAGTCGTGCGACGTGCCGCTTCCTGCAAGCAATGTAAAAGCAGAAATTTTCCTTGCTCATGGTTGATATAACCAAAAATAAATTTGCAGTATACTTCTAGCCTGAGATTAGATTCCGTTTATGCCAAAAGTAAACATTAGTGGCTTCAGAATAAAAAGATACCTAATTGCAACTTAATTAGAATGAGTTACTATGACACACATAGATTCAACAATTATTTCGTTATTTTTGTTTCAGTAGAATATTGAAGATCTTGAAGTAACGTTGTAGTGATTTGACACACTTACAGACGGTTCCTAAAAGTCGGCGTTGAAAGGGTTAAGTGAAGCAATGCTTCATTAGCTTTGTGCTTTGAAAAATTTACCCACCCATAAAAGATGAAGTAATAACACGACATGATAAAGTTTGTCGAGGCTGTGTAGTCTGTGCTTACCTCTACCATTAGACAGAGATCCACCAGCAACGCCAAAATTACCGGCAGCAGATCCTGAGAAAAAGAAAATAAATCGTTTTGGAATTCCGTGCATGCTGTGCACTGATGGAATGATTCAGTGCACCTAATTTGACTGAAGATTTCTGAGCACCATCTGAGAGTAAGCTAAAAGAAGAAAAGCTGTGAAACGTTATGGGCACTGGTCTCGCGTCAATATAAATGTTGATGGTCGTGGTATGTGCCGTCCACTATGACGATTTACGTTAGCTAAATGGTCACTCGTAAAAATACAGCGTGGAGCTACGGCACGAAGGACAGAAAAATGTATGACTTTCGTATTTGCTGCGGTAACAAATTAATTATGAAATGAGCAATACAATTATACAAAATCCTTTGTTTCAGCCAGCATATTTTTCTGTGGCCTTTTAACAACTTCTTAGTAAAGATTATAGGTATGGGAAATCTTTTCTCATAAGGCCAAGGCGAACGACGGAAAACTTCTTACTTTAGTAATCACTATCATGTACATCATCAGCAGAGGCGCGAGAAGTATATGTCAGCAACCACCTAAAGATGACAAATCTGCACGCACCCGCACCACTTGAGGTAGTTGCACCACCACTGCCAATATGTCCATTTCCAAGCTGACCAGCAACAATACCACCCGCTCCAATCCGACCACTGGTCTGAGCGCTGCCAATCTGAGTGTTGCCAATATGACCGGTTTGAGTTCGACCGGTCCCAGTCGAAACGCCTCCAGTCAGACCACCTCCAATCAAACTGCCTCCAATCGAGCTGCCTCCAATCTGACCAGCTCCAAGGGGACCAGCTGCCTGTGTACCAGTATGTCCTGAATATAAAAAAAAGTATATATTCAGCGTGAATCAAATGATTCGTTTAAATAGGCAACGTTAGTGGTACGCGAGCGTACTATTTTACGCAGACTGAAAATACCAATGCGACCCACGAACGTATACTGAGGTGCACGTTTAGAAACCTTCTCTGCTCTAGGTAGATCTGAAGTTTTTAACTATGGTTTACTTCATGGTAATATAATGCTTCCAGAAAAAAAAACACCAAAACTTTCATTTTATCAGTAAGAGACTAACGAATGCATGACGGCTAAGGCTGCAATAGTTCAGTTTCGGCACACTGGAAGCAATGCTAGAAGTAGCCTTGCACCAAGATGTGGTCTTACCATGTAGAGCGTGGAAGTAGCATTGGAAGTTACTGCGACATTCCAAAGAGATATATGGCCTGTACTGCGGTATAAGAGAAAGATTGGGTCAACTACAGACTCAATAGACCACATTATTAAAGATAAATGAAGATAAATGAAGGTATTAGCCTGCAACTAGAATTACTCGAGTAAAAACGAAGCTGTCTATAGAAATGGTCCACATGGAAGAAAGCTCATTGCATACATAGGAAAGACTGCATTGATAAAAGGGGTCAGGCCGGATTCTTGCGCTTTGCTGTCAGCCTTAGTGTCGGCCGCCACGGAGGCGTCGCTATGTGCGCTTTCAAAGGAAGACTTGGCACCCGTAAAAATATGACGTAGAACGCCAACACGCCACTTTGAACCATCTTTAAGGCTTTCATGCTCAGTAATAATAAAAGGAGGCCTCACAGGCCCGTAAGTGGTCCTATTGATTACTTTCTTATTTCCTACTCTCTCTTATTTGTACTCTTCTTTCTCATTTCCTGGCGCAGGGTAGTGAATCAAAAATCCATTTGGTCGCTCTTCCTGCCTTCTCTCCTGTTTTATTCCTTCCTTCTAAGAGGCTTGGCGATTTCAAAATTGTATCTGTTGGTGATGTGGGACCAGAACAAATTAAGGTACATCAACAGAAAAAGGCATAACTGAAGTACGGGAATGCTTGAATTGTTAATATTTAGCATAAAAAAACATCGCATTTTCCTCAGTCTTGGAACCTGGTAGACGCCATTAGTAAACGAACACATTTAATGCATAGTTTTGAATATTTCTAAAGTATACTAGGCCAATGTAAGGAATGAGTTGGGGCGATAGTAGTTTGAATTCTGCCCACTCTGGCTTAGCACATGCAGGAAACCTGACAGCTGACGTAACACCACCAGCTTAGCTGATAAGAGAACCAGATTTTCACGGTCTCTCACTCGCACACTGAAGAGTTAATTACATGTAGAAAGGACACATACTTCTCCTCATGCTGGCTTTGGGCTTGAAGGCAAGAATTATGAATGCTATTATCTAAACATCATGTATTATTAGCTATAAACAGCTGTTTTATATTAGGAAACCAGTAATTACTTCAGTTTGGCTCTAGTCTTTTCATATTTGAACTTAAAATTACTATTTCCGTACCCCTTATAGCGGACACTCGGCTTCGGTTACGACGAGATGAAGCTTGGCACCCTAGATACTACAAGAAAAATGTAAGATATTGCAAATTTTCATTCATAGTATTACATGATGATTTTTTATACAGGTAATGGAGCAATATTTCAGTTGTGAGCCTAATATTTTGTTTTGTCAGTTGCAGAGTTGCCCAAAACGTGTCTGTTAAGCAGCACTCGCTGCGCAACTGCACACGTTGCTGATGCTGTTCATAATGGTAATTATTTATGCATGCGTGCTTCATATGTCTCTTTGACAAACTTGTCACTCAATTCATATGTTTCACCTCCTAACGTGGTTCTATGCTCGTGTCACACAGTATTGCTTGTTTTATCGAAACTTCTCGCACTACGTACCATACCGATAGTGTTACTTTCGGAAGATCGTTTGAGCACGGGCGCAGCATTGGGATCTCAACTGCTCGTCACATCGAAGTCCTGGGTTCACTTTCCTTTTGCTTTATATACTTTAATTATATCTGTATTTCAGTCAATCTCGAGTTTTTCCCCACGGACGACGCTTACTTTTCGCTTACAACCACGGATGCTGGCGACGACACAGGAATTACTGCAAACCGAGTTCTTTAATGCTATGGCAATAATAAACACAAAGTTTTACATATTGTGCTACTTTCAACAAAGCAGTTCATTCAGTGCCACGATGCCAGATTGAACGTTTTTTTCTATTTCGAAAAAAAGGTATTAGGCCACAGAAGATACGAGAGCGTAAGACCCGTAGCAGGTGAGTTATCTACACTATCTAACTATTGCGACTCACGTCAAACCAGCATTACCGCCACACAGGTTTAACTTAATGTGAGCTAGGCTTTTCTTTCCGTGATTTCGTTCATTTGCAATTCAGTTCTTTTGATGTATTACGCTATTTAGGCGCAAATCAACTGTTGCGAAGAAGGCTGAAGCTTTTACGTTAAGCAAGTCAGTTGAGGAATGACAAATTGACCGGAGAATGATGCTTTTAGGCTGGTAAATTGTTTTAGAGAACTTGAGTTCACTTTCCTAACCATGAAATAACATTTGCGCAAAAAGAGGAAATGCTGAAAACATAAGAATAATGATGTCGTTCGATGTACTGAAAAATGAACCAGATGCTGGAAAGTTCTGCTCAGCTCATGCACTCATGGTGATAATTTGTGCCGATTCGGCTAAAGTGACACAAAATCGGTACACAGCTTGAAAATAATGCTATGCACAGGGTTATGCTTTAATAATACAATGTACTCCAATTAAGGCATTAATTTTTAACTTGCAATACAATAGCACATGCTTATATCACAGTTTTTTGTCGCGCAGCACCTCTGTTTGAAAAAGGGTTAAACACTCACCCCTACCACCTGTCACGACCACGTGTGATCCGAAATGGCGAGAACTGCTGCCACCAGCAACTAGGAAAAAAAAAGAAGTGCAAAGGTAACAAAGAAGTCGTTTATATAATTTCTAGCATACAAGAAAGAAAACAAATTTGGTACTTCATGATGACTTATTCTTTTGAATTTTTTCACTCGCAGCTTTTCTGACAGCTTACTTCAGCTTTGTGATAAATCATTCGAGAACAAGTGAACTAAATAAATGAAATATTTCACTGAATGTAGGGTCTCCTTAAAACGTGCGATTCGCTCCACGGGGTATTTTTAAGAAAAAAATGCATCAAAGCTATCGAGTAGAATTAGCTTACACTCCAAGGCAAGCGTATTGTTTAAAAATGTATGAATAACAGCAAGACGCACAAGGTTACAAACTTCTGTAATAAAGACATATATTTGGCACGAAGCAAGCAAATCTAAACTTAAATTGTGACGTTAATTGTGACTGGTAAGCTTGAGATGACTTCAACTTCATGTGTGCACAATCACTGTCTGCTTCAACGGACATTCAGTCATGTAAATTATAAATCGTATGAAATACAAAATGCAACAGGAGGTAAAATGTATGTTTATTCGGCACTGTATCTTACTACGTTGAATGAAATCATAAGTAATTATTGTTAGAGCTCTACTCTGTTAAATTTTTTTACTGTCTTCGAAATCAGCTGTGATGTCTGAGAAGAAATTTTTCACGCACATTGACACTTCATTAACTTCAAAATAATTCATAAGTAAAAAATGCATAGTGTTTTACGAGGTACCATGTTTCATCGCAACCTGCAAGACTCGTGAGCGTTTCAAATGTAAGCTCATAATGCTTATTTATAGGTGCAGAAGTTCAATGCAGTCACACAATGATAGTATAGAGCTAGTTCTTTGAACTCATGAGGACTTTTCTTAATTTCAACTACTCTAAATTTATGCTGTTTCCTAGGCTTTGACGTTATTTTGCCAAGCACGTAAAATTTAAGACAATCAACTGGTATTTCGCTCATTGATGCGGTGACAATAAACTCGGTGCTTACCTATGCTAGTGGACATACCAGCTCCGGCTCCACTAGTAACTCCACCCGTAGCACCTATAACAAGATTAACAATTGCTTACATTCCAAAAGACTGGCTTTTCGCACTGTGAACCTTATGTAGGCTTATTAAAATTGCCGATGCTTGTAAAGATATAGCTGCAACCAAAATTCGACGACATCGCCACCACTGGTGATATTCATAAATATCGCCTTTGTGTAATATACATCACATTCATATAACTGTATTTCTTTAGGTCAGCACTCGATGTATGTCTTCTAACTTCAAAATTATAAGCAGTGTTTTCTTACTGCTATACCTTTTTTTTTAAAAAGTATAGAAATATACTCATGTAATATAGTAGTAAGAATTGCTGGTCCTTATAATAATGCTAAGAAAGACATTATTGCCTGTCGGCTTTCATAATTTTTGTGAACAACAAAGAAAAACGAGCCTTTAAAATTTCCTTTTCATGGTGAAGAAAGGAAAGTAGACGAAAAGATAGCCGCCGCTGGCAGGAATATAACGTACTGATTACAAGCTGATGACGATGATGATGATGATGAAAGCCTGTAAATTTAGCTTACTCCCCCTCAGAATTGGCTAAGAAACGAATAATTAAAGAGAAGATAACACATTTGCTCGTATATTCAATACAATGGTTAAAAACTATCGTTTCGTCCAAATTTCTTTCTTCACAGTTACATTCAGTTACTTTTAATAAAATGTTCAACAGTTTTCCTGGTATTATTGTCTCCTTGTTCTTGTTAATATTGTGTCTAGCAAAGAAAATGAGCCCTTAAATTTACACTTCATTCGTCCCTTTTTTTGGTGGTCGAACATACTACTGAGGTCATTTTAATCGTTTCTTCATGTAGACAACTTACTGTATCATACCTAGTCAGGTCTATACAACACCGGCAAGCCAAGATCACGTTTAGTAACATGAAAGCTGTGTGTTGACCAAGACAGCAGTGACGCCCATAGTAAGACCTTGGTGTTTTGGTGCTCCAAGGGTGCAAGTTTATTCTAATTTTCTTGATAGGAACAAGATGTAAAAAAAAAAGCCATGTCAAGCTGCACCTCTGCGTGGCGTTTTTCTCCTCGTCTCTTTGTTCCGCCTTTATCTTTTATCCCCATTTTCTCATCCGCTGTGTCGTGTTGCTGAGGGGTCCTCCTATGCGCATAGACACTTACGACGTGGCACGTTTTTCTTCCTCTTCCTTATTTAAAGTCACTTCATCTTCTTGACAGTAAACTATAGCCTACCGTTGGTCCAGCTCATTTAGGCTAAAAAAATGCTCAGGGAAGCTGAGTAGAAAAACAGGGGTTGTAGCGAGCTAACCAACTGGCCTAGCATTTAAGTGAGATGGTGGAAATAGTGCCACCCCAGAAATTCCAGATATGATACTCAATGCATGATATTATGTCTACAAAACATTCAGAGCGACTTTTATAATATTTTTGGCGCTTAAGTGCCAAAATCACGACATGATCATGTGAGTCATTGGTTGTGGAGAAGTTCGAACTCATTTAAATAATCTGGTGCTTTTCAACACATGCCTTAATCTAGGCGTACACGTGTTCATTTTATTATTTCTTCCTCATGAAAAGGCTGCCGTCACGTCATGGAATCGAACCTTCGCTATCTCACTTAGACCACGACACTTCAAGTGCAAAGAAATCACAGTGGCTCAGGGCAGTTCATGGCTCAATGTTGTAGTTGAACAGGAAACACGTTTGGTTTAAGCGCGAAGGTGCAATATTAGCTCGAGAAATACGTATTTGTTTTGATGAATTGCAAGGGCATTCCTTACTTTTTATTCGCCGCATTCTATATCAAAAACATCGGAATGTATTCGATGAGATATTTATAAAGTGTTTCTTGCCTGGTGACACCGAGTTAACTGATGCTGATTGTGGGCCAAATAAAATTATTTCACTCACTTACTCTTTACATTAGAAAATTGACTGAACGAAATGTCAAATGAATGCAGCCGTACATAGTCAAGCAAGTCATGTTATTGCTTATCAGTTCTGCGCATATTTCTGGAGCGCGAGTACAGCTGACGCATGCAAGAATGAGATCAAGTGCATTGTTCCTCAAAGTTTTGTTGACTACTCGGATAAACCTATCGGTATTTCTTGCATGTATATTTAACAATGTCAAGTAAATAATACCAAGGAAGGGACTGTTTTATTTTTTTCGCTACTTGAAGTTTCTAGCTTTGCTCAGACCCTAGATTTGTTTAGCATCATCTCAAGTCGTGTAAATTTCATTGTTCTATATGGGTCCTATAAATTTTCAATGGAAGTATATAACGCCCCTCACCTGAAATTCCTGTGGAAAGTGTACCGCTGCTGACACTGCCACCACGACTGACTCCAGCACTGATGCCAGAACCCCCGACAACATTGCCGACAGAAACTAAAAAAATTAAAAAGGAAAAGGTAAATGATCATATCCGCGCTGAAGTCTAAAAGTTTGATATAGTGGTAGCACTAATCCTTCTCACACTTTGTCCATGTTAGGCATGATATAGTTTTCGTTCATCCAATCAAAGTGATAGGCAGTGCAACAGGAAAGTTCGACGCATTTCTCTTAGGTTGTTGCAGAAGTTGACAGCACATGCCAAGGTAGGTGACGGAAAACTTGTGCATATTCTTCATGTGTCAACGACACTGACGACACCATGAAATGCGTTCGCGTAAAGTGGAACGTTTGGAGCACGAGGGAAAGTGCAGATTCTGATGTGAGATATTACTTGTATTCTACAGTGGGAGTTACTTGTGCTTGCATAGGTAACATCACTGAACAATGACGATCAAACGGGACACGAAATTTACTCTATGCAGGTGAATGAAATATCTCCTAATGATTGATAAACGGTGACGTGTTTTGTCAAACCGTGTGGTGTGCTCGGTGCCAAGCGTTATATACTACTTTTATGAAGCACATAAACGTTCAATACGGTAGACGGGCAAATGTGAACACGCCGCTTCTTAAACTCAGTCTATTACCCAGGACACAACTGCATCTCTTTTAGTAAATGCACTGACGCCCCTTAACCTCAGCACTGGGTGCATTTAAATATAATGACTACATATTACTCAACGAATCATTAGGCCTTTCATTAGGTCTCAGCTCGACTTACCCGAAGTAGACGAAGATAATCCAGTGCCAGCGTGAACACCTTCGGAGCCTAAGAATGCAAAAATGATAACATGCCGGTGAGGCATTCCTTACTCAGTTGATGAAGCAAGCTCATTCAAGGGCTCTTACTAATCTGTCATTACATTACGCATTTCGAAGGCTGAAGACTGAAACGAAGTGAAATGATGTGAAGTCTATTAAACGAGATGAAAGTGCAGTAGTGATATTTCGCTAGCGAGATGCTAATTTTTATCACGTGAACTTGGCATGCGAAACCACCACATCAAAGATGGTCGTGGGAATATTATGCAACAACTGTTCTTTGCAACGCTCTTTGTCTACTGATCAAACATCAGTGTGTTTGATCAGTAACCACTTCACTGGACCATTTTTTGGTCTTCTATTTTTATGCTTCGCTGTCCAACAACAACAACAAAAAAAGGTTCCAGATTCAGGGAAAGACGATAGAAGCTCGCAAAGATTAAAAGCTGGTTAACACGGGGGGGGGGGGGGGGGGGGGATTGTTGATGTGTTGGCAAGAGGGCTTCTCTTCACAAAGGCTTCAGCTGCTTAGCTGCAGCCTGCTTCAAAGATGGCTTGTAAAAATATCGGCTCCAGCGATACATGAACATTTCATCACCTTAAATTCCAGATACACCCAACTTTACTTCTCGGTTTTATAACTATTGGTGCTGAGAAATCTGACTATTCGGCGCTATAGTACTTAAGCTCACAACCTAATAGTAACTACTCATTTACAGACTCATCATTGGCGCTTACCTGAAGTTTGAGATATTGATAAGCTGCCGTAGTGACCACTGCTCGAACCTATTGAAAATACAAAGATGTATAAATACCTAATATACCAGGTTGCCAACTTTTAAAAAGATCTCCTGAACACACTCACCCAACATTCCATGCGTGATCCCTGCACCTTGTGCACCAACACCAGAAGCTAAACAATATGAATAAATGAATTATTGAATAAACAAACAATAGAGAACAGTTTTTTACTACACTTAGTAAGTAAACTCAGCTGGCTAACCTTCTGACGCCTAATGTGTGCCAAGTGGGCGTTGCATGAAGCAACCTAAATAAGAACGTTTTAAATACTTTTTATTACAAATTGCACTCATCCTTCGTAATTTATTGTGTATAATTATGTCACAGTACCCGTATTTCCAAGTTATGCGTCTTCTCTCCAACTATTGTCAGTTTGGCGCCGCCTATACTTGGGTGCCTTTTGGTTTTTCAGTGTTTCCGAAGTCCATTTCTACCAATTGTCTTGAGTGAACATGAAAGAAAGAACGAAAAAAAAAGACAAAACGAAGAAGCAAAGAAAACAAAAATAAAGAGAGGAAAGGAAAGCTAACTGAGCTGATTGTCGTGCTTGGTTGGCATGTATTAAAATTATATATAGAGAGAAAGAACACCCGGAGAAAGGCAGCGAGGTTAACCAGGGCTGAGCTCCGGTAGGCTACCCTGCACTAGGGAAGGGGAGAGGGGAAGGAAAGTTATATTTTGCACTATAAAAGTGACTTACATCGACTTGTTTCAACAATTTCGCCAAGCAACTCGTTTATGCAGAGCTTAAAATATCCATTGATAAAGGAGGGACATCCAGTGGAAATAACCGACTGTTGCGGTATATCTACTGTCGAGTTGCAGCTAAGTGTAAAATGATGAGTCACATGCAGTTCAATACTTTTGCGTATGCTGGTTCGAAGAAACTTAGTGAATATGCCTTGCGTAAAAATTGGTTGCTCATGGCCACCACCAAAAGCCTTCGTCACATTTATTCGCTTCTATTTTTAAAGATGATAGTCTTTCTTGAGGACCTTTTACAAAAAAAAAAAATTGGTCTGTGTGTCTGTACATTTGTCTGTTTGTCCGCCCTTAACTATACCTCAAACGGCATCAAACAGCCGACACCATTCGCAGCGCCCACCAGTATTCCTCAAGGTTTAGCCTTCATAGTTGTGCGATTGTCAATTGAAAAGCAATTAATGCGCATATCTGAGGCGTCATAACAACACGTCGATGTTTTGTATGTCTGCCTTTATACTAGAAGAGGCACACACAACTCTAAGGACTGTAGCGTTTATCGCGCTGCGCTGACAGGGTAACGCGATGTTCAAAAAGGTAAGTGTTTCCAACGCTTTGCTGCGACCACACGGAGGTGGCACCTGCCCGTCGGTTTACGTTCTACACCTTATCACCTCCGAGACAGGCGCGCATCTTTCTCCGCGGGCACGCACGCCTTCGTTTTCGAAGATAACTGCCAGATGGCGCTCGCGTCTAACAGGCCTTGATGCGCTCGTTTGCCTCCACTACACGTTCGTGGCACTCTAACGCAGCGCCTCCAGAATACCATTGACCAATTTTTTTGCGCAGAACATCAAATAAACGTTTTGTTTACTCTCTCCAGACGCAATACTAACGTCTTTCAACGATATTTGCAGCAGATTCGGGGCCATTTTTTTTACCCTCCAAACGTTTCGCATAGTAGATTTAAGATCGTTCAGTGCATTCATGAGTGTGATCAGAACAATCACTCACATTAACGACTCAAGAGACAGTGGGATTGGGCGTGTTGGTATAACATCATAAAGGGTGCTTACCAGAGAAAACGACAGGGAAGGAGGGGACAGGAGAAGAGACGAGACAGAGCACTGAACTGCCAACAATTTGTTTCTTGTGAAGGTATTCGCTTTTATACAGTTACCAGTCGCACTAGTCATGCGCGAAACACAAATAAGTTGTTGGCAGTTCAGCGCTCTGTCTCGTCTCTTTTCCTGTCCCCTCCTGCATGCCCTGTCGTTGGCGCTGGTAAGCACCCTTTATGACATTAACGACCCACGAACTTTCTGTTATTAGGTACTTGTGCTTCTTTTAGCAATAAAGCATAACTTTCACTTACCCGACGTTATAACAGTTTCGGCACCATGGGGAGCTCCGCCAGAACCTAAAAAAAAAACGCAAAAAAAAAGTGTCGATTCGGCAAGTCAATATTACTGCCATTTTTTTATAATGGTAATATACAAAGACTACTCCAGGAAATAGTGAACTGTTGTAAATTATATCCCGTGATCATTCGTTTGACTAACTTATCGTGCAGTGACTACTGCTGAACGATGGGCTCGTTCTTTTTAGGTCGCTCAAAGTTCGCTAAAGAAAAGATGAATCACGCAGGAGATGTATAGCATGTGTCTTGTGGTGAACTTGTAAGCAATTGCAGTGACCTGTGCGATATATTTCAAGAATAGTAAAGTAAATGTAACTAAACCAAGTCTGCTAAAAAGACGTCTTGGATACTGTTGACGAAAAGGAAGAGATACTAGAGAAAACGAATAATCTACTGTGAATAACCTTAGCTAATGAGCAATGCCAACATATATTTTGAGGTTTAATAAATCTGAAAGTGGCTATAGTAAAGGTAGAAGTTGAAGAGAACCTGGTAGCTTTTCGCTATGAAAAATCCTTGGAACAACGGATAGTGTCAATTTTTCCAAAAGCGGACTTGGCACCTTGAACGCCGCAACTTGAAGACAAGACCGCTCATCTAAACGTTGGCTGAAGTGATATAGTGACTTCAAGCTTCATTTACTATCACCTGCTTTCAGAAAGGATCACGGTAACATGATCATCCTCCTCATGAATTATATTGGCGCCAGTATATTCACAAACTGCATTAGAGAGTTAGCGGAAGAGTGGCAGGTGACTAAAATGCCAACCCTGTCATAATATGTGGTAAAATAGAAGATGGCTTGGTGCCGATATGTTATATGCTCATATTCTTACAGGGTATACATGCTTTATTGTGTGTGCTGGGGAGAGGGCGCGATTTAAGTCTTCGAGACGTTGTTGCTTCAATGTTTTCTTGTACTTGACAATTCTGTCACTCAGAGGAATCAGTGAGCTACCGTTCCGTGGCCTACAGGAAGTGAATGTTCATTCAAGTTTTCTGAATCATAAAAAGCCTTTGTGTTTAGCGGGCATCCTTTTCGCTTTTAAACAGCTTATTGAAAACAAAATAATGTTGCTCATATTATTGCTCTCATGAAAAATAGAATTTCAACGGGTCGCATGATAATCGCATCATGATGAGTAGACAACTATACAGCGGCGTTTCATTATTATTAGCACCAGCAGTAACACCTAATAGTACCACCAGGTAGAGCAAACTATATATCAGATAAACTTTCAGGAGTCGCGATGACTGTCACTGCCCTGACATTTTAAAGAGGTGGGTTGCTCACTCACCTACACCGACCAACAATGATCCACTGCCAGCTCCAAGGCCACCTACACGATGTTCAAAATGAAGGAAAATGAGATTTAGAACTGAAGTAATCATTCTGCGAAAAATGTCTTTTCACTGAATGGAAATCGAACGCGCAAGAAAACGTGGCGACTTTTTGGGCTTCTCCTTCAAGAATAGAAAGCGATAGCGTAATCGGGCCGCGTCACCACCGCCCACTATTTTGCTAGCCTGGCTTCAGTTTTGAAGGCTAGGAATCAAACGCCTGACGCGGAATCAAACGCCTGACGCGTAGCGCCGGCCGCTTCAAACTGCCCGAAAATTCCTACTGCAAGTACGTTTGCGAGGTGTCCACTGCGCGATAGTTATTGTTTTGAACGAGTTAAACTATTGTTTTGAACCCCACGTGCGTAAACCAACATGTGAGCTTACGCAGCATTTCACTTCGTTGATGATTTTTATGCTGATGGTGAATAAATGTCTCAGTGTTTTGCGATAGGGGCGCGTTTAAATCATGAACTCGTTTCGCAATTCACATGTTTTGATGCCTGGTGCGGATCTACGCATCTGCCATGCAATATTACACTCCGTAGGAAGACTCATCCCATTGTATGACATTCAATTTTAAAGACGATAGTTTTTCGACGCAAAAATTTTGGGACTGTCTGTCTGTCTGTACATTTGTCTCTTTGTCCACTCCTAACGGCACCGGGTACTTGTAGCGGCCGACTCTATCCGAGCACCCACCAATGTTGCTCAAGCTTCAGCGTTCATACTTGTGCAATTGTCAATTAAAAAGCTATTATTGCGTATGGGCACCATAACAACACGTATATTCTCTGCATGTGCGTCTTTTACTAGAAAAGGCATACATAAGTAATTTTAAGGACCATAGCACCTATCACGCTGCGCTGACCATCCAACGCTTGCACGGAAAGGCGAGTGTTTCCAACGCTTTGCTAGGGCGAGACGGTAGTGGCACCTACTCGTAGCCTTGCGTTCTACACCTTATCACATCTGAGACGGGCGCGCACACCCGTCTCAGAACCACGCGCTTTGTTTTCCAAGAAAGCTGCCAGATGGCGCTCATGTCTCACGTGTGACGTGACTTGATGCGCTCGTTCACCTCCGCTGCACGCTCGAGGCACTCTAACGCAGCGCCCCCAAAATACCATTCACCAATTTTCTTGCGCAGAACATAAAATAAAAGTTTTGTTCACTCTCTCCACACGCTAAACTATCGTTTTTCGACGACATTTGCAGATTAACATGCATGCAGATACAGGGCGAACTTTTTTCTATTTTCAAGGAAAATTTTCAGAAAATGGCGAGACTTTGTGGTAGACCACTTGTTTCCAACGCAGAAGGCTTGGATTCAGTCCTTTTCGAAACCTAATATTTTTGTAATTTATTTTATTTGCATCTGATTTTTTCTCTCATAGACGACGGTGATACAACTCCAAAACGAACACCGATCCCGACATCGTAGTTTTTGCGAAACTAACATTTCGGCGGTATCAAGTTAATAAAAAGGTGTTTTTTTTTAAGGCAAGAATGCGGAAAGAGCCGAGTAACTGAACGCTGTAAAATGGCACCAAAGGTTGGTGTAAAAACGGTGTGTAGCTTCAAAGGCACGTGTACCTGTATGTTCATTACTACTTCCATGCAGGTGTAGCAGTAATTTTTTCTAATAATAAAATTTTGTCTGATTAAATTGGCTCCCTAAACGTCTTCAGCTGGCTGGTGAAGCGGAAGGAGCCCTGTGATTCAATGAAAACTGTTAGGGTGACGATTTCGCAATAGTACGGGGAAATGTTTGTTTCCCGAGACAGAAAGAGTAAAAGGTGGTAGTCCAACTCACAAATACATATTGCAGAATTATTGCATATGCCTTTTGTTCACTGATAAATGAGTACACTTAGTGTATCCGCAGTATTTACTGGTTTTTAATTATGAAGATGTTTTAATTTTCAGAAAAAAAAACTGAAGACTTTGTTGTCTGGCAGGCTTCCTTTCAGTAGCCTCCCTATAAGTACACGTGACGAGCCTTCGTCTTTGTACCTGCATTTGTATGGTTAAGATGTTACAAGTGTTTCACGCTGAATGTAGATAGTCATGAACGGATACAGCAACTTAGTAGCTTTCTACAGACATGTTATCGCTATAGCTCCTTGAGATTGGTGAAGCCAATTCCAAGTACCACGTTTTGTTTTTGCGGCATTTTAATTTGCATCAAAACGGCCTTCAATACAAGGAGTATGCTGTTCAACTTGTTTCTCTCGTGAACTCGAGTGCATCTCGCTCTGAATAAGCTCGCCACCACAATCAGTTCAAAACTGTATTGTGACGCTTCCTTAGAGATACAATGCAGAAAATATTGCTGGATTATTTGCGCCAGGCTTACCCGCAGCGCCCAGTGCACCACCTCCAACACCACCCAAACCACCATTGGTACCACCTACGCCATGAAGTAAAAGAAGCACATAGTACAGTAAGGCTCATTCGATGACATCTTCGTGCACGTTGCCTTACAGATTTACTGCCTTGTTATAACTAGCTTTGTGTTCTATATTTGTTTTGCACCGTCATGAATGGTGTGTTTCTTATTGCTTCGATCACTTTTTGGACACCATTTTACTAGGAGCGAATAAATTTTGTGACCCCATTTACTCGATAGGATGAAGAGACCATGGGTTGTTATTTGAACCAAAGACATCACGTACACGGGCTTATTCTCAGTCTAGTCGAGCCTCTTGCCCTTAGTATGGCCATCCAGATCAGGAAAAGATGTTCGATGAAACTAACTATAACGGCAATTACTTACCCATAGCGATATTGCTACGTGCCAGTGCAGGGAGTTGAAGAAGACAAAGCATATAGACTGGTTCGAGCTTATCTGTGTGGCTGGCACTGCTCGCTTAACCGGCTGTAAATACGTCTCTGACTACCCCTCCGAGTCGGTCTCCTTCTCGTGACATATTTGATGGAGGTGCTGGGTAACAATATAATCAGAAACAATATAAATTCTCCTTCTCTTAACGATATAAAGAGGTCCCGCTGCGGCGGTCTAGTGGTTAAGGTACTCGGCTACTGACCCGCAGGTCGCGGGTTTGAATCCCGGCTGCGGCGGCTGCATTTTCGATGGAGGCGGAAATGTTGTAGGCCCGTGTGCTCAGATTTGGGTGCACGTTAAAGAACCCCAGGTGGTCGAAACTTCCGGAGCCCTCCACTACGGCGTCTCTCATAATCATATGGTAGTTTTGGAACGTTAAACCCCACATATCAATCGATTCTTGCGTGTGGAAAGTCGTATTTTCCTTCATTTTATTCCTCCATTTTACATTCTCAACATATGTAACACAGTTACCAGGATAGACTTACTGTTAACGTCCGTTGTAGATAAACTGCTTTCACTATCTCCTGGTTTCTTTTAGACGTACTTGATACTTTAGGGATTTGGCCTTTTTACTCACCTGTGCCACCCAAAAATGATCCACCGCCAGCTCCAGCAGCACCTAAAGCAGGTCCACGATCAGCGAAAGCAAAAGTTCACTTCATGCGCAATCAATGTTCTTTGAATGTTTTTCATGCGATAGAAAAGAATTCGGGGAAGCCGCGCACTATTGGTGAAATAACTAAAAAAGCAGCAGGCTCATCGGCTTCTCCCTCTATTCTTCATCTTCCTTATACCCATCTTCCTCTGTTCTTCTTTCTTTTTTTTTCTTTTTATCCCTGTGTGCACTCGCTCTATGTCTCATCATATTTATCGCATTCCATGTCGGACAAATCGGCACTCTTGTTCCGAGAGTGAAGCACAGGACGAAGAACAGGATGAGGAAAACAAAGAGGGGGCGAGCCGATTCATGACGAAAATTGTTTTCTAGCATTGCTGCATAGAATAACTTGAAGTAGCCCGCTATGCTGGTAGGCTTCGGTAGTTGGGAGAAGCACCAAACTATGCCACTTTATTGCGTATCCATTTTATAAAACGCGAAAATTGAATGTTATTCGAGATGTCTATTCTTGAATTTTAAGGGTGACGTTGAAACTGTTTGTGCCCGGCACACATGAGACGCGGCTACTCTGTGACGTCATAAGTCAATCCCAGTGTTAAGGAAGTAACAAAGATGAATGAAAGTGTGACGTTGTCGTACCTTCTGGAGAAAAAGGAAACGTCATATCTGCTGCGCCAGCGAATTGCCTTACTTTTTTTTGCATGTGGTGTTTTGTACTTATGTAGTTTCCAGGCTGTGCGCGAGAAAACTACATTTTCACACAATCCTTACTGTGTGAAGCATGAAACTTGGTGGCATGCACTACGGCTCTTTTTCTTACAGACAGGCGAAATAGTTGTGCTCCGCTTTATTCATTAAGGAAAAGGCAGATAAGCACCGCATATTCTACTCAAAGAAAAGGCTGTCTGCTATTTATTTAGGTATTCTTGTTGATTTTACGGACCGTATCTTGCTTCAGTGCACCGTAATTCAATGAAAAAATTGTGCAAATAAAGAATAATTCAAGTTTCGTCATTTTCCTGTCCGGTGATTAGGTAACAAAGACACCAAGTTTCCTTTATGCCGGGTGCGGCTAGTTTCGATTTCGCTCTTGAAATTCGATTATGAACATCCCGAATTACGTGTGCGTTTCGCGATTTCTAGAAAAAAAAGTATGCCATAAATTTGCATACATCGTAACTTTTTAGTAAAAGCAACAGCTATCAAGTCAACAATAAAATTTCGTTCACAACTTTTTGCTAACTAGCCTCGCTTATGTCATTTAGGCTTTATGTTATCTATGTCATAAACGACTGAAGCATGAACACCGCAGAATAATAATAAATATATGTATTGTTAAAAAAGCATTCTGTATTTGTATGAATTGTACATTTGCGGTTACATTTATTCAGCAATAGTAAATGGAAATAGTGGTCGATCATGCAGCTTCCCTACCTGTAGTTAGAATATGTGAATGCGATTCGCAAGTGTCTGTATTTGCCACCACATATGTATATTTACACGTTTTACTTGAAATTGTGATTTAAAAACAAATAAACAAACATTCGCCAATTTCGCAGCACAGAAAATGCCACTGAAACATATCTCCCATTAAAACCACGCCACCCCATCATTCACCACAAAAATAATTTCGTCGTGGTTATTCGGAAATTCACCAGCACTTACCGGATGCTCCCGATGCAACCATCATTGAACTTCCAACACTGCCTGCAGTATGGACAATATTAGCACCTAAGGTATGAAATAGAGAAAAAGAAACGCATGTGAATTTAGAATAACAGCTGAATTCGTTGATGGGCAGCGTGAACTATAAACACACATAGAAGAACGAAGAGCGTAGATTGCGTGAGCTGGCCATGAAGAAAAAAAAAACTGCAGTCATGACCAGTGCGCTAACTTCAGCTATAGTGCGCTACACCCTATGAAGCCAGAAGCATTTTCGCCTCAAAGCCGGATGAAAATTTTACAACGCTTGAGCTTTTCGTTGAAGTGTAGAACGCGATAGCATGATCGGACCCTGTTCGCATCAGTTATTATGTATGCCCGGCTTCGCCTTTCACTAAAGACCTCTACCGTGCCGCGAGGAAACGAAGGTCTGAGCACGGAATACCGACTGTTTGAAACTCACCTAGAATACACGCTTACTGCAAATTTAGCAGCCAAATTTTAACTAGGTCATAATTTTATGTGATTGGCTGTCTCGCCGAACATTCACTCCACCACTCGCACATCTAACCCTTGCAGATGCTGCTGTTGGAATGCTAGCTTCACGCGAGCATTTTGAGCTGGTATTTCGTACCACCTGGTTATGTAGAGTTTACTGCCTGCTCGTTTAATTTACTTAACCAGTTAATAGAGTTGCTTGGGCAGCTCAAGCCTAACTATATGTTTATTTATAATCGAAATATGATTAATTAAAAAAACAGGTGTCCCTCGCACTTGTGGTGCAGGATTAAAGGCTTCATACCTGGTCCTCACCATATCAAGTGATGCCAAATGATGCAAAATTATATGAAGTAATGCCTATTAATGCCAAGTTCCACTTAAGTCCAGCAAAATAATCACTTGCCATTTAAGACGTAGTACGTCGTGGACCGCTTTAGACGAGTCTAGTTCAGCTGCCTCAGTTCACGGCGTACCGCTATTCTCAGTAACCGGGTTCCTCACAGACAGTGCGAAGCTTCTCCGGTACCCTGTGCCTGTGTTTGGCCCCGTGCACCGCGCGCCGCCGCCGCATGTTGCTATTACAAAGAAATCACATGAGCAGTATTTCTTGACGTCATAACTGGCGCGACTCAGTGGTTGCGCGCATTGCCCAGACAGACGTGCTCATGGCGGAACAGTGTATGTGCTAGTGAAGCAGGCGCACAGCTGGGCAACTGGTTGCCACAAAACGCGTGGTGACGTCATCACGGAATGTTTTTTCGCATTGGACTGATTAAGCTCAATCTAAACAAAACTGCTATTAACAGTAAAGTCAATTATCAGGTCACTGGTCGACGCACCTCCTGATCCGCTAAGGCTGCCAGAGCTGCCGTAGACACCACCGCTGGGGACGCCGACTATGGTTCCGCTAGGCGTGCCATGCAAGCCACCACCGAGGCCTAAACAAGAGCAAATAGAGTGCGTAATTATGTAATGTGCTAAACACTTCGCTTTTTGCTTGAGGCCATCAAACCATTAGTTAAGTCTCGAATTGTGCTCACACAATGCACTTTGGGAATTACATTTGCATGAAACGACCTAGAAACCAAATACCCCTTTTACTAAGAGCTAACTAGAACGTTCTTTGTTGCTATAAGCGTATATGTCATAGCAAATGGTCTCCCGACAAAAATCATATTGAAAATGCTTTGTCTGGAAGCCACTGACCGGTCCAACTCCTACTACCGCTAATCCAATAGTTCGCAGTGCTACAGGTACATCTACAGGTAACATTATAATAATAAAAAAACGTGACTTTTGAATGAGTGCTTTATTTTTTTATGTGCGCTTGAGAAAACATTTCGTACTTAGTATGACTTTCCCACAAAAATATTGTTTGTTAATAGTCTAGCTGAGTATGAAAATGAGTTTACTGTCGTCTGCGGAAATAAGTATAAATAGCTCAGCCATTCAAGGTTCAACGAGGTGCTCCTTTGTGGCTCAGTGGCTAACGCCTTGTACTGACACTTCAAAGGTCCCACGTTCGATTCAGCGCACCGGAGTTTTTTCTTAATTATTTTTTTTTGCATTTTCATATATATAGATGCGTATACATATACGGTAAGGGACAGCGCCGACGCCAGGGGCGAGGTCCAGCCGAGAGGGTTCATATATTTCCTATTGCAATGAAAGCACGAAAAAGTCTCGAATGTGCATATTCCAGTGTAGTCTTATCTTGTCTCTTTTACTCCGTAGTGCAGTTTCTTGGATAGGGCTCTAGAGACAAGGGCATTTGTTTGTAGAATCAAATTTTTGAATGTGCCCACGTGGATTGGTGTCGAAAGGCTTTTCAGCTTCTTTATAAGATTCTGAGCCTGTCAACGAAGTGTGTGAAAGCAGTTCACAGCAAATATGGTATCAGCGATAAATGTATACAGTGGGGTTTGTTGGAGCTGCAGTGTCATTCTCAATGCGAGAGGCGTGAACTGCTATTTATTATAACAGAAAATCCGTAAAAGCACTGCTTAACCCGATAAACATATTCTTTGAACGAAAAAAAACCTGCATTTGGTTGTAACAACACGCACCACCGTGTAATTTGCCTCGAAACCACAGTGGACATTTTCATAATGAGTGTGGCTTGGACACACTGCTTATGGAATGCAATGTTTCTAATTCTTGTGGCACCCACTCGTGCTGATTGGCGCCACGTTCACTTACCACCACCACATCTATCTCCACCACCATGCCCTGTATGCCCTCAAAGTATGAGCAGGGTCTCAAGCGTCATGTGATGTACCGCAATTGTATTAAAAATTGTACATTCGTTTAAATTATTTTGTGTGTATCATGAACGCTCCCTCATAGCATTGTGTCATGTTTTTCTTTCTTCTTGGTGATTCTGCTTTCTATTTCATTGTATAATTCATATATGTTCGAAATCTTGTTGAACAGTGCTTGGGTGGTAAGGCCATTGTCCGGCAGTTCATCTGCCTTTGGCCGTACATCCAATACATGTAACATTTTGAGATCTAACATCTTGAAAATAAGCAATATTATTATATTACATGATACACCTCATTCTGATAGCACATACATGTCTTTCCATGACCAAGAATACAAAAAATGTCCCTACCAAGTTTGCCATCAAAGCCACCACCAAGGCCACCACCAAGGCCTCCTCTAGGGCCACCAGCAAGGGTGACACCGGGACCACCGGCAGCAGGACCTCAACAATGAAAAGGAAGCGGCATGTTTTACTACTACTAAATCTTTTTTGATGGCCTTATTAGTAAACACCGGGGCAACAAAACAAGTGGTCATACTTTGGCAGCAACTGTTATGCTAAATAAAAAAAAAACAGAAACCAATACAGGAATAGCTACTGGCACTGCGGAAATGAGACATTTTATTTAAACACCCACATACATACAGAACACTGCTAAGTCACGTAAAATGATTCCTTTACCTCTTTTTTCTTTCGAACTTCAAGCAGGTATTACATTTTGAGTAAATAAAAAAATTAATCGACGAGGTATTTCTTTTGGGAAAATCTATTGTCATAGAGAACAGGTACAGGCAATAATCGATCATTTCTTTTATCAGGTGAACAAGAATAAAACTTTTTGCTGCTAACCCTAAAATCGTGGGTCTGATCCCACCCGCGTGGGCGCATTTCGATGGAGACCCGTGCGTAGTGCCTTCTCAGTAAATATAAGCAACCACCATATGGTACAAATTTCTAGAGCTCTGCACTCAGCCATGCATTTATTGAAATTGGGGTTATGTCAGGTAAAATTTCCCAAGGTTGTTACTGCTTGTTTGAAAGTTGCAACAAACTTTAGAGCCAGCATAAAGAGAACTGCTGACAAACCAGAGAAAAAAAAAAACTGACGTATTCTCTTTTTAGTGACACGTGATCGGTACTCGTTCATAAAAAAATAAAGCATAAATAAACATACCTGCAGTGATCGCTACTCCACCAGTACTGCCAGTAAGACCTGAACTGCCAGTAAGACCTGAAGATAAAGAAAGACGAAACAAGATACAATGTTTATCCTTACGTCCTATCATAAAAGAAAGGTTATAAAGTTAACATCGCATTATAGGCACCAGGAAATTTAAAGCTGGATGGCCTCTGTTTCTCTTTACTAAAAGCGAAACATTCTCAGCACACCAAAGGCTCGTTTCTATCTACGTATCTACTAATATATCTATCTTGTCATCTATACGCCAAGGTGCTCACGTGGTCACCTCCTAAACATGGTGCAGAAAAAAATTTGCAGGGGAGGGTAACAGGATTTTGTATGTCTTTGAGGTCATGACACGAATAAGGTGAAAATCTCTCTCTTCTCCACACGTGTGCCACAAATTTGTATATGACGACGGGCCGTTGTAGGCAGGTATGCGCCTCAGGTGATCGACAGTTCGTATCCACCTTGGAACGTTGTCAACAGGCATTCGTAATTTAAGTGAGAAGGCGCTAACAAAAAAAGACATTGCCTGCGTTGATTCGACGAATTCAAAGAATGCAATTCAGAATCCTAGCTGGAATCTAACAAAAGCGCTCTGCGTGGCAGTCAGGTATTGTAGCCAGAGCCAAACCAGTTCTTGAAACTAATCTGGAAAAGGTCGTATTCAGTGGCAATGTCAGTGCAGCGTTAATTGTGGTTTGTCGTTTTGGCTATTTATCGTTACAACAAAGCAATAGACGTGACACATGTACTGCATCAATACAGACATCATGCAGGGTGAAAGATGGTTGTGGTTCCGATGTACGCTAAACGTTACCTTTGATTTCCTACTGTTCCACAAGCAATATGCAAGTGTTGATAGACTCTGGAGGAATACGCTAATGAAAGTTACGTATGGCATTCACTTCGTCACACTGTAAAAAATATTTTGTTGCGAGAATGCTGATGTTTGTGCCAACATTGGCGTTACATGAGATCAAGTTATAGCTTGTAAACGCCAGTGTAGTCGACGTTCCTGATAAGCCCACAATGTTCATGCAAATACTGCACTTACTAATACTGGTCTACTCGCCTCGTAACGTTTGATTAAAGCATAGAAAACCATTCACTGATTGCTTCGCATGAAACGTACCCATTTCCACAAGGCGTGAAATCTGCTGAATTTTCCTTCTGGTTGAAATCTGCTGAATTTTCCTTCTGGTTCGTTCATCCCCTCTTTTTTTATTTTTGTGTCTTATCCGTGTTTTCATGTCTACGTGTCTGTTTAGGTCTGTTTTTTTTCTCTTTCTATATTTCTTGCTCTTTGTGGCTTCTCCTGTCTTCCTTTCTTTTCCGTTCTCTTTTTCTATCTCGCCATTTCTCCAGTCCTCTGTCTTTCTCTTTCTGTCCTTTTTTTTCTCATTCTATAATAATTCGTTTTCTTTCTTTTTCGCTTTCTTCCCATGCAATGGTTTAATCTCTTCCACCCCCTTACCGTTTTCTTCACCCTCAATCCTCAATCTCTCCTCTTCACCCTGTCTTTATTTTCCCAGCTCCTTGGCAGTTTTTAGTATACAAGGCTACGTTGTACTTCGTAAGCATGCATGTATAGCTGCATAATAAAAATGCCCACCTTCGTACCTTCGGCGTGTGGGCTCAAGTTCCCGTTCATCAGGAACTTTTTAGCCATAAATTTTTATTTTTCTTTCTTTACAGCTTTTTTCCTCTTTCTTACTTACTACTATTTCTCTGTACTCATTCTCTCACTCACTAGTTATTCCATTCCAAGCAGGACAAACCGATGCATGCGTGTATTCCGGGAGCGAAGCAAAACAATAGACGATTATAGCACGTGCGCACATGACAATGATAGATTCTAGTTCTCAGATTAAAGGTAACGGCTGGCATGAATAACTCTGCGGTTGAAAAAAAAGTATGCACATCAAGTTACTTAGCGTCACGAAAAGAGCATCGACAGAAATTATCAAAGCGCTTACTACAGCTCGTAGACCCTGTTTATAAATTTCTCATTTCAAGAACCTCTCTTCTTCTTTCTCCCTTTATTGCATTATTCTCACGTAGGTTGATTAAACACTGCAGCTGATGGAGTGTTTTAGCTTGGCCATTGCAGAAAATGCCTGAGCGAATGCGATGTGATGCAAAGCGAATATTTCAGAACCATTGAGACATTTAGCGTTTTAAGGATAGTTATCAGTCTGTTTTCCTCGCCCCACCACCTGCTTCACCCCCACAATAGCTCCTCATGACGATTTCTATAGCGCGAGCTCAGAACGACGACAAAGAGACAAGAAGACTAGCGCTAGCTCCTCTTTTGCTCTGCGCTAACCACGTTCCCCATATCCACGTGACTACCCTTTTTATACCAGGTCCACTAGCTAGCTACATTAAGCTCCCCTTTCAACTTTTTAGCTTTTCCATACTTTCCCTGTCATCAGGCTTCACTATCTCAGCTGGTCTAGAAATCATAGACCATGGATCACGAGTGATTTATCTAGTCCAAAAACAGTACTTAGATTCAAAGCTTAAGCAGTTATTCCCCCAAAAAAGCCATTTATTTTCGGTCACTACAGCCAAGCTTTGAAGTAACTGCAGGACAGTCCTGAATTAGATTGCATTATGATACCAAGACCTATACAAATTTTATATTGAAGCTAGCACGTAGCTTTGAGAAGCAGGCTAAATTCCACCTCGTAAAAAATCAAAGCGCACTAGAAAATATGGTGTTAGTAGTAACTACAGTAAGTACAGCTTTTACTACTTACACCTTATTTTTTGGTGTGCTAGAGTTTTCCAGAGTTTTTATTGACCGCATGTCCCCTTGAGCAGACACAAAATAGTGGGAGAATGCTTGCACAAAAAAAAAAAAATGAAAATAGGCGATAGGTTGGTGAAAGTAATGAGTGACATTAATACAGTGAAAGCTGTTATGAAATCACTTTTCGGGTCACGCGCAGTTGCATGTTATCCGCCGCTGCCACCGGTGTCCGTAACCACATCGCGCGAAATTATACAGCGTGTTGTAACGGTACAAGTGGGAAACTGTGATATCATGCAAACGTCGTGAAAGCGCACAAAGTGATGTGAACTAGCGATGTACAGCGTTTTGTAACACTACAAGTCCGAAGGAAAAAGAAAAACCTTGCATTGATGACACAGTGGGGCTTCCACCCCGGTCCGTTGAGTGCCAGCCCAATATTCTACCACTGGGTTACGCCGGTGCTTGTGACCATAGAGTTTCTCAACGTACACTAGAGGGAACTCTGGTGCTAGTGTCTACGGGAGCTGCAATGCACGGCGCTTCAGCGAGCATGGGAATGATGGGTAGTACGCACATTTGTCTAACTTTCGTACTTCTGGCCTGCTTCTGGCTCCACGTGTGTTCGTGTGGCTTGGAGCTGTTTTCTTACGAAACAAATATTAGCAAATGTTCAGCGGTTGCGCTTCACCACCTTATTTTTTAAGACTTACCTTTCCAAATCGGGTAAGAAATTTCAAAATGGTTGAATCTTTCTTTCAAAACAAATGTGTGTACTACCCATCACTGCCATGGTCGCTGAACGTTCGCAGCGTGAGAGTACCCTCTGAATAATTTTAGGAAACTCCATGCTTGTGACTTGTTGACAAAGAAGGAGGAAGAAAGTTTAAGCGGAAAGACAGGGAGGTTAGCCAGTTCTTAGACCGGCTGGCTACCCTGTGCTGGGGAAAGGGGTGAGGGGAATGAAAGACGTTAAGAAAGAAATGTTGCGAAGAGAGAGAGATGAATTACAAAAAATCGGGACAGAGGAAAGGCAACATCAAAGAGTATAAGACACTAAAGTTTGTTGACAAACTTGCCTTAGGCAGGCTTGATGTCTGGAGAGCAATCGCGTTATTACGACTTATGAAGTGTTTTAAAAGAGCGAAAGAACCACCAGTCGTTGCACAATCCGATTAGCATAACGAGTAGGCCATTCAATGCTCCAACCCATTACAAAAGCTTGTTATTGTTTCCCTATTAAGCGAGGCGCATACCCACTACAGCCCTAATTCCTCATCGTCGTCGGCCACTGCATGGACAACTGGCACAAAATTCCTTGCAAGTGTTTAGCGGATACCAAGCTTCTCAGAAGAATGACGAAAAATAGCATAGCGAATGCCGGCCTACTACCCAAAAGTTTATTATTAATGCCTTAGCGAGTATCAAGCAAGTGTGCTTGCAGCAGTTACCCAATGAGTGTTTGGAAAAGGCTCTGAAAGGCCGCTCTTCTAGCTTTCGCTGTGACTGTGCTGCGCCTACCGCGCAGGCCTGGCGTTTTTTGTGCGGAAATGGCGTTATCATTTTGCTGAAGTTAGGGAAAATGCGCATGCTACCCCTGCTCCGCTTGAGTAGCATGCAGAAATGAAGGAGGCTCTAAGAAATCGGCGTAATTGTTGAGCGCATATCACTCATATTATTGTAACTACAGTGGCTGAGTCGATTTGTTGATATCATATACGTGTTATCGTGCCACTGAAAGCCTTTCAACTCTGATATGTTGCAGAACCAGTAATATGCTGGGAGCACTGACTTTTCTGAAGGTAAATGTCATGCTCTTACCCACGCCGCTGGACACAGAGCCTGTTGAGCCAACTACTCCGCCAACACCGCCGGCTGCTGTGAAAGAAAATATAACAACAATACATGGTGTTACTTCCCTCTCTTCATGTACCTTTTGAATACATTTACCATGATTCAGTTATATTCTGCATAATATAATTAGGCACATAATTAAATGTTCTAGCATCATAGTTTAGGCTGTAAAAAAACTTTCTTAAATAATAGCTCAATTAACCAGCTCAATAAAGAGAAATATATTTCTATGATCCACCTAATTTAATGACCCTAATGGAAGGACTATTATGTATGGCAGGGGGACCACACGAGGAAAGGGGAGCAGTGACTAATTTCTGGGGAAAAAGTACGACCACATAAAATGTATGGAGACGATGTTGAAGACAAAGTCCAAAATCTTGGAGGACTCATGAGCTTCGCATTCAAATGTACAACGCGATTCGTATCTATACAAGACATTGTTCATTTTCGTGATTGACACCTAAGATGGTATAACGAGACATCAGTGCTGTAGGCATTGCCAAACATAAGCAACTGAATAGGTAACGTGTTTTGTAAAAAAAAAAAAAAACGTAACAACTTTATGCTACCTACACAAAGGCAAGTGAGGCATTATACCTTTACCGAAAATATACGCTGCACGTTACCTTTGGGGTTAACTTATGGTCACAAATTTTATTCAATGTGTCTTTGACCATTAGGCACATATTTCTATTTCTCATATGCTATAGTAAATACTTATTTCACCAGAAGTATTAATTTAGCGACAATCTTTTGCCCAGATTTACTGACCATTAGCGATAGTTTAGATGCCTAAATTTCTCTATAGTAACATTTGTTGGCCTTTGTGTCGATGACGCATGGTAAAGGCATTTTTCCCGTGGAACATTACGACTAACTTGGGAATTTATCATTAACGCTTTGCGTATTTAAATGTTTAATGAATTCTTCACAAATGCATTATAAATGGGAGAGCATGCTTTTACAAACAAGATAGATGCGCAGATTTTATCACAAGGCATTGATTATCAGCATAGTTGTGGAAAAAATTATTCTTGAACTTCAACCTGAATTACAGCCGTAAATGTTGCGAGTGTTTATCTTAATGTTAAGAAGTTAAAATTCTACCTGACTTGCTGGGGAATTCAATAACCAGATAGGTGGCTGCAGCTACAGATAGAAGGTAGCAATTTTTTTTTCAGAAAGCTAGGTGACCTATAAGCTTTGCCTTTAAGAGTCTAATGCCATGCATATTGATATGCGCATGCACGCACCCACACAGACACACAAATACACATGCAGAAACGCATACACACACACTTGTGACTGTGTTAATTATGATTAGTTATTACGAGTACTAGCTAATGCTGCAGATCAAGGTATTTCGTTCGTATTTTGTGACGAGAGTGTCATTCACTCACAGGTTCATTCACTCATAATTATATAGTGGTTTTGGGACGTTAAACCCCAGATATCAATAAAACTTGTCGAGCATAAACAAAGTTCCAGTGTGTTCTTTTTTTATGAAGATGGCTTCATTAGCAATTCCCCATCATTTTGCCCTCTCCTGTATCTTTTTAAAGCAATCGGGATAAGTTAACAAGCGTTTTTTTTTGTGTGTTACAGAATTGCTCACATGAGTTCTGTGATGCCATTTTTTTTTCATTTTTGATAGAAGCAGTGTTTGCAATATGTAGCTTTGTCATTCACGTAGTAAGATAAAGAAATCCTATAAATTATTATTTACTCAACTTGCAAAATCTATAAGCAGACGTAGCTGCCACGAGGATTTTACTTCTACTCACTCGATGTACCCGAGAGGCCCGGAAGACTGTGCGGTGAAAGGGAGCCTCCTAAACCTGTGAGAAATAGTTTTAGAAAATTTCATATAGGGCATTTTCTCAGATAAGCATGTAGGTAGCACCTGCATCGATTCACACAACTATAGCATCAAACTTGTCGAGCATAGCCCCGCCGCGGTGGTCTAGAGGCTAAGGTACTCGGCTGCTGACCCGCAGGGCGCGGGTTCGTATCCCGGTTGTGGCGGCTGCATATCCGATGGAGGTGGAAATGTTGTAGGCCCGTGTGCTCAGATTTCGGTGCACGCTAAAGAACCCCAGGTGGTCTAAATTTCCGGAGCCCTCCACTACAGCGTCTCTCATAATCATATAGTGGTTTTGGGACGTTAAACCCCGCATATCAATCAAACTTGTCTAGCATAAACAAAGTTCCAGTGTGTTCTTTTTTTTATGAAAATGGCTTCATTAGCAATTCCCCATCATTTTGCCCTATCATGTATCTTTTTAAAGCAGTCGGGATAAGTTAACAAGCGTTTTTTTTTTGTTACAGAGTTGCTCACACGAGTTCTGTGATGCCATTTTTTTTTTTCATTTTTGATAGAAGCAGTGTTTGCAATATGTAGCTTTATTGCGTAATTCGAGACGCTATTATTAGGTGTGTATTCTAAAAATTTGTATTTTGTTCAGGACATTACACTACACCTATGTCCTACAGACAAAATGACCATAAAGCCGACAAGTGTTTATTATTGGGCGAATTGGTTTTATTGCGAAAGCAATCATATGAACACTCTCGACGGGTTTCTGCCGCCACCGTTGCCGTCGCCGTCGCCGTCCTGTTTTGTATAAACTCCAAATGATTAAGATCCGCCAGCGCACCGTACGTTCTACCCGCGGGTACTAGCGTGCGAGCGCGGGCGACGAATGTGGCTGAAGCAGGCATCGAGCATGGCAGCCCATCTCCGTCACTCACAGGATGCATGCCATAAAATCCTGCGCCTGCTAGGCCTGGCATCGCGTACTCTAACGGAGGGCAAACGCTCCGCCCGTCTTTGAAGAGAATGAAAATATGCAAGCAGAAGCGGGGGAGAACTGCTGGTATAGCAACTGTGGACTTGGATTTCACGGGCATGGTCACCATCACTGGTGCGCGTCAACTCTCTATCTCAGCAACCATGAGCAAGCGGCTCGTGCACTCCTCTACCCACTGCACCCTCAACACGAACAAACTGAGAAACGTGTCCCTGTAGTGGTTGTGTTCATTATACACCACCGTTTCGTAAAGCTGGGTGATATGAGATCTTAAAGAAAATATGTTAGCTGCTCCTCATTTGCCATTACAGTTTCTTGCTGGTGAATTCACTGCTTCTCCCTTGCGGTGGAACGGACTTTTTTTTAGGGGCGAAGCTCCTTATAGCGACACCCGTTCGTCCCTCGTAGCTGTTGTAGTGTGTAACAAGTATAACATTTTGGCCTCCAAGGTGGTGCCGGTGATATATTTCTTCTCTGCGTTGTTGAACAATAAAAAATAGTGCTCAATGTACACGCCGATGGCTGCTAAAGCAGAATGAGAGACAGGAGCATTCGGCTTATAGTCGACGCGCACGCTGCAATCCAATTTAGCAGCCATTGGCATGTACATTGAGCACTATCTGACAAGAAAGGGTTGCTACGTTATACTCGCTGGGTGTAACCTCCTTAGTTTTACAAAAGTTTAGCGAGCGTTGAGCCGCAGTGCCACGAATACAATGAACTAGTATATACCATGAACTCGAGGTGGTTAAAGGTGGGAAGTAGACCCGAAGCGCAAGCCGTAAGAAAGTGTGCGTGTGCCTCCTCTCCTTTAGTCCTTCGAACTTCCGCTCGATGACGGTGCTTGTATATGGGGAATATATAATGAAAAGATGCGAGATGGTGGTACTTGGAGTGTTGAATAGATGGACGAACGGACACACAGAGAGATGCATGGATGGACGCATGAACGGACGCAGGAGCGGATGCATGGACGAACGCAGGGACAGACGCACGAACAGATGCACGTACGGATAGGCGGATGGACGCATGACAGTCACACAGAAGGACGCATGGACGGACGGAAGCAAGAACGAATGGACGGACGAATGCTTCGCCCCACTCTCCATCATTCACTACGTGGATATGCTGCCAATTTTTTTAATGGAAAGCATTTCTTAGTGAACTTCGGCGACATTGAGCGTATCTATCTATCTATCTATCTATCTATCTATCTATCTATCTATCTATCTATCTATCTATCTATCTATCTATCTATCTATCTATCTATCTATCTATCTATCTATCTATCTATCTATCTATCTATCTATCTATCTATCTATCTATCTATCTATCTATCTATCTATCTATCTATCTATCTATCTATCTATCTATCTATCTATCTATCTATCTATCTATCTATCTATCTATCTATCTATCTATCTAGCCGCCTATGACTTTTAGCTCTCCTGGCCGTTTCGATAATGGTATCGATACCAAATTTGGTATGGCATAACATGACTGTATGAAGAACATATCTGACTAGCCATAACATGAAAATAATGACGTGTAAGTCATGAATGTCAGGATTTACATCTCATAGTCCTGCAGCTCTTGCGGTGATTTCGTTCACATGGCATGTTGCAAAACTGGTATAGTTCGACATGATTGCATGGCAAACACAAGCGACAGCCCCTAACATAAAAATCATGACATGTGTGTCATGTAACAACATCAGTGCATGCCACGCTCATGATGCGTTCGCGGCCGTTTCGCTAGCGTCACATATACCAAATTCGGTATTACGGTACGTGAATGAATGACAAAGGTATGTGACTGGTGCATACATGATAATCATGAGATGCGTGTCATGTAATAACATCACTACAGGCTACGCTCATGATGCGCTCACGGCCGTTTCGCTGGCTTCACATGTACCGAACTCGGTATTACGTGACGCTAGCGGACGACATAGGTAAATAACACATACAAACATGATAATCACAATATGCGTGTAATGTAGCAACATGACTACATGCCACACACACGATGCACTCGCTGCCGTTTCGCTAACTTCACATATGCCCAATTTCCTGTTACGTGACACCAATGAATGGCGAAGGTACGTGACTGGTTCAAACATAATAATCATGAGGTGGGTGTCATGTGAGAACATGACTACATGCCACAGTCAAGGCACCAATACATTTCGACATGACGCAGTGCGCGTACTTGCCGGCGTTCATTTCGTCGCGTCACACTGGCGTTGCCGTGCCAGGCGCCGGTCCTGCCATATACTCGCAGGGGCGTGCCGCGTTGCGTTGCTTTGACGCATGTGCCTTTCAGCGCGTCCGGAGTCCCTCCGTCACGAAAAGAGGGAGACGCAGATTTGTCTCTGTAAAGGCCATTTCACATGACAAAAAGTAGCGATTTCAGTCTGCGAATTCGCTCGCAGCGGAAAAAAAAAAAAAAAAGGACAGTTCGCTCCTGCCACAGCGGTCTGTGGCGAGCTACCATTATGTTGGAAATTTCAGCTTTGACCGCAGCGGCGAGAGTGATTTCTGTTCGGAACTCGTCGAAACCGGGTTGTGCCGGCCAAGGTGTTGAAATTGCGTTGACGTGTTTGTTTTGGTTATGGCCTCTGTTGCGCATTTAAAGTGTAGGTAGATTGGAAAGTGTTCTTAAATGACGAAACATAAGTGCTCCTCGTTACCGTTCATGGAAATATAATAATATCATCACGCGTATATTGTTGCAATATATTTAAAAAAATTTATTGTCTGCCACAACGGACGGTGGCAAGAAGCGTTGCTCGCCGCTCCAGACACAGAGCGAAAAATCACAGACCGTTCGCGGTTCATCTTAACGAAACCGCCATTTGCGGTGGTTGTGAACAGCGCGATTGGAGTGAACGGAACGTTTTTTTTAGCTGCAATCACGGCATGTGAAACAACCTTTACGCATCGGCGCGAAACGCAGCATGTCGCACTTCGCGCCAGTTGCCGTCAGGCCGCGCCGACGGACGCTGGTCGCGACTGGCGTCAGACTATAGAGTGCTCACGCTTTGCTAACGTAGCGTCGCTGTGCCCTTACAGCGTGCGCGCGCGTCAACGATACATTGGAGTATATGGGCTCCTTCATGATGCGCTCGTGGCCGTTTTGCTAGCTCCACATATACCAAATATGGTGTTACGGGACGTCAATGAATGACGAAATATAGTATGACTGGTGCAAACATGATAACCCTGACACGGGTGTAATGAAAGAACATGACAACATACCGTGCTCATAGCGTGCTCGCGGCCGTTTTGCAAGCTCCACATATACTAAATTCAGTATCACGTGACGTAAATAGATGGCGAAGGTAAGCGACACATCTAAACATGATAATCATGACACGGAAGTCATGTACGGCATCATTTACTTCCACCTCGTAACGTTGTGCTGATTTTAAAGTGACATATCAACATTTCTCATTCGAGCTTCGCATATCATCGATTCCAACTGTACGGGGGATCTGCCATTTTTTATAGAACTGAATTGGTACAGCATACTCTGAAAAAAGAGAAACGGTCGAAATGGCCGGAGGAACGGGCAGAGCGCTAACTGCCAGCAGATTTTGATCAGTTAATTAGTTCAAATACATAGTATTGCGCAAGCACGTAAAAACACCAGAGGGTCAAGCCAGGATGAGACAGCATCATCGCAATGTCATCGACCAAATTTTTGTGATTAATTTGCCTGATTAGAAAAAACCCTTCATGAGCTGGTAAGGCCAAGAAGGGGGTGCTGATATAAGCGATTACAGCAGTTTTGTTTCGAATGTGGTTGTATAATTTCTCACGTGATTGTTGATGACGCGCTTGTTCAACACTTCGCACTGATCAGATATAGGAGATCATCCACTGTCACAGCAATCAATTTCCATCTGTCTCTCGATTGCATTGTGAATTGTAATATATATATATTTTTTCATTTCAATAAGGCCGAAGCGCACTTGGCTTTTATAACTCTACCGCAGGAAACGGGTATCGAGTAAAGAAACTTCTGTCATGCAAAGCATAAAGGGCGTTTGCTGCTTGGTTGAAGACACACTTGTGCAGGTTGTGGGAGCGAATCGCGGCTGCGGCGCATGCATTTTCGATGGAGGCTAAAATACTGTAATGGCGTGGGCTCAGATTTGGGTGAACGTTAAGGAACCCCAGGTGGTCGAAATTTCCGGAACCCCTCTACGGCGTCTCTCATGATAGTATAGTTTTGGGACGTTAAACCTCACATCATCATCATCATCATCATCAAGAAACAGCAGCACGCTGTTGCATGGTAAGAGCTAAGTAGGACAAGCGGAGCCATGAAAGCTTCATCTACTTTGGCTGGTTATGCACTGCCTACGTGATAGACCACCTTTCGCCAAATGAAAATGTCACGGGATAGCTTCATCATGTTATTTGAGGTTATCGAACAATAGAGTATTACGTCACGAATTCGGACAACCTTTGACGTCATGAAGTCATTTGATGACATCCTCAAACGACAATTTTTCGCATCACTCGTATTCGCACACGTGTAATGTTCATATACTTGATTTCCCCCACACTCTTTTCAAACTCTTGGCGCAGACGACGCCATAATGCTTCGAAG
The DNA here is from genome assembly GCF_013339725.1 of Rhipicephalus microplus. Taxonomy (NCBI): domain Eukaryota; kingdom Metazoa; phylum Arthropoda; class Arachnida; order Ixodida; family Ixodidae; genus Rhipicephalus; species Rhipicephalus microplus. The sequence goes on from NC_051168.1 coordinate 42,709,034, forward strand.
CTTCGCGAATGTTTAGGATTATTCCTTTGAAATTGCGTGCAGGGCACATATTGCCTAGTTTATTTGGGAGCTTACGTTGTCACCAGCCATAACGATAAGATCTTCGATAGCACATGTATGAACGCCGTCGACACGCTTTACCACTTGACGCATTATCGACAGTTGACGCTCGGCTCGCCGCTTTCAGTGTATACAATGTGAGCGTGTATTGCTGTAGTAGGAGCGTTTGTTTCTCGAGCACAGGTTCACCCAAATAAAGAGTTGGCCTTGAGCAGGCTGACTGCTGCATTCTTCAATGGTACGCTTATGTTACAATGCTGACGCCAATGGCCGGTTTTTACATTTGACGATGCGCCTAAATCTTCATTATTAATGTCGCAAGTTATCAAACAACATTCATATTTGCTCAAGCTAACCACCACATTTGCTCGAGCTAACCTTCTGCCTGCTCCCAAAGTAACTATTCGGCGAGACCATGTTCACAAAATGAAACTCATAGTTGCCCGGACGAACTTATATCAAAATTTGTCGTTAGTATTATCAGAGGTATTATCGATTACAGAATGAATCATGATGAAGATGATGATTGTGGTGATGATGATGATGATGATGATGATGATGATGATGGGTTTAACGTCCCAAAGCCAACATATGATTATGAGAGACGTCGTAGTGGAGGCTGCGGAAATTTCGACCACTTGGAGTTCTTTAACGTGCCCCCAAATCTGAGCACACGGGCCTACTGCATTTAATTACAGAATGGAACTGTTTGCCCTCATCTATCGTGACACTTACAGAATCAACTCTATTTCAAGCTGCCCTAACAGTGTTTTTTGGAAAGAAACCCTCCTTAGCCTAAAAATATTTGCATCTCTTGTAAAAAAAAGAAAAAAAAACATCTTCCGCTATAAAATAGTATAACGCAACATTGTCATTTATAGAGTTGTACTTTGCCTTGTGTATATTTGTTCCATACTCTCTTTTTATCTGCTCTTAATTGTGTTCTAACCTTCTTTTCTCTTTCTCTTTGTAATAGTATTCATTTCTTAGTGAGAGGGATGACAGCACCTATTGTTTAACTCGAAATTTATGTCAAATAATTTATATCATGGTTTATGTGTTCATTTTCACCATCATATGTATACACCCCGTTTTAAATGCTAAGCATTCCTTAGCGTACTTCAGCGACTTTGAGCGTATCTGTATATCTAGCCACCCGCGACTCTTAGCTCTCTTGGACGTTTCGGTAATGGGATAGATACCGAAATTGGTATGGCAAGACATGACTGTACATCAAGCATAAGTGACTAGTTATAACATGAAAATCATTACATGTATGTCATTAATGTCGTGATTTACTTTTCATGGTCTTGCTGCTCTTGCGGTGATTTTGTTCCCATGACATATTTCAAAACTGGTATGGTATGACATGACTGCATGGCAAACATAAGCGACAGACCCTACTGAGGAAATCATGACATACATGTCCTGTAAAACACAACTACATGCTACGTTCACAATGCTCTCGTGGTCGTTATGCTAGCTTCACATACACCAAATTTGGTGTTACGTGACCTCAATGGATGACGAAGGTATATGACTGGTGCAAACACGATGAACATAACATGCGTCTTATGTGAGAATACAACATCATACCACGCTTATGATGCAAACGCGGCTTTTTCGCTAGCTACACATATATGAAATTTGGAAATTAAGTGACGTGAATGCACGACGAAGTTGAATGACACGTCGAAACATGATAATCATGACATGGAAGTCATGTTCAGTATAATTTACGTACGCTTCGTTACGTTGTTTTTATTTCATGTAAAACATATCAACCTTCCTCATTCATGCTTCGCATATCATCGAGTCCCACTGTACGTTGGATCTGCCAATTTTTGTACACACGCTTGCATCCGCCCCTAAGTACTGCCCTCTTCGGGCCCTTAGGGTATTCGTATGAACAAATAAATAAAATAAACATTCGTACAGTTGGTTGTAAGTTTTGCGTCATTCACAGCCGACTGTGTCAATCTTTAAAGTTTAAAAACAAAAAGCCAACAGAGTGCATATTCATTCATTTGTTTGTGAACTACATGCTTACAGCGTTCCTCATTCGAGTCTTGTACGCAAAGCTTACATTCGTCCTGCCAAGATGCTTATGTCTAGAATGAATATTGGTGAAAGTGACATTGCTAAACTCACTCAACGGCGCTCGGCTGATACCATAATCAATGAACTCATTCTCAATAGCATATTTTATATTATGAAGCCTCACTTACCCATGCCACCTGTTGTACTGGTTGTGCCATGAACAACGGTCGTAGTGGTAGTTCCTGAGGTAGAAAGAAGAGCCCAACCTTAGACACGTTTTCAAGTTATTAACTAATGATGTTTAACTGAAAGTCGCATAGAGTGGAGGTGGTAGCAGCTGTAGTATTTTGGAGAACTTGTAACAACAAAATGGGGTGGCAGTTACGAATATTCATATCACTTCATTACCAGCAGTGGCTTTTTGAAGAATAGAATAGCTAGGTTGCGTATCTTGATATTTTAGTGCATGGTGTGCGAATGAGTAATAAGCAAATGAACAAGTAAAAATACTGTCTGCTTTTCACCAAAGATAGCCTAGCTATAAAGTACAGGACGTTTTTAAAAGCTTTAGTTACGAATCAGAAGGAGGAAAAAAAAAAACAATTTTAGCGCTAATAATTTGAGGTTTGTGTACGTGTTTATGTACGCGCGACGGCATCGCACTGCACATAAACGTTTAGGATATTGCTTCCATCTAAATGCGAGCACCACGGTCAGAATCGAGCCCGTGACCTTCAATCCAACAGCCGAGGACCGTAACTGCTGCTCCACTACGGCGGATCATATTTTAACATTAAAAATTAAAGTAATACATCTCCATTAAAATAACGTTTTTCTATTCCATTACATGCAGCTCCATTAACAAGGTACAAGACAGTTTAGTGCCCAGAATAGTACAAAACAACAGTAATAGGCAACCGCTGCCAAGTTTTACCACAGCTTTTACTATACAACTTCTACAGTTTGGACATCGCAGTCGTTTCCGACTGAACGTCCGGGGCACCGTCTAACACTAGACATATTCATCTAGTTTACAATATGCACCTTCTACGGAAACTAAAGCGCTAAAAAACTAAGGTTTATTGCATGGTGACTTTGATGTGATGTAAATAAACATGTTACATCTGCCAAAATCTGGGCAGGTATAGTAGTACTATATATTACGAAAAAAAAATAAGGCCGCATTGCTATCGTAGTGTTAACGCTGAAAAGTGGCGGGCGACTCTTTTTGTGTGGCTTTAATTTTTCTGTCTTTGGTCATTTTCTTGCCTTCACTGTTTATTTTTTATTTTTGTGTTTGTTTATTACCATTTATTTCTTTGTAAACTTCGACGTATTTTTTTCACTTGTCTTGGTATTTTCATCTTTCTTTTAGGGGCGAAGCTCCTTAGGGCGTGGGCTGTGCGTTCCCTGTAGCCTGTATGTAGCCACCTCTAGTTTAGTTCTTGCAGTGTTCACTAGATGGCGGTACCATCCCCTGTATGTCGGACGTGTCGGACATGTCGGACATGTCGGACATGTCGGACATGTCGGACGTGTCGGACGTGTTTTTGGAGGTCGGACGTGTTTTTGGAGAGCTCCGGAATGACAGCTACAGATAAGTGTTTTTGCATGTTTCCAGCTTGCCTCTGTATGTAGCGTTATGAGAACGTAAGGCGCTAGCGTAAAGCTTGAGTAGGTCTAGTACGGTGTACGTTTTTTTTTAGTATTTTGTACTGTGTCTTTTTTTTCTCCAGCCACCACGTGGCTGAGGCCTGCGCGTAGACCGACCACGTGCATGCGCAGGTGCTGTGAAGTGTAGCGTATTTATTTATTATTGTGGTTCTTTTTGGCTTAGACCAGTGTATTTTAGTACAGTTTTCTAACACGTGGGCATCGGTAAACTGAGCTAGCCATGGTCAAAAAGACCGTAAAGTGTTCAGAGTGCGGGGTAGGGTGGAAGGTGGAAATTAGTGCGGAGGAGAAAGCAGAAGATGACGCCAAGTGTAGACAGTGCGAGTTCGAGGAGAAAATGAAAAATATGATGGCGGTCCAGAGTGGGCTCATGGAGAAAATCGCAGAGCTGGAGAATGCATTGGCGAAGGAGCGAGAGAAAACGTCAGCCATGGAAGAAAGGCTCCGGGCAGCCGAGAAGGGCCTATCGAAGGTCGTGAAAGGGAACGAAGACGCAGGTGACGGCGGAAGCATTATGGCGACGACCCCCCGTGCGGGAGAGATGAAGGAAACAGGCATGACAAAGGCAGATACATTGGCCACAGGGCCCAGCTACCGGGAAGTAGTTTTGAGGGAGGGAGGGAGCAAACCAGCAGCCGTGACTCACGCTAGTCACCTAGTCAGCAGCCAGGTGCAGGTTTCAGAAGGAATGTCTGAACAGGTCATCATCGCCGGTGACTCAAATTTAGTCCGATGCGCAGCGGCAATCAAAGAAAGGGTGAAAGGCGACAAGAGAGTTGCGATAGGGACGTTCCCAGGACAAACGCTGGGGACAGTAATGAGTCAAGCGGGTGAACAACTCGCAGCTAAAGCTAACAATCGTAACCTCGTTGTAATTGCGGGAGGGTTAAATGACGTCCTGAAAAAAGAATCGTCAGGACTAGCGACGACCTTGGCGGAAGGGGTGGATGACATGCGCACCGTGTCTCCCCAGGTGCAAATTGTAGTATGCACAGTACCGGAAGTACCAGTACGCAACGTCAACCTGCAAAGAGCGGTTGTCGACGCAAACAAAGAGATATGGCGAATTAGTCGAGAGAAGGGTTTCGAGGTAGTGGATTTAAACAGGGAAGTGCACAGGTGGGGTGGATTCCAAAGAGACAAGATTCATTTCGATAAGAGGCTTGGACACGAGGTGGGCTGGCGACTGGCAGGACGCGCAGTAGCTTTTTTGGGGGGCTCACGGGCCCTTCGGAGTCCGGGGTAGCTCGTAACAGGGAAAACAACCAGGAGGACGCTTTGACAGGTAGAATTGCGAAAAACCAGAAAAAAGGTAAAAGAAAAAGGAAAAAGGCGCGTGTTGCAATTAGTTACATAAACATGCAGGGTGGCAGAAAGAAGGCAAAATGGTTAGAGATTGAGGAGCAGTTAAACAAAGAACAGATAGGCGTGTATGCGGTTACAGAAACACACCTTAGAGACTTGGAAGAGCCACCACATATTAAAAATTATGTTTGGGAAGGGTGTAACAGGACCATATCGGAAAGGAAAGGTGGGGGTGTAGGAATGCTAATTCACCGCGGAGCCAAATGGGTTAGAGTGAAACAGACGTGTTCAGAGCACCTCTGGGTTCTGGGCACAGTAGGTGGAAAGGAAACGTGGCTAGGGGTAGCCTACTTGTGGACGGGGAATAACTGCAGAGAAAAGAATCAGGAGATAGTGGATTGCATGAGTGCGGATATTAAGGAATTTGGTAATGGGGCCGAAATCATCCTTCTAGGGGACATGAATGCCCACATACATGACCTTGACGGATATTCAGACACCAATGGGAAGTTATTACTAGATCTTTGCGAGCAACATAGTCTGGAGATAGTTAACACGGGGCCTAAAAGTGACGGCCAGATCACATGGGAAGTCGGAAACAAGCAATCAAGTATTGATTATTGTCTCATGACTGAAGGAATTTACCACAAACTGACAGAAATGAGGATAGACGAGGAAGGCATTAACAGCTTGGGTAGTGATCATAAACGAATAACATTACAAATGGGATACGAAACTGAAAATATGAGCATGGAATCAAAGTCTGGCAGCTCGTATTTAAATGAATAGGTTACCTGCTGACATCGTCAACGTAGTTTCCAATGAGATGTTTTTTGCCCTGCTGAAATGATTGTTTCTTGATCTTTTTAGGACGTACTGTATGTATTACTGTTCTTATCTTTTGTTCTTCTTTCTTTTGTCCTCACACTGTATGCAGAAGGGAATTGTGGCTATACTCCGATATCAAATCACTTATTTTTCCTGTTGAAGTGACTCAACCTTGTAGTGTTCTTGTTTCTCACATATACTGCATACTGCTGTGAATAACTTATGTTGTCGATCTGCTGTAGCTGTTGTTGTTGCTATTACCGTTTTCCACGCTTTATATATGACAAAATATTGAACTGTCCAGACTGACTGTAAACCCCTCCCCCACTGTAATGCCTCTGGCGCTGTGGGTACTAAATAAATAATAAATAATAATAATAATAATGACAAACAAATAATAAATATAGCCGCAAGAGTCGAGGAAGAAGTAGGCGAAATACCAGGCAAGGACTGGGAGTATAGTGAGCTGTTACATCTAATGACGAAGGAGATAGGGAAAGAGAAGAAAACTGTTTGCTGGAAAGGAAAAAGGAAGCCAAAAAGTTGGTGGAACAAGGAAATCCGGGAGGCGATCGAGAAGCGACGCGAAGCATCACGGGAGCATAGAAAGGCAAAAAAGGAGAAGCGGCCGCAGGACGAAGTCAAAAAAATATGGGAAATATATTTAGAGAAAAAATCCCTTGTACAGAAATTGGTAGAGGCAAAAATTAAAGGTGAAAGTGAACGCTGGATGACAGAGATACACGAAAAAAAGGAGGCCGCGCCTAGGATTTTTTGGAGCCACATAAAGGCGCTAGGTAGGAAGTCTGTCACAACGCAACAACATATTCTAGATGAAGGAGGAAATCAATTTGAAGGGTACGAAGCGCTAGGTTACATCCAAAAGGTAACAGCCGATTGGTTTCAAAAGAGCGTCCAGGGGATCTCTCCGGTGAGTAAAAGTGTGGCGGAGAAAGCAACAGAGGAAGAGCTAGTACTTGATAATTTCAACTGGAAAAAGGCCGAAGGAAAAATTCCAAAGCGCACTGCCGCGGGTTTAGATGGGATTCCCGTTAGCCTCATTAACGAACTAGGACATAACACTAAAGAAGCATTGTTAAAAGCAGTAGAAAAAGGCTTAAAGGACGGACAAATACCGGACAGTTGGCGACAAAGTAGAATGAACTTAATCTATAAAGGCAAGGGAGAAAAGGACAAGATTCGCTCGTATAGACCACTAACCATTACATCGGTACTATACAGGTTGGCGATGCAAGCAGTAAAAATGAAAATAGAAACATGGGCCGAACATAACGATATTTTGGGAGAACTTCAGAACGGATTTCGAGTCGACAGGCGGTTAGACGATAACCTGTTTGTTCTCACTCAGTGTATAGAAATATCTAAAATAGAGAATAGGCCCTTGTACGTGGCTTTTCTAGACATCACTGGGGCATACGACAACGTTAATCAGGAAATTTTGTGGGATATATTGAAAGGAATGGGCATGGGCGACGACTGTATACAGCTTTTGAGGGAGATATACCGAGAAAATACAGTTTGCATAGAGTGGGAAGGAATGCGTAGCAAAGAGAACGTTGAGGTTAGCAGGGGTCTGAGACAGGGATGTCCTTTGTCCCCGCTGTTATTCATGCTGTACATGGTGAGTATGGAAAAAGCGCTAGAAGGTAGCAACATTGGTTTTAATCTGTCACACAAACAGGGCGGCATGATGATTGAGCAGAAGCTTCCAGGTTTATTTTATGCGGACGATATCGTCTTATTTGCGGACAGTCGAGATGATATACAGCAGCTGGCGAATATATGCGGAAGGGAAGGTGAAGCTCTTGGACTAGGATTCAGTGTAACGAAGTGTGGATTGATGGTATTCAATGATCCCTGTGATCAGACGGTGTCCATACAAGGCCAAGAAATACCGAGGGTAAGTGAATACAAGTACCTTGGAGTATGGGTAAATGAGAGTGATAGATACATGGAGGTACAGGAAAAAGCCTCGGCAGCAAAAGGAAAGAGGAATGCGGCAATAATGAAGCACAGAGCGTTGTGGGGATACAATAGGTATGAGGTGCTTCGAGGTCTGTGGAAGGGTGTAATGGTTCCAGGGCTTACTTTTGGGAACTCAGTGGTGTGCATGAGGGCAGAGGTACAATCGGGAATGGATGTAAATCAAAGGACTGTGGGACGCCTCGCGTTGGGTGCTCACGGGAAGACGGCAAACGAGGCTGTAAAGGGCGATATGGGGTGGGCAGGTTTTGAGGCGAGGGAAGCGCAGAGCAAAATAAGGTTCGAAGAAAGGCTAAGAAATATGAAGGAGAGTAGATGGGCAGAGAAGGTGTTCCGTTATTTGTATAGGAAGAGCGTGGACACACAGTGGAGAAAAAGAACTAGAAGACTCACTAGTAAATATACGGCTGGTATTGTAAGCCATATGTCAACAAAGAGCGTTAAGGGAAAAGTCAGGGAGGCGGAGAGGATTTACTGGATGGCAGCTATGGAGAAAAAACCGGCTTTGAGTAACTACCGAAAGGGCAAAAATGAAATAAGGAGGGAGGCATTTTACGATAATTCAAGGGGAAGCGCTTTACTGTTTGAAGCGAGATCGGGTTGCCTTAGAACGCGTAGTTATAAAGCAAGATTCAGTAAAGAAGAAGAACAATGCACATGCTGCGGGAAAGATAAGGAAACGGCGGAGCATGTTCTGATTGAATGTGGAGATATCCACCCAGGTGTACGTTTGGGCACGAGCCTACAGGAAGCCTTGGGTTTTAGGGACAACAATGGAAAGCTGAACACACCCGCGATTGAAATAAGTAAGAGACGGTTAGAGTATTGGTGGCAGAAAATTAGAGAGAAAGGACAAAAATAAATATTGGAAAAATAAAATATGGACAGTGTGCCGTAAATGGCAGAGAACTTAAGCTGAAAATTTACCTTTTTTTCCATTAAGATAGAATTTATCGAAGTAGAGGCATTAGGCCAACATAAAAAAAGAAAAAAGGTTTTTTTTTTTTGTCTAGCCTGGTGGCATACTTGTCACCACCCCGTTATAAAGGGGACGCTCATAGCATCCATCCATCCATCCATGTAACCACCTCTAGTTTAGTTCTTGCAGTGTTCAATAGATGGCGGTACCGTCTCCTGTATGTAGCCACCTCTCGTTTAGTTCTTGTAGTGTTTACTAGATGGTGGTACTTGTAGCTGATGATGAAAAGATGCAAGATGTTATAAACTAGAAAGCGGTACTTGTAGTTGATGAAAGACGCGAGATCTTATAAAATAGGAATGATGTCACATATGGCGCGTGTCATTGGTTGAAGGCAATCGTTCGATTTAGTGCGGCGACGTGCGCTAGGGGGAGCTATATAATAAAATCGAGTGGGCAAAATGTACAGAGGATTCATGGTTTACCAGGTTTACCTCCGGAGCTTCGCCCACTCATCATCATTCACTTCGTGGATATGGCGGAATTTTTTTCTTAACATTGTCTATGTTTCTCTATTTATTGCTTTTTCTTTCTTTGTATCTTTTAGGTTGATTGCCTTCCGGCTTGCTTCCTTGCTTGATCCTTTCTTGTAGCTCTTACCCACTAAGGGGGATCGGCCAGGAAGGCGGCGCGTAATTTAAGTCAATAGCTTGGGATTATTGAGGCTAGGGAAATATGATTACTTTGTTTTAACACGACGGCATTATTTTGGCACAATGTTAACCCTTCTGTACTTCCTTCCTTTCTTCCCCTTCTTCCTCGTCCTCTTTGATTCCCTCTCTTTCTATTTCGCTTCATCACTATTTGTGTTCTTCCTTTCTTTCTTTCTTTCTTTCTCATTATTTCTATGTTACGCTTTACTCCGTTTCCTCTTGCTTTCTCTCCCTATTGCTCTTACTTGCCTTTCCCACCATCTTTCTATACCATATAAGGCTGTGCTTTGCTCTGCTAGCGGGCCTGGATAATCGAGCTACAACACTCGCCTTCAGATCGTTGGTTGAATCTTACCTCACGAGGAAAGCTTTTTCTCCAGAGATATTTGTCTTCTTCAGTCTTCATTTATCTCTATTTCACTATACTCGTTCATGTATTCGTCAGAGTTGATCCCTCCCATCCCCACAGACGAATCGGTGCACGTGTTCTGGGAGCAAATTAATAGAGGACAGAAAGGAAGATAACAGCCCGGCACATGTTCTCGGTAAATCAGCACAGCGTGGAGAAGATGAAGAGAGTGCGTGCAGGCCGAACAAGAAAATAGAAACCGATTAGAATTATGACACTCTTCGCCTAACTCCGAATCGCATATAGAAAAGATTCTCCGCGGTAAAAGATTTCGTGAGTCCTAAGGCAAGTAGATTTAATAATAATAATAATAATAATAATAATAATAATAATAATAATAATAATAATAATAATAATAATAATAATAATAATAATAATAATAATAATAATAATAATAATAATAATAATAATAATAATAATAATGTTGTAGTCATTGTTCATACCGTTGATTCAAGTGTTACAAGGTATGGTCCACGACATTTTGTAAATTTAGTTATATTCAAACGAAGGACTTGCCAAGCATGTCGGCCAAACTGGCGTCTATAGGATGGCTTATGGTCCGACGTAACGTCGGCGATCACAATAGAGCCCATACGTCAGTTTTGTCAAAATGAAGTGCATCCTATATCGCGATCACAGCAATGTCATAGCTCACGATCGTTCACGTATTCCTTTGTATTCCTCCGAGTAGATAAGAGCTCAACTTACCAACACTGGTAACCCTTGTGAGGCCGCCTTGAGCACCACTGCCTACAGCGATTCCGCCACTAGAGGCTCCTATTGTTGAGAGTACATAATGATCTGTTACATCTATCTATCTATCTATCTATCTATCTATCTATCTATCTATCTATCTATCTATCTATCTATCTATCTATCTATCTATCTATCTATCTATCTATCTATCTATCTATCTATCTATCTATCTATCTATCTATCTATCTATCTATCTATCTATCTATCTATCTATCTATCTATCTATCTATCTATCTATCTATCTATCGTTTAAAAGTGATTGTTCAAATCCTACACTGCACCTGTTTTTGTGAGGCATGCAATTTAAAAATGAATATTAATTGAATTGTCATGTTCTGCAACATTTCAACATTATCACAGCCTGCGCTCAGGTGGATTATAAAAAAAAAATTAGTTAAAGGTATTTTGTTCATAATCTTTTGACCGTAACAATATAGGTACGGTAATGTTTTTCCGCATCGACGTAGAGTTTACTTGCGATGATATTAGGGGCTTGAATATCATATCAATTTGATTAAAAACGGTAATACTTAAGAAAAACACTCTGCATTGTGAATACACTGCAGATTTTCTCCTTTCTAATTGCGTGTTTCACCGGCCATTACAGTGTCGGACTGTTTTATTTCGCTTACATGATACACTGCGTCTTCTTCCTCATATTTTTTCTCAGTTACTATCAGCCTACTTAGAAAGCTACTGATGATATTACTCATGCACAATACTAAGTAGTGGTGTAGATATTAGAAATACAGTAAAATGAAGAAAAAAAAGAATTTCAATTGCAGTTCGGAGTTTTACACGAACAATAACACACTGGATAGACATATCTTCACTGTTTGATAATACCTCATGTACCAAGAAAAGAGAAAAATGTACTGATACCAGAGCAAGCGATAAATAGCGCTTGAACATAAGGGAGGTCCCACGCTCTGTAGGAATCAAATTTATGTGGAGCAGTCAGCAAGTAGCAGTTATGCCCGGCTTTTTGCTTTGAATCAAGTTCTATGAAGTGAGTTAGTGTATTTGAGTAAATTTTAGTTTTGCGCATACCGTACGATTATCAGGCCCACCGTGTAGACTGACTTTTAAAGGGTACAGCTCGGCCCGACGTAACATGGACACAGACGTTACAGCAGGCTGGTCCATTTTATCGACAGGAATAGGAGGCTGATGTGTGTGGACGTGGTTATCTTAAGTAGCTGTCGCACGCATAGTCAGGTAACACCTGACTATAGTTCGCGCATTCATAGGTGCGCGTAAGCTATGTTTATTGCATAAACATTAGACACACGCACTGCGTACATTTTACTGATGGTGCTTAGAGAATGCAATGATAGAACATCCATCTAAAGACTGTTTAGGGCAGCCGTTATTCGGTGAGGCCTATCCTGTGTGGCCTATCAGGTATGTGCTACAGCGATAGGATAAATCACACTATTCACCACTGATCCACTGAAGAAGAAGGCAACGGTTATCATAATACGAGAGAACAGGAAAGCCAATGGCGGCGGCGAGAAGACCCCGAAGCGATGGAAGGCCTGCGCCATCGATGACTTGCCCGTGGATCTATCGGAGGTGCAAAACCTTGGTTTCAGCGTTGTTTTCTTTCTACAGAATTAGGACATACGTGTCGTGTCCATGAGGATATGAGAAGAGCGAACACTTGGTTTCTGCACATTCAATATCTCTCGAGTCTGAGCATCTGGGGCTGTCCGTAGTTTAATCAAACCTTTCTGCGCTGAGAACCATCTTAAGGACAATCTCGCATCACCTAACGTAGCAATGACCACGATCTGGAATCAACCTAGAAACAGCCGTCATCATTTAGCCAATCCCTAGAAACAGCCATTACGCAACCACAATACCCTTCAGAATCGACCAGTTTCGCTATGTCAAGCGATACACGGCTTAGCGCATACTTCGCCATTATTTTTTCTATGACCGTAGTATGTAACAAACTGGTACCAATGTAAGTATGCCTAGCTTCCTCCTGTTGATCAATAGTGAAAGCATTTTCAGGGCCAAGAAAAAAATGAGAAGTCATTCTTCGTCATTGCTGTTTGTCAATGAAAAATATTTTTATAACTTGTTGCTTTTGTACTAATAGAAAATAGATATTAACAAGCCGAGACCTTTTGTGTGATTAATTTTAGCAGTCTTTAAACAATCGTGAGTAAACGGGATTATAGCGCATGATCGATCAATAACAAAAGGTTTGAGTACAGGTAAGATTTTTTGCGCCTAAGATACTGAAATGGGTAACGCAAAACAGAATAACAAATAAGAGTTTTCAACATTATGCGAGACAATATAATCATCCAGCTTTCATAAGAACTACAATGGTCAGAGTATGATACTATATGGTCGATTGGGACAATCAGAAGCTTCAGCATGAAATGGGTCTGTAAAAGGTGACCATCGGCAAGATCTCCATGCCACTGCATGCACATGATACTGATTTCAGCGCGATACGAATTGATGAGGTACCAGCAATATTACGTGCCCTAAATATTGCTATCCATCGTGATGAAGACAGACTGGCTGTAACACGAGGTGGTTCGTGTATTATAAGCTCGGCAAAAAATGTTGTGCTTATGATGCACAGTTTGGCAAGCACTCGAAGCCTCGAATAGTTTTGTATGCAAGCACTCGAATAGTTTTGTATGTTTAGAACAGCTCCTATGCTAGCAGCCATGTACACTATAGTTTTGAGGAATGCCAGACCAATGAACTTTGTGCGAACATTGGTAGGATGAAAGAGAGGAAAGCAAGTTTTTAATACAAACGTGTTTTATGCCGGGCTCCACCATGGCTTTGCTGACGCAATTCTATGATGAAAATGGCTAGTAGAATATCTATATAATGATAATAAAGACAAAAACTAGAAGGAAAGAAAATTGGCCCCGTATCAGCATGTTTCACTGCAAATGTCGTCGAAAGATGATAGCCTTGCGTGCGGAGAGAGGGATCAGAATATTTGATGTTCTGCGCGAGAAAATCGGTCAATTGTATTTTGGAAGCGCTGCGTTAGAGTCCCGATCCGTGCAGCGAAGGCGAACGAGCGTATCGAGGCACGCTAGACACGAGCGCTATCTGGCAGTTATCTTTGAAAACGAAGGAAGGCGTGCACGCCCACGGAGAAAGATGCGCGCCTGTCTCGGAGTAGATACGGTGTAGAATGCAAAGCGACGGGCAGATGCCGCCACCGTGTCTTCTTAGCAAAGCGTTGGAAACACTTGCCTTTTAGGGCAAAGCTCCTTATAACGACCGACACCCGCTCATCCCTCGTAGCCGTTGTAGTATGTAACAAGTATAACATTTTGACCTCCGAGGTGGTGCCTGTGAGAGATTTCTTCTGTGCGTTGTTGAGCAATTAAAAATAGTGCTCAATTTACATGACAATGGCTGCTAATAGGGAATGAGAGACAGGAGCATCCGGCTTTTAGTTAACGCACACGCTGTGATCCTCATTAGCAGCCATGGCATGTACATTGAGCACTATCTGACAAGAAAGGTTGCTGCGTTATACTCGCTGGGTGTAACCTCCTTAGTTTTAGAAATATTTAGCGAGCGTTCAGCCGCAGTGCTATGAATACAATGAACTAGTATGTACCATGAACTCGAGGTGGTTAAAGGTGGGAAGTAGACCCGAAGTGCAAGCCGTAAGAAAGCGTGCGTGTGCCACCTCTCGTTTAGTCCTTGGAATGTACGCTGGATGGCGGTGCTTCTATATGGGGAATATATGATGAAAAGATGCGAGATGGTGGTACTTGGAGTGTTGAGTAGGTGGACGAACGGACACACAGACAGATGCATGGATGGACGCATGAACGGATGCAGGGGCGGATGCATGGACGAACGCAGGGATGGACGCACGAACAGACGCACGCACGGACGGGCGGATTGACACATGGACGGTCACACACACGGACGCATGGATGGACGGAAGCAAGAATGAATGGACGGACGAATGCTTCGCTCCACTCTCCATCATTCACGCCGTGGATATGCTGCCAATTTTTTTATCATCGCGTTGCATTGTCGACGGAGCGTGATATACGCTACGGGCCTTAGAATCACTAATGTGTGATTTATCTAGTATAAAGACCCACATACAAAATATTGACGTGTTGTTAAGGTGCCTCAAATATGCGCAATAATCGCTTTTTGATTGACAATCACACAAGTATGAACGCGGAAACTTGAGCATTATGATGGGCGCTGCGGATGAGGTTGGCCGTTAGGGGTATCGCTTGGTGCTGTTTAGAATATCTGTTCTGGTGTGTTCTGTTTTAACTGTTTTGCTGTGGAGAGGTTGAGGTGCCTATTGCCTCGGCTACTCCATATCACAAAGTTCTGCAGCGAAAAATAAAATAATAATACAGAACGGTACCCAAAAATTAATAATATGAAAAAAAACACATAATAACACACTGAAACCCGTTCAAATAACATGCCAATACACAGTTTTCTTCACGCAGTTCAAACAGTGATAAACTACTTACAAGCACACCCTACTAATCTAATGTCAGTATATACATGACCACATTTTACATAATACCCATCTCTGGCTGTCAGTCATAGGCGCTTGTCCAGTCCGGTCTCCACTAAAAATTCTGTCAGGAAGATTATTGCCTTTTTCTGGAGATGCATCTCAGGCCATGGTCCAAGTAGTTTCTTTATTGTGAGGGGCCGTCTGTCCAAACTTGCTAATTTGTTCTTTAATTTTTCTCTTTCATTCGCGTATTTAACGCACTCCAAAAGAATATGACGAACATTTTCTTCTGCATGACCACAATGACATTCCGGTGAGTTGGATCGATGTATCTTGTGCAGGAAGCTGTTTCTGTATGCTACTTCCAATCTAAGTCGGTGGATCAATGTCTCTAGGTGTCGTGAGAGGTCTGTCGCTATGGAAAATTTTCTGTGTGGGTCAACTTCATAAAGTACCGTTTCCTTTGATTTAGGGCTCTCAAACCACTTCTCCATCGAACAATGGTTAGCTCCTTGCGATATAAAATGCTGAATATCCGCCCCAGACATAGGGATTGTGCAATCCAGTCCTTCCTTCAATGCTTTCTTCGCGAGACTATCAGCATCTTCATTTCCCTTTATTCCAATGTGGCTGGGTATCCATTGGAATACGATGTTGTGACCCTGCGATGAGGCATATTCCACAGTTTCTGCGATACATTGTGCTATTTCACCATTTTTGTAAGGTGATCTCACATTTCTGATTAGCTGAAGAGCAGGCTTGCTATCAGTGCATATCACCCATTTTCGTGGCTCGGGATTCTCGCAGATAAGCTTAACTGCTTCAAAGATAGCCACCAATTCTGCTGTCGTCGATGAAGATTTGTGCGATAATTTGTACATCTTCTTTTTCTGAATTTCGGGTATAAAGACCGCACAGGCTGACGCTTCTTCTGTGCATGATCCGCCTCTATATATCTTCGTTTTTTCATTATGCATTACATGAAGCTGATGAAGTACCAACTGTGCCGCTACTAGAGGTGCCATGTCTGCTTTCTTCTCTATGCCGTCTATTTCACGGATAACGTTGAGAAGTGGCAGCGTCCAAGGTGGTTTTGAAGGTTTTCATTGTTTAAATTCTGGTACTACTGCTTGAAATGATGATATCGTATCCTGTAGTCTTGTTGCCGTCCTTTGTGTTAGTGCACAAGATAAAAAATGACTTTCATGTTGCGTGAAAATTCTAAATAAATTTCGCGATGTTTCTTTATTTCGGAGTACTGCCAAAGGTGGCTCTCAAGCCTCCGCATACACTAAAGCACTGGAAGTTGGCCGTGGTAAACCCAGACATACCCTCAAGCTCCTTGCCAATAACAAGTGAAGTCTCCTTTCGGTGGAGGCTGGAAGTCCGTGCAGCAGAGGCATTGAGTAGGTTACGATGGGGCGTATCCAGGCAACATGTAGGGCTGATAACGACTCTAGTACCACCCCATTTGGCCCCGCAGAGATGCCTGAGGATTCGAATGGTCTGATTCACTTTTTGTTCCAGGGACTGGACATGAGGCGACCATGTTAGTCTCCGGTCTAAAATTACTCCCAAGAATTTATAAGTTTAAACCATTTGAATAGGCTGATTTTGCAGAATAATCTGGAAATTTCCAGGTCTTTTTAATGTAAACGGAAGTATAGCTGTTTTAGCCAGACTCATTGCCATACCTCATTTTTTTTTTAGAAAATGCTTCTTGCAGAGTTTGTTGTACATCCAAAAACGATGGACCAGACGTCCATATACTTTTATATCATCAGCATATACTAAACATCTGATGTTAGGTGAAAGATTATACGGGAGCTGCGCCATGACTGCATTAAAGAGAGTAGGGCTTAGTACGCTGCCCTGTGGCACTCTTTGGTTGACGACATGTTCTGGCGTTGTTTAGAATATCGTTACAGCAGACAAACAGACAAATGTACAGACAGACATATAGACCAAACTTTTTGCGCCGAAGTACCCCAAAAAGACTCTTGTCTTAAAAGTTATTCCCTCTAGAGTTGAATTAACGATGTTCTGTTCCAGAGAGTGGGTCGCGAATCTTGATACAACTTGGCCACCGACCGTACGTTCTTCGATGCATTGATGGTGATCTATTAAGATACCACATTTCTGTGGAGGTATTCAGAGCTTGGTGACTCTAGCCTGCTCTTGTTATCAGTAGCGAGATGGCGTTATCAGGTGCGGAAGGCGTGTCGCCCCGCGCAATGCAATGCCCGCGTGCCTCTACAGATCGTGGTTGCTCGTGCGCGCGCGTTTGTGTCTTAAAGGGAGTGGCCTCTACGTATTTTGCTTGACCAGAACTTACAGCGAGCACTAAGGTCACTTCTCTCGCTGCAGCAGCCATGTTCGCAATAGAACAGTGCTCCTCGCACACAAAAAAAGTTGCAGTTGTGACAGCAGTTAGCTCTCGCTCATCGTGTGTATGTTTTTTGTGCGTCTTTACTGCTTGGGGAGCGTACTGCAACTTTCGAGCTGCTTTGCATGTCATTATCATTTGTTGCTGTAGAATTTATTCCTTCAGCCTTGAGGTGAAACAATGTACAAAAAACTCTCAAGTATTTACATGTGCGAAGACACCTTTCACCTCTATATTATGCGGATACCGATGACGAAGGAATACGCCATGCTTTTATGCGTCAATGAATGCATAATTTAGCTTGCGTCACTGTTTGTAGTATATAGGGTAGATTAAGAATTAATAGTGCTGACGTACGGTACCAATAAAACCAGAGAAGGCAAACGATGACCAAGGTGACGATTTGAAGTTAGGAGGTGAAACTATGAGATCAAACGTATAGTATGGTACCATAGTTGTGTTAAAAATACAATCACGAAAAATAACTACATAAATTTATACTTTGGTAATAATAAAGACCCGCTTCGTGCTCCATTCGAGGAAATTGTGCCGACAGTCTTTGAAGAGTGGTGCTACTGATAGCACTCAGGATGACAGAGTACACTGTGCCATCTTCCAATAAATGTCTTTCTTAGCTTTTTTTTTTGGTTGGCATGCCCTTTATGTTCGTTGTAAGTAATTGCGGGGTGATAATTTTTATTATGCGTATATTTGTTCAAACCAAGCTGATCATAGTAAATAGATAGATTAGTAATGGAGGCACTCACCTGCACCACCAGACCCAATTCCTCCAACACCTAGACCGGTGCCTGCTAAGTGAACGCCACCACCACCTTTATAAATCATAAAAGTAAATAAAAGAATCTTAACAGTGAAAAGAAATATTTACGTTCTTACGAAGTCAACAAAAAAACAGGAGTGTTTCATATGAAAGTAGATATCTTTATAAAGTATGACACAATAGGAAAGGCTCTGTCATATGTTTTGTGTGCTGAGTCGCTAACGAAAAGCTAACATACACCACGAAGCTAACCCGAGCACCGTACATTCCGCAAGTACAATAACCTACATCTAAGCATTGGAATACGCGCTATTAATTATTGTTTTGTTCGTATGATAGGTTAGTTATTTGTTAGCACACCAGTTTGGCATCAGGGTTCACATAAAAAAAATCGCAGCCTATCCACGGAGTGAATGATGATTTGTGGGGTGAAGCTTCCTTCCGTCCACCCGTGCTTCCATCCGTCCATTTGCTCTTGCTTCCGTCCGTCCATGCGTCTGTCCACGCGTCTATCTGTGCGTCTGTTCATACGTCCGTCCGTACTTCCGTCTGTCCGTCTGGGCGTCTGTTCGTGCAGCCGTCCTTCTGTCTGTCTGTTCATCCATCCATCCATCCATCCATCCATCCATCCATCCATCGATCCATCCATCCATTCATCCATCCATCCATCCATCCATCCATCCATCCATCCATCCATCCATCCATCCATCCATCCATCCATCCGTCCGTCCGTCCGTCCGTCCGTACGTCCGTCCGTCCGTCCGTCCGTCCGTCCGTCCATCCATCCATCCGTCCGTCCGTCCGTCTGTCCACCTATCTAGTGAACACTCCAAGTACAGCCATCTCACGTTTTTTTTTTTTTTTTCATTTTGTGTTCACGATATACAAGTGCCGCCATCCAGCAGACAATCTAAGGACCGCTCTTACGCGTGTGCGCCACTGGTGGTTACGCACTACAACGAGGGACGCACAAGCCACGCCATAAGGAGCTTCGCCCCTAAAGATTGGAGTCATGGTCGCTGTAAATGCTTCTTTTTTAAGACAAGAGTAGCTTTTGTAACCAGCTTTTGCGCCGTTTGTATCTAATGCTGAAAGAAAATATTATGACGTCTGGGTTGAGACAGCGTTTATTCAGCCCAAGGACTCAGCAGTCAACGGGCAGTCTGAGACCGAGCACGCACACACACGATGATGATTGTGGTGACGCCCAAAGAAGATGAGGACAGGAACCCAGACGGATGATGATGATTATGATAAGGCATATATCAGAAGAAGCTTTAATGAATGCCCACACTAATTTCCCCCACATCGAAGCGGCCAACCTGGCCGTAGGAAGTCAATGTGACAGAGAACGTCGCCCTAAAGGCTTTATGCATGCGAGACACGTGCACGATCTTTGTGGCGTGGTGACGGTGGTCTGTTGGGACGACAAGTGGAGTCACGCGATAATTAACTGGCGAAGTCTGTTCGATAACTATGTAAGGCCCAAGGAAGTGTGGCTGAAACTTGTCACACAGACCAGGTGTACGAATAGGTGTAAACAGGAGCACCTCGTCACCAGGTCGGAAGAATACAAGGTGACGGGATGCGTCATAATTGACTGTTAGATCTTGCTGTCACGCTTCCGTGTTGATGCGAGCACGATCGCGACACCGGGCTAGTCTTGAAATGTATTCCCCGCTGGAAGACGGAGACGAGTAGACGTCACTGTTGAAAAAGGAAACGTGGAGGAAGAAAGTGGGGGAACGTTCATAAACAAGGTAGAATGGTGAATAACCAGTGGTGCGCTGAATGGTCGTGTTGTAGGCAAAGGTGAGGAATGGTAGAAGAGTATCCCAGTTTTTTTGATCTGGACTGATGTAGACGGCTATCATATCAGCAAGAGTACGGTGAAACCTCTCGGTGAGACCATTGGTCTGAGGTTGGTAGCTTGAAGCTGACTTGTGTGTTATTCCAGAGGCGCGCAATATTTCATTTAGCACTTCTGAAAGGAACACCCTTCCATGGTCGCTCAGCAATATACGAGGGGAGCCATGGCGCAGAATGATGGCGTGCAGAACGAAGTCGGCAACTTCCGAAGCAGAAGCAGTTGGTACAGTGTCTCCACGTAGCGCGTCAAGTGGTCGACGGCGGTCACTATCCATCGTTTGCAAGTAAATGTGACGGGAAGAGGGCCATAAAGGTGAATGCCTACTATCTCAAATGGCGTTTTGGGGCACGGAATTGGCTGTAGAGGCCTGGCCGGTGCAGTTGTCTGGATTTTACGACGCAGGCACGGGACAAGCAACCGACGTAGTGCGCGATGCTTGTAGAAATACCAGGCCAGTAGAAGCGACTTTGAATGCGGTCATGAGTTTTTTTAATATCAAGATGTCCGGCAGTCAAGTCGTCGTGGAAGGCTTTAAGCACGTCAAGTCGAAGAGAGCGTGGTAGCACAGGAACCCAGCGTTGACCATCAGGGTGGTAGATGTGACGGTACAGAACTCCATTCTCCAGCTTAAATGGAAAGAGTTGGCGATGATGCCGTGCGTTAAGTGGATGGGAAGCTCCTGAGAGCTGGTCCATGATACGCCTACCGTACGGATCAGACAACTGGCAGGAGTAAACTGTGCGCTTGTCGTCCGAGAATAGCTGGTCTATTGAGGCGAGCGCTGGCGCTGCAGTAGAAGTGATGGCCGAAATTTGACCGATGCTGTGCGGGGTATTTGGTAATAGGCAGCGCGAAATGTCGTCGGCGTCTTGGTGTTTTTTACCTGACTTGTAAATTATATCGAAGGCATACTCCTTTAAACGTAGAATCCACCGTCCCAAGCGTCCAGGCAAGTTCTTCAGCGTGGAAAGCCAGCTTAAGGCGTGATGGTTCGTAACAATCGCGAAATGATGGCCGTGGAAATGGGCACGGAAGTTTTGCACTGACCAGACCATAGCCAAGCACTCCTGCTCAGTTATTGTATAGTTCCTCTCGGTCGTGGTTAGTACTCTACTGGCATATACAGCTACTCTCTCTTGTGAAGAGGTGTTGCGTTGGAGCAGAACGGCCCCTATACCGCGGCCGCTAGCGTCCGTATGTAGGATGGTCGGTGCCGCCTCATCAAAGTGACGGAGTACAGGTTCAGACGTGAGGGCGGACTTTAACAGGTCTAAGGCCGTTTGACATTCTTCCGACCACAGAAAGGGCACGTGGGAAGCAAGGAGCTGGTGCAGTGCAGCCGCTATTGATGCGAAGTTCCGTATAAAACGGCGAAAATAGGAGGCGAGACCAAGAAAACTTCGCAACTCCTTCAGCCTTTCGGGGCGAGGAAAGCGAAGCATCGCAGCAATTGTGTCTGGATCCGGCCGAATCCCGTCTTTGCTCACGACGTGGCCTAAACCCTTGATAGCTTTTGTGGCGAAACGGCATTTTTTGGTGTTGAGTTAGAGACCAGCCGTGGCAAGGCACGTCAGAACGTATTCCAAACGTTGCAGGTGCTGAGGAAATATTGTCAAAAAAATAATGATGTCGTCGAAGTAGCGGAAGCAGGTGTCCCATTTGAGGCCGCACACCATGGTATCAATCATGCGCTCAAAAGTTGCGGGTGCATTTCACAGCCCGGAAGGCATAACGTTGAATTCGTATAGCCCGTCGGGGGTTGCGAATGCCGTTTTCTCTTTATCCGCTTCGTGCATATTAATTTGCCAGTACCCGGAACGCAGGTAGAGGCTGGAAAAGTATTTCGCGCCTTGTAGAGAATCAAGGGCGTCGTCAATGTGAGGCGTTGGGTACAGATCCTTGCGAGTTATGTTGTTGAGCACCCTTTAATCGACGCAAAAGCGCACGGAGCCATCCCTCTAACGAACCAGAACCACAGGCGACGACCAAGGGCTAAATTAGGGGCAAATGGCCTCTCGTTTGAGCATGTCAGCTACGTTTTCCTCGATAATTTTTCTCTCAGCAGGAGACACGTAGCAGGGCTGGTGGCAGACAACAGATGTTCCGACTGTGTGGATTCGATGCGTTGTATTAGTAGTGCGGCCCAACGTCTAGGAGTAAACATCGAAAGAACTTGCGTGCTTCTTTAACAAAGCAAGCAGCTGTTGCGTTTGTGAAGGTGTCAAGCCGTCGCTAATGGCTGCAGCAAATGCGGAAAAAGATGCAGGCTCACCACTAGGGCGGTCGTTGGAGGAGACAGCATGAAGTGGCATGACGCACGCAGGCTCGGGATTGGTCACGCAGCCTACCGAGGTGCACTGGGGAAGTAGAATTTTTTCAGATGTTGAATTTATGGCAGTGGCAAGTGCGGAACCATTGAGGAAACTAACTATGCCGGAAGCGAGAACGATGCCCGAAATGATGGTGAGACCAAGACGTCACCATCGTCGATGTCTTTGGAGGTAATAGTTACAATTCGCTCTTGACCTGGTAGTAATTCGGTATCCTCCGCAGCTGTCAAACGAAGTGGCCTCTAGGTGTTGTCGTTGAGCGTGCAGTCTGCGTCGGTGAGGTAGAGGACGCGTTGGCCACAGCAAATAGCCGCGGAGGCAGAAGAAAATCCCACCCTAAAATTAATTGGTGAGAGCAGTCAGTAAGGACAGCGAAGTGAATGTGATGTCGGATATTATCAATAAAAACGCGGGCTGTACAGAAAGTGGAAGGGCGAATGGTATACCCCTGAGCAGCAATCAACGCAGGTCTATCGTAAAGGGTCATCACTTTCTTCAGATGTTGGTCCAAATCAGCACGCATAACAGAAAATGCCGCAGCCGTGTCCACCAGAGCCTCGACACGCACTCCTTCCACTTCCACAGAAACCATGTTACACGGGCCTGATAGAGAAATTTCAGTTCTAACTTCAAATGCAGTTTCTCCTCAACAAACTGCACCATTTAGTTTTCCGCATGACTATTAGAGGAGAATGGGGCGGGTCGAAGTGGAGAAGAGGAACGACGGAAGGGCGAAGGCGAGCGGCGTCTCGTGTTTCGGCTGTTCCGTGGTGCATTCCATACCGTTGGAGATGGAGACCAGTGTGGAGAAGAAGAATAACGCTAACCTTGATGAGAGGCCTCGGTAGACCAATCCCGTTCACGCATGTCGTAACCCCGACGCTCATCTTGCTGGATCTTTTGGCAGAAACGAGATTTGTGGCCACGATAGCCGCATTAATAGCAGACAAGGCGGGACGAGCGCCAGGGTGCGAAGTAGAAGGCGTTAGAGGCATCTGGAGATAGCGCGTTCAAGTGGGCCGAAGAAGGGTCAGGTGGCATCGAACAGTAGTTGCCCGGGGGAGCGGCAGCAACCGACGCGTAGGATAGTTGCGGCAATGTGACGTGTACGTTGCTCGGAGGTGCGGCAGCGACTTGAGCGAAGGTTGATATGGGGTGAGAAACAGGAGGTTGTACGAGATCAGGGCCAGTCAGGGATGTAAGTTCCTCCCTAATGAGGTCACGCAAAGGAACTCCCAAAGACTGTGTTGAACGTGGTGAAGGAGGTGTGAAGCCAATAGACCGCAATTCTTCTCGTATAATGTCCCGGATGAGGTCACGCAGATGACCATGGGACGTGGAGTGGTGGTCGCCAATGTCTGGTTGGAGACGAACGGAGTATAGCGAATCAAGGCGCTGGCACGTCGCGACGACGTCAGCGATGGTAGCTGGATTGTGCGCAGCGAGGGCATTAAAAGTAACAGGTGCAATGCCCATCAGTGTACTTTGTCCGATTCCGGCATAGATGAATTGACACGCAGGCCCAGTGAAAGGACATCCTCAATGTAGGAAGTGTGAGATTCGCTGGGATGTTGTCGGCGAGTATCGAGGGTGCTCTTCGCGACGGCGAAACAAATGGCCGGTGTCCCAAAAACATGTCGCAGCTGGTGCTGGAAGGTCGCCCAGCCGGGTAAGTCAATGACGTGGTTGAAATACCATGTCTTCGCCACACCGGTCAAATAGAGAGACGTAACAGAGCTTGGCGCTATCGTCCCAGTGATTAGCAACACTCAAACGGCTGTACTCATCGAACCAGTCCTCCACGTCTTCCCCGCGAAAACTGGCGAAGGGAGGGGGATCACGCTGATAGCTGTGTACGTAAACAGGAGGCGCGGCTGAAGACAGCGGGGGAGAGGTGGCTGCAGCGATGGCAGCAGCACTAGCAGGCTCGTTCTGTGACATACTGCCAGACAGTGGAGGCAATCTGCGGCCTGAACGCAGCTCCAGGAAGTCGAGCGAAGTGGGAAAGGACCGAGGATCGAAAATCCATCTCCACCAGGTATGACGTCTGGGTTGAGACAGCGTTTATTCAGCCCAAGGGCTCAGCAGCGAACGTGCAGTCTGAGACCGAGCGTGCACACACCCGATGATGATTGTGGTGACACCCAATAAAGATGAGTACAGGGACCCAGACGAATGATGATGATTATGATAATGCATAAATGAGAAGAAGCGCATAAGGAATGCCCACAATATGTATAAGTAAATTCGACCGTGTAGTCAAGTTTATTAGTGGAAGAAAGTCTGAATGCTCGCGTTCATCTGGCAATATAGTTTCGTTATCTTTAAATCATGAACTGAATGTGCACGATAGTGGCATAGTGCACGGTAACTTCAGTAGTATACTGGCATAAAATTTAGTTATGTACGTTTCGTTAGCCCGTACCATGAAACCCACCAATATGTGTAACAAAAAAAACTGAAGAAAAAATAAAGAAGAGGCAGTGCTCTCTTGAATAATAGCTGCACCACTGCTAACTTGTACAGCGCTAAACTATTTGAATGACAAGTGCACTATTCCTTGATTATAGTTGTTGCTCTCCGCTGAACTACTTCGCCAAGAACTTCGGTGAGGTATCGCATCATTTTTAGGGGTGAGGCTCCTTACGCTGGGGCTCAGTCCCTCCTCCATAGTAGCCACCTCCTACTTCTCACAATGTTCACTAGATGGTGCGGTGCTGTTGCAGCACGTGAAGGGATCACTAGATGGCGTGAACGCGTGTTGCGTGAGGTTTAGTCTGATAGGTTGGCGGACGCACGGACATACATACATACATAATACATACATACATACAATACATACATACATACATACATACATACATACATACATACATACATACATACATACATACATACATACATACATACATACATACATACATACATACATACATACATACATACATACATACATACATACATACATACATACATACATACATACATACATACATACATACATACATACATACATACATGCAGATGGACGGATGCCTGGAAAGGCGGCTACGTGGAGATCCAACGAAGCTTCACCCACTCATCATCATTCAATCCGTTGATGTGCTGTGAGTTTTTTAGCTCACTTGTGTGTAAATCACTTGCGTTTTCAGCATCTTTGAGGTCTAATGAGACTTATAATCCTTTCGCCTTTAGAGGCACCGCGTTACTGGTAACTCTGTTACTAGCAAAGCGTTACCACCAGCTCTGCTAAGAATTTACGTGTCCTTAAGAAACCATGCAAAACATCATGATAAGTAATTCTGAGTACTATAGCTAAAATTGCATAACAAGGCAGTTCACTTTAATTTTAGTGAATAGCTCGTAAGTCACGTAGTAAGAACAAGATCACATAAATTATTTTATGGTACTTGTAAAATCTTAAGCAAGCGTACTTGTAACAAGGATGTCACTTCTACTCACTCGATGTACCCGCGAGTCCCGGCAGATTTCTAGGAGGAAGAGTGCCACCTAAACCTGTAAAAGTAATTTTAGAGAAGCGCTGAAATTTTCACTCGGGGCATTTTCTCAGATTACATGTGGGTAATGCGTGCACAAATTCACAGAATGTGGCTTTTAAAAATTGTATAGCATATTCAAGTTTCTGGTGTCCCTACTTGTAGTAAAGATTCCAATGCTGATTCCATTTAATTTTACACTACTATGTTTTTTT
Organism: Rhipicephalus microplus; assembly: GCF_013339725.1. NCBI lineage: Eukaryota > Metazoa > Arthropoda > Arachnida > Ixodida > Ixodidae > Rhipicephalus > Rhipicephalus microplus. The sequence goes on from NC_051168.1 coordinate 42,735,316, forward strand.
TTCTTCGTAATAAGTTGTGATAACTCAATAAGCATTTTACTTTTACAGAGTCACCCGTATGAATTCTCGGAGGCAATTTATCATTTTGTCTAGAAACAGTATTTGCGACACGTAGCTTCATTACATAATTTGTTAGTCCACCGTGGTGGATCAGTGGCTAAGGTGCTCAACTGCTGACCCGAAGGACGCGGGTTCTGTCCCGACCATGTAGGTCACATTATACGAAAGCGATAAGGTAGAGATCCGTGTTGTGCGATGTCAGTGCGCGTTAAAAGGACATTAAAGGCCAATAACAACTTATGTCAGAGTGAAAGCTGAGTGTATGACAGTGTCTAAAACATTGATAATATGAAGAGCAGTACCCTACTTACCGAGAAATTAACCAGAATGTGCCACATGACGGGCCTAATGAGTGGGTCTTTTGAAAATTATGCCGATGATGTCAAAGCGTCTGACTACAATTTATCACAAATAATCAAGCTAGCTCTAATAAAAAAGAACCTTCCGTGTATCAAAAGACGTATTGAAATGCGGCTTGTCCGTTTCTGTTTAACTAACAAAAAGTGCCATCTGGCGTTACTACGGGGACAGATGCGAGTGTTGAAAAATTCCATTTTTGCGTGGTTAGGCTGGATAGGTAGTGACATGCAGCGAAGCCCAGTCGAACCAAGCAAGAGGAATCATAGTCACCAAGATGGTAGAAAAATTGTTTAGTAGCCATTGTTGCTCCTGTGGCTCCCGATACTTCTTTCGTGCTGCCTCTAGTGTTCGTGGCCACGCAGTAAAGGTGGGCAACGTTGTGCACGGCAAGTGACGTGAGATGGACCACTTCCATTCTATGAATTTTAAGTGCACTAACATAATGTGGACCATTGAAACATAACTTTGTTTTAAAATAAGCAATTTTCTTGGCAGAAACGTAGCATTACGAGGCTTCTAGATCACCGTTTCAGCTATTTTATCGACTTTTTATTTTCTTCAGTGTCCCGTTAAAGAACACCAGATGGTAATGATTTTCGGAGTTCTTTACTACATTGTTTATGATAATCGTATTGCGGTTTTGCACGGAAAAACTCCTGATATCAATATTATTAATATAACATAATTGGTGACACAAAGAATGGAGAATGAAATTTCACAAGTTGCTTTCGTTCAAGACATTATATCAAACCACTGCCTCACAGACAAAATGACCCTAAAGCCAACAAGTATAGATTAGGCGGGTGGGCTTTCTTGAGATAGCAATTATATGGACAACCTCGACGGGTTTTTGCCGTCGCCGTTGCCGTCATGTTGCTTATAAATTCCAAACTCATCATATACTCCAGAGCATCATACCTTCTACTTTTGAGTGGTGCTACTGGCATCACTCAAGATGACAAAGTGCTCAGTGTCATTTACCACTAAATGTCTTTTTCGTATTTATATTAGTGCATTATAGTATGCTAAGTATAAATACTTGTGCTATGATAACCTTTATTACGGCTGTATTTTTGTTCAAACTACGTTCACCGTTGAGAATGAATAGTTCAAGTAATGGAGGCACACACCTGCACCACCAGACCTGATTCCTCCAATGCCTACACCGGTGCCTCCTAAGTGAACGCCACCAGCACCTAATAAAACAGGAAATAAAGAACACTGATAAAAGTGAAAAGAAAGATTTAAGTTCTTACGACATAAATTTCGTCCACCGGTAAATACTAAAACAAGAGAATTCTGCATCTGCACAGAGCTGAATAATTTGTAAAAAATATGACTGATTGGGCAGGCTCCGCGATATGTTCTGTGTGCTGTGTTACTAACACAGAACCAACATAGATCATACAGTGCATCCGAGCATTGTATATTGCGCAAGTACAGTCACCTAAATCTAAGCATTACAATGCGGGCTATTATCCCACTGTTTCTTTCGCAAAATGTGTTTAGTATATTCGTCGACACACCAGTATAACATCTGCTTTCACATGAAGAAATTGGAGTTATGGTCACTGCAAGTGCTTCTTTTTGATGAAAACAGTACTTTTGTAGCTAGCATTTGTAACGTTTCTAGCCAACACCGAAAAAAGTTAGGACGAGTAATTAAAGTCGGCATTGTTGTCATGCTTACTAGTAGAAGGTTGCATTATAGGTCATGATCATCTGGTAACAAAATTTAATTATCTCTAAATGATGCACTAATTTGTACCATTAATGGTATAGTCCGTGGTAACTTCAGTACTACCGTCATAATATTTGTTATCATGCACATTTCGCTAGCCCATACCAAAAAACCAAGCAACCAATGTGCGGAACAAAAAATTTCAAGGACAAATATTTAAAAGAGAGGGCTCTCCTCTACAACTGTTACATTGCTCTTAGTTAGTATAAGAATGAATATGTATGTGAACGATATCTGTATTATTCCTTAATTATGGCTGTTGCTTTCATCTGCACTACTCGACCAAAAACTTGTCATGCTTCGGCGCGGCGCGCGGAGGTGAGCGGTCGCATGTGACTTTGGCTCCTGCAAATTTTCCTCTTGTGGCTGACTGATCACTCCAAACGCCCCGAATACTTGACTGGACCTATATGTGAGTGTTACCGACGCTTCCTGTGATACTTTTTCAATACTGAGACGTTTTTTACGCAAGCCGCAGCCCTTTTAGGGCTGTCGGCTGGCAGTGTCGCTGCTAGGCCTACCTCTCCCTAGCATGAGCGCTGGAACAGGGCGCGACGCAGCCGGCGTCGATGGTGCGCGTTCCTGGCGCGCGATCCACGAGAGCCTCTCAAGACAACGCCAGCATCCTTCGTCACCACCAAGCCATGCAGTGGCTCAGGAGCGCCAATCAAGAGCAGCACCGAAGCCCCCACCACTGCCGCGCAGTGATTACAAAATCATATTAAGAGTCCGTGGAGGTTTAAACTGTGCTGTGATACATCCATGCGTCCTCAGACAAATAATCCTCAAGGCGGCGGGTCTCCCAATCTCTGACCGCACCAGTTCTGACCAAATACGCGTCAACTCCATCAACCATACCGTTCTGATTAGCACACCAGACCTGGATCGTGCCGACCTCTACCATGGCATACGGCTCTTGAACTTCAACGGCACCCCTCATGAAGTCGCCACCCATGTCGCTGATCCCGTCGATACCTGCAGAGGAACCGTTCTCCTGCCTTCCGATTACTCGGAAGACGAAATCATCTCGACCCTCCGCCGATGCAACCCAAAGCTGACTATCGGAGGTGCACGACGCCTAGGCAGCACTGAAACCATTCTAATCATATTTCAAGGCAAAATCGTTCCTTACTACGTCCACTACGAAGGCTGTGCACTTCGATGTCGTCCCTTCAGGCAAAAGGTTGAAGCCTGCACACGGTGCCGTCAGATTGGTCATCGCCAAGACGTCTGCACCAACACCAGTGACACACTTTGTCCCAAATGTGGACTAAAAGATGCACCTATGGACCACGAGTGTGACCATGTTTGTGTTGTGTGCAATGGAAACCATGAAACAGGTTCATCGCTGTGTAGACAACGATTTAAGCCGCGCCCTACACGGTCCATGGAAAAGCAAGACCCACCCATCCACCGATCTCCTAGTCGCGAACAAACTCACGGTTCAAGCCAGCGGAAAAGTCGAAGCAAAAGCAAGGAACGCGGGCGGAAAAGTCGAAGCAAAAGCAAGGAACGCGGGCGACGCTCCAGTGCCAGCAAAAGTAAAGATCGCGGTCGTCGCTCCGATTCAACGACGCAAGACGACGCCTGGCCAGCCCCATCACCAAGCCCTGCTCTCACCAACTCTTCGGTCAACTCACACCAGGTAGGCTGGGCTAAGTCAGCCTCTTCTAGCTGCTCCTCAAATCACACCAGTAACAACGACTCCACCCTCTTTAAAGAAAATGCAACCCTAAAAGCTGAAATTCAGAGGCTTAAATTACAACTCGAGTCTTTTCACTTATCCGCTACTACCACTCAAATTGATTCTCGTCCTCCTTCCGCATCAACCACCCAAGCCCCTCCCTCTCATTCCGCCTCTTCCATGTGCCATTCATCAGCCCCACCTGAACCCTCTGCACATTTGCCCATGGACACTAGCCCCTGTGCTCAACGCGAACCACTTCTCCCTCCCCCCAGCAAACGTAAAACTCCGAGCACTCCACGATCAGAAGAATCCCTGGAGGAGACAGTTTTAAATTATAATGACAGAATAACCGCATTAGAAACTAAATTTCATAATATACTCACCGCAGTTGAAAAACTCAGTGCAGATTACGCAGCCAAACATGAAGCACTCGCCAAATTTATGGACCTTGTGCAAGCTCATATCCAACAAACTACAAGTTGGATAGCTGAAGTTAGTGCCAATAATCCTAGCATAGCACCACTTTCCACCTCAGCACCAGCTTCGCTTAACAATGGCCAATAACCCGACTCGCTCCGAGCTTCAGGTTTGGCAATGGAACTGTAGGGGGTTCCGAAAAAAGAAAGCACATCTGCAACAGTTCCTTGCCTCCCGTTCTAATCTACCCGAAGTCATTGCCCTCCAAGAAACTCACGGGCCAGTCAGCTTCCCAGGTTATAATGTCCACCAAACTAAAAAGCTGTCCCGGCCTGATACGGCAATTCTTACTCAAAAACACCTCACTGCAAATCACTCCCACTTCGACGGCGTCGATATAGAGCATGATTTTTTGGAGATTATTCCTCATAAGAATAACACATCTGCTCTTTACCTTCTGAATGTCTACAGCCGCCCTCGAGACAAACATCACCGCTTTGACTCCCTTTTTACTCAAGCCATTTCCGCTGCCAAAGACCATCCCCTTTTAATTCTTGGTGATTTCAATGCACCCAACCTGTTGTGGGGTCACACTGTTTCTACTCCTAAGGGCAGAGCCCTGTGGATACACATACAAGACCACAGACTCACGCTACATAATGACGTCGATGCACCAACCAGGCTAGGAAACAGCGTATCGAGAGATACCTCTCCCGATCTTACCCTTACACGCAGAATTCAGCACGTTACATGGAGCAACTTGCAAGTTAATCTCGGTAGTGATCACTACATCATTACTACTACAGTACATTTCAAGCACAAACCCTTCGCACCTAAGCCAATCAGTCACACCAATTGGGACAAATTTCGAGAGGCCCGCCAGATATCAGCTCCCAGAAACATCCAAGACATCTCAGAATGGGTGAAGCAACTTCACTCAGATGCTGGGGTGCATACTACAACTTTGCCCCCCGAAACCCCCCTCACCACGGTTGATGCCAAGCTTTTACATATGTGGGAAGCCAAACAGTCTCTCTTGAAGAGATGGAAAAAAGGACGGCACAACCGAAAGCTAAAACTCCGAATAGCCAAGCTTGACCTGCAGATCCAGGAGTACGCCACACAACTGGCCTGCCAGCAATGGGGCCAGGTGTGTGACAGCATGCAAGGAAACCTTGACAGCAAACGCACATGGCAACTACTGCGCCACCTCTTAGACCCTACCACATCACGCACACATCAAAACCAGAGCATAAAGAAACTTGTATATGCTCACAAAAACGATCTAAACGGACTCTTCGACGACCTCCGCGATAAACATCTGCCTCCTGCTCAGAAGTATAACACACCAAAGTACACTGGAAAGCCCAACGAGTTATTGAGCGCCGCTATCACGGAAGCAGAGGTTCGGCATGCTATGGCCACTCTGCGCACAACGTCAGCACCAGGCCCAGACCACATTAACAACAAAGTACTTCGCAATCTGGACGACAACTCCGTCACGGCAATCACAGATTATTTCAATCACTGCTTTGACACTGGCACCCTTCCAAGTTCCTGGAAGGATGCCAGGGTAATTTTCATTCCAAAGCAAAACAAACCAGTGAACACTTCCAATCTCAGGCCTATTTCACTAACCTCTTGTCTTGGTAAAACGCTTGAACACGTTATACTCAACCGTCTGAATAAATACATGGAAGACAACAATGTTTATCCACCAGAAATGGTGGGTTTTCGAAAATCTCTGTCATGTCAAGATGTCATGCTTCGACTGAAGCATGATATCATTACACCCAACAGCAGCCTAGATACGCAAGCAATCTTGAGTCTGGACATCCATGGAGCTTTCAACAACGTTGCTCATTCCGCCATCCTCCGCGAGCTTAATCTCATAGGGGTTGGCGCAAAGACATATAACTATATAGCTACTTTTTTAGCCAACCGTACCGCAACCATACACATAGGCGCAGATCAATCTCAGTCTTACGCTTTGGGAAGTTACGGCACGCCACAAGGGTCTGTGCTGTCACCGTTTCTTTTTAATGTCTCTATGATGCCGTTGGCGCATGCATTGAGATCTATCCCTGACCTCAAGTTTTCACTCTACGCCGACGACATCACTCTTTGGATGACTGGCGGCTCCGATGGAGAGATTCAAGACACCCTGCAAGCTGCGGCAAATACGGTTGTGGCACTTACAGGGTCTATGAATCTTTCATGTTCCCCACAGAAATCTCAGCTACTTCTCCTACCATCTCACAGAGGGGGCGAAAAACACATATCCAATATACAGGTAATTCTAGATGACGTACCAGTTACTCGAGTGGATAGGATCCGCGTGCTCGGTTTACACATTCAAAGCAATCGGCTCAACACATACACACTAAAGACACTTCACACCACCGTTGATCATACCTTGCGACTTTTGGGTCGGGTCAGTAATAAACATGGCGGACTAAAGGAGGCCGAACTCCTCCGCTTGGTCCAAGCCTTCGTTATCAGTAAAATAACTTTTACAACGCCTTACCTACACTTTCTTAAATCAGAATCCGACCAGATAGACATCCTTTTACGCAAAGCGTATAAGTTCGCTTTAGGGGTGCCTATACGGACCTCCACTGAAAGGCTTATGCGTACTGGCACCTTCAACACCCTTGCTGAACTAGGAGAAGCCCATATTGCATCTCAGTATAACAGACTTTCTAACACCGTGACAGGCCGACACATTCTACAAACCCTTTCTGTCACTCCGGCATCCATCACTAAGGTCAAGTACACCATTCCACACCACATACACGAGAACCTATACATTCCACCACTTCCAAAAAACATGCACCCTGAGCACCAGAAACAGCGCAGGATGCAGCGCGCGAGGGCCCTCAAAAAACAATTCTCCTCCTCCAATGATGTGCTCTATGTTGACGCCGCCGATTACGGAAACAGGCATCATTATGCAATATCGGTAATCAACTCTCACGGCCAGGTCGCTGCGGCCGCCTCCGTTCTTGCTTCTTCTTCGGAGGAAGCGGAAGAGGCGGCCATAGCCCTGGCCCTGACAATACCTAGTTCATCCGTTATTATCAGTGACTCCAAAACAGCTATATATAATTTCGGAGCGGGCAGGGTTTCTAAGCCAGCCCTTTCCCTACTTTTGCATCATCCCCTTGATCGACTTGTAGCACTAATCTGGACTCCCGCGCATGCGGGCCTTGCCGGAAACGAGGCGGCTCACGCGAGTGCCCGAGGATTCACAGTCCGGGCACACGCATCCGATGTGTCGCAATTCGCTACGAATGAGGCGCCATTTACAGCGCGGGATCGCCTTATTTCATTCCACGATATTTGCACACACTACCGTTTAGAGCGATTAACCTTCCCGCCACTCACGCGCAAATCTTCACGCAGGTGCGAAATTCTGTGGCGACAGCTGCAGACTCGCACCTTTCTTTCGCCTTACCTCCTACACCGCATTCATCCATCCTGTTATCCTTCCCCCTCATGTAAATTTTGTGCCTCTTCCACAGCAGACTTGAACCACATCATGTGGCGCTGCCCTAAGCACCCTCTTCCCCCATTCCTGAAACGCCTAATTTCTAGTGAGGAGCAGTGGGAGGCTGCCTTGCGCAGCTCGAGGCCCGCTACCCAGGAGGCCATCCTGGAGTGGGCTGAGAGGGTAGAGGAGGACTACTTCAAGTAGTTCATCCCCACCACACCCTTTCCTGTTGCCCCCTTCCCTTTAACAAGGGATAAATAAAGTTGTTCATTCATTCATTCATGTCATGCTTCCACTGCTGCCACTCGTGACACCACTCAAAACTATGTGCCCATGGCCACCAATACCTGAGTATGAGAAGCACATCAGCATATTGAACAGTAACTTTATTAGTAAATGTTGGTTTAAAGTTGTGGATAGAGTAATAAGCAATAGACGTAGGCATTGCACAGCATCGAGCGTTTCACTGTGTGTGGGAAGCTCGAAAGTAGATTGAACAACTTCAGCATTATAAGATTCTGACAATTCATCAGCTTAATTGTTTTGGCCACATTTCAACTATCACTGACACAGTACGGTACTCAAACCTAACGAATGGCGTAGCTGCACTGATCTGTAATAGCTGACTCACCCCCGATGCCTCCCATGGTTCCAAAGGTACTGCCAGCAGCACCTATACATAGGCAGAAAAAGCATAAGTGGAAATGCAAGGATAAATTATACATTATAAGCCCATACCAGTACTTAAAATATATGAGGTGTTGCAGTGTGTTATCAAAATACACTCATGCCACCTTAGATGCTGGAGATCTACCAAAACTGACGTGTCCTCACAACAGGTCACTGTGGGATGCGACTTCACAATATCTGTTATTTGGTACTCAGCGAAACATTATACTTAGTAGCCAGTGTGGTGGACAGCAATAAGATCGCATTTGGCGAAAAACCTGATAGCTAAAGAGCTTTTTATTTCACATAAGGATGTAATAATGGAATAGTACTGCATTCATTTTGGTAAATAAATACAATTAAATATACTTTTGTTGCGTATTCTACTTAGAGTTCCCCCAGAAAAGTATAGACACAATCGAGAAAAGCAGATTATGATCATTTAGGTTAGAAAGGTGTCTAGTTTTACGAATAGCTTATAAATTGAGGGACGTGCTTCTTGCGAAATGCATATCAACTGGGTCAAAACAGAGACTGCCTCATGCAAGTTTATCGGTAGAAGGTTTTGATAACAAACGAAGAGAAAAAATGAGCCTTGAAAATTTTTTTGCAGATCCTGTGAAACGAACAGTTGTATACAATGAGCTACATATGATCTGCCAACTTCACAAAATACGAGGGTGGGTCAACGGCTGTATAGTGTGCAAACTACGTGAAAATATTTCATCTCGGCAGCATCGCCACAGTTGAGCGAGTCTCAGCCCCTTTTCAGAATGTTTTAACTGCGTAGTATGAAGGTCAGAGCATACACAGAACACAGCGAGCTCACTTGTTGCTCCCATATTGACTAAAGCCCCTATATTTAATATTGACACGTGTGTGGCGCCATCTGTTGCAAGCACGGCGAAGCAACACCCTCAACTCTGCAAATCAAACGCTCGATTCCACAACACACAACTCGATTCCAGCTGTACGCATGTTTCGCGCTGTTCCTTTGCTGGAATTTTATGCTGTTTCCGTGTGAAACGTCGAGTAGACCTTGTTCAACAGTCCACAATATCGGCAGCACGTGCATTGCAGACTGCGGAAACAAATTCATCAGGTACGTATTATTCGACTGAGTGAAACGCGAACAGTGGAAAGCGTTAACTGCGACGTGCCTCGGCTGTGACTAGGCAGAATTTGTGCTGTAAGCCGGCGTCAACGTAGCGCTAGAATCTGACTTCAACTTACGCTCATGCACCACATGTGTATGAACTGCCAGTCCTGCTGGGCACTCGGAACACACACACTGTGCAAAAGTGCCAGCCAGAACAAGATTTTACAATGCTACGGTGACGCCGGCCGAAAGCACACGTATATTCGCCTAGAGACAGCGAAGACATGTTGCAGTTCGACCGGGTCGAAAGCCATGATTTCCGCGCCGTTCGAATCTCTTTGCATCGCGATAGTAGGCCGTTACAGTTGTACTAAACATGCACGGTGTGTGAATCCACGCGCGAGTCGTAATACGTATATCCTATTATTACATGCGGCCTGCGAAATAGTGCGGGAATGGTTTTGTGCCTTATACTACAGGCATACTGCACGCAAATCACGGCTGTAGAGTGGAACAGCTGGAGTTGCGCTTGAATAAACGCAATAAGTATACTTACTCGTACGCTTTACTGGGCTCGCAGTTCTTTCTGCCAATTTCGATTATATCCTAAGGTGGCGGAGCTCATTGTTTTTTGTTGTGGATGGAAATATGTGCAATCGCAAAACACCACCAGCACGATTCCCGCGATGCGCTGTGAACTTCTCAGGCAGTGCTCGGCAATCTCTTCCTCTTGCGCTGGTTGTTGTCGCATCAGATGACAGCGCAGCGGTACAAAATGAAAATTTTTACAGACGCTTTTTCGTTTTTTAAACTGTTTTGGCACTTCAAAACAAATTATGGTGTCTTTTAGAGCGAGAGAATACCGCCAAAGACTCCTGGATGCGAGATTGGTGTGCTATCGTCTATAGCTTAAGGACAGAGCTGAGAGACGCTGATGTTCCCTCGGTAGGCCGCATATAGGCTTGACCTTGATTTGTGTACCTAGACCCTAATTATCATATCACTCGAGATCGAAGGTGTCAACACTACTCCAGGCTCCTTCGAGGCTGAACCTGAATCCCTGTGGCATGAGCTCAATTGTGACTAGCAATAATTGAACCTAAGAAATGTCATTTTTGCAAGAATGGGACTGAAAAAGTACGCTGCTGCACACTTGTTTGAGAATATCCATCACTTAACCGTCCACTTTAGTAGTGTAAGACAAACACGTCTGTGCTATTTTGCCATAATTTCAGCATTTTTCGCAGTACGCAATGAAGACATGAACATCAATGAAAAATATTGTCCAAGCTTACAAAATAAAAAATGAGCATTTTTGATTACACTAGTACTGTTCTGCCGTCGTGTTTTCTGACTCATATTTCTGGACGCAGCCTGAGTTTGAGGCAATCTGGACTGAGGGTGCCTCTTTTAAACTATGGTCTTGAATCGAATTAAAGATGTTCATTCTCACTGTCTTTCAACACACACACTTGCTTGGCCTGAACGATTCTTCACAGCCACCTTTCTTAATTATGCAAAGAATGACGTCGCTTTTTAACATTCAATGGGATACCTGATAAATTGCTTACATATTAGTGAAAATTAGCCGGTGCCTGACTTGCGTGATGAAATTGATTCCTTATATTTGTCATAGGCTTTTATGACGCCATACAAACTTTCGTATGTATGAAGATAACCAGATGGCCAACACAAATGCCACGAAATGTAAACGATGCGGTTGGTGACATGCATGTCATAATTTTTTAATAGTTTGACCTGTCATTTATGTTCATAATACTATCATGTTACACCATACAAATTTTGATGTGCATCTTATTAACAATACGGCCATGAGACAAGAGACAGACAGACAGACAGACAGACAGACAGACAGACAGACAGACAGACAGACAGACAGACAGACAGACAGACAGGCGGACGGACGGACGGACGGACGGATGGATGGACGGACGGACGGATGGATGGTTGGATCGATGGATGGATGGATGGATGGATGGATGGATGGATGGATGGATGGATGGATGGATGGATGGATGGATGGATGGATGGATGGATGGATGGATGGACGGACGGACGGACGGACGGACGGACGGACGGACGAATGGACGGATGGATGGATGGATGGATGGATGGATGGATGGATGGATGGACGGACGGGTGGATGGATGGATGGATGGATGGACGGGTGGATGGATGGATGGATGGACGGATGGATGGATGGATGGATGGATGGATGGATGGATGGATGGATGGATGGATGGATGGATGGACGGACGGATGGATGGATGGACAGAAAGCTGTCGCAGAAGTTCCCTAAGAAATGCTTTGCATTTAAAGCTGTACCTACTCGTAGTACTCGTCGACGTAGCTGAAAAATGGGCGCCACTACCATGGGCTCCCCTCAATCCCGATAGACTTGAACTGCTTCCCGAGCCAACTGTCGTGATGCCACCTGACCCCGAGACACCGCTGAGGGCACCGCCAAAGCCAGTTCCCGAGCCAGTGCCCAAACCAGCGCCGACTCCAGTACCCAAGCCAACACGTGAGCCACCGCTAAAAACTGAGATAACAACAAAAAGCAGTAATGTAGCGAAAAAAGAACTATACTGCTAACCAAAGCAATCAATTATGCAACTACACTAATAAGAAGAACTACACAATTAAGAATTTCAGATGTTAATAAGATTTCAAGCTTCATCTTGTATAAACAAGCTCTTCAAACTTCATTTATAAGCAGCTTGATTGTAATTCCCACAACTGAAATGAATCAGAAGTGATGTAGCTGTTGGCATGCTGCTAATAATAATGACGTTCAAGTTGCGTAAAAGTCTGAGTTGAAAGCGCAGCCAGTTCATTTTTTTACAGTCACAATTTGTACAAATGTAATTATAGTTACATCAATTTATTCAGCAAATAATTGACAACAGGTAAAAAAAGAATATGAGAGTGGTGCCCTTTTCAAAGACCATCATTTTAGTTAATGTCTTTTTGTGCTGCATATTTTATGCTTGTGGCAGTGGCTTCTATTAAGGCTACAGCTGTATCAACAGATTTGACGATGTTCCGCGTACAAGTGGCTGCGTAGCACGCACCGAATTGATTTCTGGAATGCTATTAGTTCCTGCAAGTTCGATAGCTCTCAAAACACTTCACGTGTTTGAGCAACGCTAGCGGAGTGCCATGAATCCGCCTTTACCTTTTATACTACTCGCACTGACAATCACAGCTGACACCAGTCAATTTCTCTTGGAACAACTTTCTTTCTTACTCTCTTGGGAATCTGTGTTTTTCACGTATAAGGCTAACGACCCTCTGTTCATGACAATGCTGTGAATGAATTCATCAGTCTTTTTCCTGCCACACCATATTGCGCTGTGTTATCACTGTGCGCACACTTTTGCCCAAGACCTAATCTTAAAGTCAGCACTTTTAATGAAGTAAACAAGGAAATCAATTAAATAATAAAAAAATAAGTGAAGAAAAGGTGTGTAGTCTGGAAAGCAAGTTACATTTATTGTTTTTCGTATAATGAAACTTTGCAAATGCCGACATTGTGAAGAACACTTCCTAAGTTGCTAGAAAAAGTACTTACTTGAACTACTTGACGAGATACTTGCAGCGCCTCCACCAGCGCCACCGAAGCCGCCACTGAAGCCTCTGCCATTGCCTCCACTCAGTCCAGCGCCTAAGGCACCCGTTCCCTGGCCTAGTATAGCGATAGCAAGCAAACGGAATGCACAGTCAGAACTGTACACATAAATTAAACAGATGTAATATTAGGTTGAAGGACAACAATCGCACGACTGCGCTTACACTGAGTACTTGATTGTGCCTCAGTGCTGCGATTCGGCTGTTTTAAACTTGCTATTTTGTGTATCCAACGACTAAATAAACAGTGCTACGGTGCAGATTGACGCCATCTTTTGAAAAGAGTTCAGTTGGTGCATTCAAAGTTCCATAATTCTATTAAATTTGTGACAATAATTAAACTAAAACAAATGTTTCCTTCACCATGCAAGGGGGTGGTTTGCATACGTGTCATGTAACATCGTCAATATCTGGACCGGCCATGGTCCACCATGATTGGTTGTTACAGAAAACTTGGAAGGGCGTGCATCTTTTTATACGGCACATTACGGCGCCCTATACTATACTTTGACTGTAATCAATAGGCTGTCATAGCATAGAAAAGAAAAAAAATATCATAATCGATAAAATGCTTGATTCTCGTGATATAAAGAACGTACTGCTGCCTAGGTAAAAGAACGTGGCTACAAGATTGGGCTGTAGAGTTGTAAAACATTTCCTTGGATTATCTGAAATATTTGAACTAAACGTAGTGTCATTACAGGAAGCACTAAAGAAGTATAACAACACAGACACAAGGCCAGTGTTGGCCCGAAATCTGAAGAACAAGGATTGGAACAAACGCTATCAATATCATGGCGTTTAAGACACCCGTTTAGCATACTCTCTGTGATGTTGAACTTACTAACCTTCAGTAAACGTTGTGTGAAACAGCCTGGCATGGCTTTCTACACAGTGGTTAACCATCTTTAAGGTTGGTCACTGCAAGGCAGTAGTGGTGCGTAGTTGGCTGCCATCTTCGTCATGGTGGTTCGTTTACCTTACCTTACGCAGTGTTGTTTTCCGCGTGTGTATGCTCGCAGCCAGAACGCAAGCGCGAACGTTTGCAGCGCACCGCCCGGCCGTGTGCTCATTAACTCTGCGAAGAATGTTGGCTACGCTGCAGCAGTGCAGGCTGCACCATGGTCGGAGCGTGAAGCGGAGAAAAATCGAGGTGAAATGAAGATGGAGAAAGATAGTGGCGCTACCTCAAAGCGTTTCTGGGGTTTCATAGACAGCCCCTTGGAGCGCAATCCAGCAGCTGTTCTTTCCCTTCCCGTGACACACAAAACGGCCCTGAGTGGCTACGCGTGTCAGTGGGGCCACAACAGGTGCTGCTATAACAATGCCAAACATATTTGAAGAGCGAAGCTTTTAGCGGCGAAGCTCCTCAAGGCGCGAGTCTGTACACCCTCGACCTATGTAATTGTATAGGTAGCCACTTTTAGTCAAGTTCTTCGACCGTTCACGATGGTGGTACTTGTGTATGATAAAAAGATGTGAGGGGTTATAAAACTAGATGGCGGTACTTGGAGTGTTTTAAAGCATTTTAAAACAGCGAAAAAACAACCCATCGTCGCACAATGCGAATAGAGTAACGAGTGGGTCGTCCGATGGTCATACCAATTACAAAAACTTGTTCTTGTTCAATAACCGGGGCGCATACCCACTTCACGCATAATTCCTCACCGTCGTCACCTACTGCATGAACAATTGGCACGAAATTCCTTTGCAAGTGATAAGCAGATACCACGCTTCTCAGAAGAATGAAAAAAATTAGCATAGGAAATGCTCGCCTACTACCCCAAAAAAGTTTATTTTTAAGTCCCTAGTGGGTATCAAGCTAGTTTGGTTGCAATAGTTACCCAATGAGTGTTTTGAAAAGGCTCTGAAAGGCTGCTCTTCTAGCTTTTGCTGTGACTGCTTGACTTTCCGCGCAGGCCTGGCGTTTTTTTTTTTTAATATTCTTGGTCCGGTTGTAAAGCTATATATAAAAAAATTTCAGCAAGTCTAAAATATTTGAAATATACACCGTGATATTCTAGATAGTGGTTATGGTGTTCGACTGCTAATTCGACGGTCGTTGAGCGTCGGATCGAATCCCGGATGCGGGAGCCATTATTCGACAGAGCCTAAATCCTAGGCACTCATTAGGTGCACGTTAAAATAAAAAAAAACAGCTAAAGTAGTTCAGATATCGGGAGCCCTCCACTACGGGGTGCAACATAAGGATGTCGAGGTAATGGAGCATAAAACCGCGACAATTATTATTCACTTCTGAGGAGAGTTCTGTGGCCGGGAAAGTAAAGAGCAAATCACATATTCGTAGTTCCACAGCACTAGTTTTTTTTTTTTTTTTTAGGGCTGACGAGAAGACACGCTTACCCGAAAATTTGGACCCAATGGACAGTCCACCGCTGCCTCCCAAACCTAGAAAAAACACACACACAAGCACAAAAATTAATCCACTACACATGGCAAAATTTTGCGCGGTGTAACATTTTTAACACGCGTAGTACTGTTCGACCACTCGCGCACTGCCAAGTTCACCCGCCATGATGGTCTGGTTTTTATGGTGCTCGACCACTGACCGCAAATTCGTGAGACGTATTTTAGGCCGCAGCTATACTGTACTCGAATAGAGGCGAAAACATTATAGGGCATGTGCACTTAGATTTACGGTTCTGTTGAAGCGGAACACAGGGTGAAAACTTCCGGGGTTTGCCACTACGACGTCCCTCATAATGATGTTGCAGTTTTGCGACGCGAAGCCTCAACAGTATTAAAACAGTGATAAAATAAAAATACCTACAAGGCTAGTGACTGTAAAAAAACGAACAAAAGAAAACTTCCTAAAGATTTTTGTTGCAGGTGAATAGCTTATGCACAATTACCATGTTATGAATTTCAAGCATGAACATGCACATTACGTCCGCCCACACCCGTGCCAACGCCAACATCATCAAGCACGTCTCACAAGGAAGCTGTAGCACGTTTGTAATCTAAGATATGCTAGTCATATTGACACGAACACATTTTGCCAGCATCATACATCCATACTTCGCTCAGACTATATCAACAACTCGTGGAAAGGGGTAGCCTTGAAATACGACAGAGAAATATTTAAACAATGGCTTACAACGACACTCTTGGCAATGACTAACCGAATTTCCGTCGTTCTCTTTCCTTACTTTGTTGCAATGTTCACGCAGGCCAGGGATCTCCAATCCACCTTATATGGCGGGCTGCTGTCGCTGTATTTAGTTCCGCAGAGGCCATGAAGCTCAAGGCTGGACTTTATAGGGCGGGGGGGGGGGGGGGGGGGGGTGAATCAGCTAGTGTTGCCATTTGAAAGAATTCCATTCCTATATCTCATATACGGGTACTTTCCGTAGCGAGTTTAACACCACATTTTGAGCCCATATTGATAGTAACTTTCAGAATCTCTGAAATCAGTACGCTGATTCTGAAATATGAGAGCTTTCTTTCGTGGTCACGTTTTAACAGTAGTGGCCACATGGAGTGCATCATGAAGGAAATGCTTGAGACCAGTCATGCCTGTGTAGCCTATAAAAATAGAAAAGTATCGGGGTAAAATACAGCCATGTCTAGGTTCGGGCTTTACCGAAAAGAGCCCGGGCCACAAGCGGCTCAATAGCCTCGTGATATCTTACGAAGGCGATGGTTTAGACAGCCATTTGTCTTTCAAAAATACAAGCTACCACAAGAAAACTCGAGCATTAACCTCGCCCCTTTCAGGTAGAAAAACATCTCGGTCCCGTTGTTGAGCACATTATTTGCCCTGGATGTGCCAGCATAACTTCCGTATCTTAGACCACAAAAAAGCCGCTAATCCTCTTGTTGAGTGTGCTTACAATGATGATGTTGATATAGGTGCGCTTAGACGTACTGCACATGTTCAGATTAGAAATTCTTGGTGTGGTAATTGTGAATAAGGTATTCATTGACATGCGCTTTGGTGCCGTACAAGTACGAGTCTCAAGAAACTTCCTAAATAAAAAATACCGTGCATTCTACAACAAAGCTAGGGAAAAACTAAAAACTTGAAATCGAACAAATGCGCCTCTGTTGATAGCGCAGAGCATAAATAGCAAATTTATTCCACAGCTTCTGCTTTTCTGCTTAAAATTACCGTCACGACTGGGACGTTGCCGAAAACAAAAATGTTAATGTGATCACACTCCCGTCATAACTGGGACGTTGCCGAAAACAAAAATGTTAATGCGATCACACTCTTCCACTGCGCTCTATATAGTATGGAAATCTGTACAACAACGCATTCTTGGCTGACGTCTGCACTATACAAAAATGATGCATTTTGTAAGTGAGCAGTTCCATGGTACTTACTCAAACTCCCAATAAGTGGCACCGTGATATTTAAACCTCCTGCATTACTGGCCACTGAAAAAGAACGAAGATATGCCCAGTTGCTCAAAGAAGTTAGAAGCTTCGATTATGTTAAATCTAGCAGCGACTTTTCATTGAATTCATGCAAAAGTCCTTCGATAAAACGAGATCCACTTCCACTGTTGACCTCGTGTTGTTATGCAAGTGCACAAACACTGTACATCCCCAAGGTCCCGAAATTTTATAAAGAGAAATATGTGCACTTTTACTTTGTGAACATGCTCCTGCAAGAATTTTGTGAATACATGCTTATATTAAAAAAATTACAGGGGTTAGAACTACGCTTTCATCTGTTTTCAAATTTTCGCGCGGTTTCGCCCCCTTCTCCCTCAGAGGAAGAACAGGCGTAGCCCGTCGTCGTTACTCCGCCGTCTTCGGCAACGTGGCACGCCGTCAGCAATCGACGTCATCGGTGAAATGGATCAGTCGCAACGAACTTCGCTCGATACCGTCACTCGATACTGTGCGACCGCATGTGAAACCTGAACTGTGTGTGTGGTGTGTGTGTTATGGGCAATGTGTATCTCCTCCTCTTTCTTTCTTTTACTCCCGAATCGCCCTCTCCCCCGTGTAGGGTAGCTGACTTAGTCTAGTTAACCTTCCTACATTTTTTATACTTTTTCTTCAAGCCGACACCAATTTGCAACGAAACTGCGTTTCATAAACTGGACATGCTGTTGGCCTGACATTTCGGGAGTTAGCAGACGGTCGCGCCGTCTGGGGGCAACACAAAACACAAATAACGCGTTTAACAGTGAGTGTCTTGATCAAAAGGTGACGAGACAATCTGCTCGCTCCCAAAGACTGGGCCAGTTACGTGTTCGGATTTTGATACATGGAGCCTACGACGTGTTTCGCAACTCGTATGATTGAATAGCTCTGTCGTAGCTGTGGGTGGGAACAGGAACTGTCGTTGACTTCACTACTGTTTGTCTAGACCTGGTTTAGACCAATCGACAACCCGCGTGCTGCGTCACGCCACCAATCACCGAGTGGACGTCACTGCGCGTGGAAGGAGATCGGTCAGGCGCGGAAAAGATGCGCGAAAATTTATTTATTTTTTAGATGCGGAGCATCTTATACTCGCGCCTTGTAGTGCGCCGTCCGCGCCGTCCGCACCGCTTCTCGAACATTCGACAGCTGACGCGCGCGCATGCGCCGTCGCGCCGTCGCCCACTCTTCCACCATCTGTGCATCCCTTCCTCCTCTACACACCGCGCGCGCTTCACTCCTCCACCATCTGTGCACCCTTCCTCCTCTACACACCGTGTTCGACATCTACAATTTTCCTGATTCTCCAGTGGACGCGCATGTGGCGTCGCGCTTCGAGAACATTCAACAGCTGACAGTGCATGCGCCGTCGTGCTGTATGTATACTCAAGGTCGGCGCTCGCTCGCTCAGTTGCCGCTCGTCGGTTGGTTTGTAGGGCGCGTCGACGTCCAAGGTCGCGGTGAAATGAATCCCAACGAATCCACAAACACAATGATCGACGTCCCTTCGACCAGCGCCGCCCTTTCGCATACGTGTGTACGTGTTCACTCATTTAACACCCCCTCCTACAACCACGTTAACCAATTTAGCCATCGACCCAAGTAAGTCGCAATTTAACACCCCATTTCACAACCACGTTAACCAATTTAGCCATCGACCCAAGTAAGTCGCACTTTAACACCCCGTTAACCAATTATATGGTCCGCATCCTCCTCAGTGTTCCCCCGAGGGAAGCTGCGGGCAATTTTTTTTTAATCAAGGCTTTGCGTGGCACGCGGCGCAGTAATATTCAGAAAACGTGATCGCTACGGCCTACTCTACAATTTCATGAGCTTGTTTGAAGGTTGTAAAAAAAAAAAGAAAAGTCGGAACAGTCAGACTGGCTCTTTAACGAAGCAGCTACTGATAAGAAACGCTCATTCAACGCACCGTCTTACATCGTGTTCGCCTTTGTGCACTGCATTATTCACACGTCAAATATCTCAAATGAGAATGTTGGTCCAGGTGCAGTGCAGCACAATGCAGTGGCGTCCAAACAATTGCATCGTCTGCTCCCGTGTTTCGTTATATTCGCTGGACGAAGCGCAGCGTTATGTTCGCTGGGCGCTGGACGCAGCGCGCGACTATGGCGGCTTCTAACGTACGCGCGGTGCCTACGCTCACAAAGGGCAGGCCTTGCCCTCTCTGTTAGCAGTCACCAAAAGCAGGCTCTTGAATGAAATTACTTCGTTCGTTGCCTGGCGGCAATCGACACAGTGAAATAAGAGGTGACCCCTTTGTCTAAAATTATTCCTTTGTGGCTAGCACAGAGAAAATAAAAAGAAATAAACAGAAATCTGGAACCAACCACTAATCGGCGTCTGCTAAGGACACTCACGTGTGTCTGCCCTGGTAAATTCCTGGATTCACTTCGTGCTTAGTTCCCTGTCAAACCGAATCTCAGAGGCCATGCTGGAAAACGCGCGGTTGCGATCCACGCCGCCAGGAGCCACAACCACCCTAGTTCCTTACAATGAAGAGGGTGTTTTTTCAACTAACATAATTATTTGACTTTCATCAATTAATGTAGTCATCATTTGGCCCCTACTTTATAGAACCTATGCTTACATATCATAGTATTCTATTAATATTTCTAACTTGAGTCACAATAATCGATTTTACGTGCAATTCATTTTCTGAAATGTATTTATTCAATTTATTTGTAAAACCAAAACGAACTGCTCGACCCAAACTGCTTGCAACACAAACAAGTCACTGGTTGCTCCCAGAAAAAACACACACTCGCTCTTCATATATTGCAAGCTGCGTGATAACAGTGGTCAAAAACTAAACGAATAGCCATCGCGCTAGCACGCCTATTGGCGCAAAAGACCAGACTCAAAATGAAAAACAAAAGATCGAGCTTTTTCGCTGCTTCTTCATTGTTTGAATAACATGGCATAACTATTCTTGATTGTGAGCACAACTATTCATCATTATTAAAACGCAGTGGCACTTCTTGCCTCTTTGGGTGTCTTATCGCCAGCTTTGTACCTCTGTTGTTACTAGAAATGGGAAAGCTTTTTCCTGCCTTACTACTTTTTCTTGTCTTGTTTCAAAAATAACTACTGTCTGTAACTGTGAAACTGTCACTTTCTCGTAGCCACTGGTACATTTAAGACTCACGTATTTTTTTTGGGGGGGGGGTCTCGAAATACCGGAACTCTATTTTAACCAGGTGTTTGAGCCCTTATCGCGACCAGGTTAAAGGGGCCTGGAAAAACTTCGTTCAATAGCAACGAAATGCGTTCACTAAAGGAGCTTATTGCCTCACAAATTCACTGCCGCAGAAAGTTTTAGAATCATTCCAGTATGAGCGGAGCTACAAAGATTTGTCGCGCGCTGCAATTGTATCCTCGACGAAAAACTAAGAGCTAATAGGGTGGGATGGCATGGAGAAGGAAAATAATTCACACGATTTTTGCGCGGTATCTAGTCCCAGCTGTGGCGGCTGCATTTTCTATGGAAGCTAAAATGCTGTAAGCATGTGTGCTCAGATTTGGGTGCACGTTAAAGAACCCCAGGTGGTCAAAATTTGCGGAGCCCTCCACTGTATACGGTGTCTCTCATAATCATATGGTAGTTTCGGGACGTTAAACCCCGCATATCAATCAATACGACGTCTCTCATAATCGTATGGTTATTCTGGGACGTTAAACCTCCCATATCAATCAATAAAATCGCTGCGACGTTTTTTACATTAAGAACTTATTTCGTTTTCTTCTAATAAGCAATATTGCAGTGCGATGGCGCACGCACACGTAAACAAGTCGCGGCTTCCTGCAGTGGCTTCCTTAACGACCGAGTGCACCATTCTCAAATCAGCCAATGGCTGATACAATGATGGTGACGAAAAATTTCGGAGCTTGGAGTATCCTTTTCGAGAGAAGAGGAAGCAGTTTTCAGCAGACTTCGATTTTAGCTGATTCTGAGAATTTGTTGTATACTCCAGGCCACTTGCTGAACTATAATAATTGGGTCGCCTTTTCTCGGGATCCTCGACTACCGATCGGCAGCGTTTTCTGACTAGGCTCAAAATCTGTCACATGGCACTTTTAGTGATCTGCCTTTTCGGCACGTCTTTGTGTAGAGCACTTAACTGAGCCTATCGTTAGCATCTCAAAAATCTTGCAGCACTCACCTGCAAAAACAAAATTCTTTCATTTCGATGGTATCGTAGAACATGCGTCTTTGCTGAAACTACCGCAGATTTCTTTGGTTAATCACCACTGGCTTGTCTTACTGAACTGCAGCCATCCTTAGGGTAAATGTATATCCTCTCGTAACTCCTCTACGCGATCATACTTATGCTAAGTGCAGCAGGAAGTCATATTCAACTAGATTACTTACTGCAGGCTGCTATACCTCATATGGATTTCTGAAAGGCCAAGTCAAAGGCGTAGCCTGCCCCCCCCCCCCTCTCCAGAAAGTTTTTTCGCCTTGTCATACAGGGCACAAAATCTCGCTCAACCACATCTGCCTGACCAGCCTCCGATTCTGATCAAAGTGGCACTACCCACCTACCCCACCCAACAAAACTCATTTCCGCCTGCACCCTTACAGGCTGGAGTGCGGATTTTTCGGTACCTAACTGTGACAGAATGAGCTACTTAAAAGACAATGGACGAAGGAGCAAAGTGGCAGACACAATGGTTTAACTATCAAATGCCCTTATCAGCAAACAGCATCTTTTTTCGTTGTTTTTTTTTAAAGCGCATGCAGGCTTGTTTTTGTGGAAGATGGTGAGAAAACACAAAAACAAAATAATTATTCAATGCCATTTCTCTGCTTTGTCCGTCGTCCTTTTGACTGGTTCATTCTTTCAGAGCCATACAGAATTTCGGCATTCTATTTCCCGTGTAAAAAACAGAAGCACGCTAAAAACTAAACAACGAAATAGCGTTATCCTATGTCTCTGGCATGCCCCATTTAAGAGGGGGGGGGGGGGGGGGGGCTTAGCTAGATGCGACCCGTCCCACAACGTAATGACAGCACGCCCTCGGGGTTCATACGTTGCCAGCGCTTCTCTGTCGGTAGTGCGAGGCAGGAGATCGGCCTCGCGTTGGTATAGTAGTCTGCACTTCACTTTAAATCCAATTTAACGGCATAAAAACGCATTTTCAATTTTTTTCCGAAAAAAAAAACTCTACTTGAGCTTCCGTTTGTTGAAACGTGCTACGCTCCCATGGACGGCTGCTTTTTTTTAAATTTTCATTATGGCTGGTCTTTTTGAGAACCATACTGCCTGAATGTGTCGAAGAGTGTCGGTATACGCCTCTCGTACTCACCTAAGTGTCCAAATCCCAAATCAAGAGCAGCTGCAAGCACGACCGTTACGAAGAACGCCATTGCTCCTCGTCCTTACCGGAAGCGACGTTCACGGTAATAACCTTGGCAAGAAGCTGAAAACCACTCAGACCTCTTTATAAAGGCTCCTTTACATAACTCTCTTTTCTTCTTTCATGCACGTGCCGCAGCTTAGATTCGAGCTTTTCAAGTGTATAGTTGGAACAATAATAACAAACCAACGTTGCGTTATCTATTGTTTATCACCAGCTTTCTCACAGCACATCTGGTAAAAGACTAGCCGAAGTTTAGCTATTGTGTCATGTGCTGCATTGTTTCAAAAAAAGTACAGGACGAACGCTATTGACAGCACGACGTGGGCTATCGGTATTCGCAGCTGCCATAGCTGATTGTGACCAGTTTATCGAGTGAATGACAGCACAAATAGGAAAGGTAGATCGTTGAAGCCGACTGTTTGTGCCCGCTTCCTCGTGTACGGTGTCTCCCCGCTTTCATATACTTCACTGCGCACCAACTAACCCAAGAAGTTTCAGAGAAGAAATACACTTATTTTGCTGTCACTGTTTAAGTGACTCTTATACACCGCTTAACGATATCATGAAAATGTGGAAGCATCATAGGACATCAGCTTATTCCATGCGGGAAACCTACCAATCAATGAATTGATGTGTAGAGTTTAACATCCCGAAACCCCCATATGTATATCAGAGATGCCCTAGTGTGGGGATTCAGAAATTTTTACCATCTGCGGTTCTTTAACGTGCACCCAAGTCTGAGCACATGGACTTACAGCATTTTCGCCTCCACCAAAAATGCAGCCACCGCAGCCGGGATTTAAACTTGTGACTTGTGGGTCAGCAGCCGAGTATACTTCAGCCACTATACCACCGCGGCAGGGCAAGGAATCAGCGCTAATGCCATATCGAAATTCTGATATTTTGAGCTTACCAGACAGTTGATTTCAGCTCATTTGATCAAAATTAAATGTATATTCTACATTTATTCACATTACCAACTATATCAATACCATTTTAAGGAGATATTAAAGCAGACATTATGTTGGAATACGTTTAATTTCCTGAATAAAATTACGTACTGCGTCAAATACGTTTCTGTGACAACGTTCCCAGGCGGAAGCATCGAAATTTAGAAAATTTTCTGCTGTTAAACTTAAACCTACCTTCGCAAACGAAATAACTAGAAGTCGTTTTCTAATTAATGCATAGTTCCAACCCGATACAAAATAGCGTTCAATGGTTTCTGTTAATTCGCAGAATGGGCACAGGGGAGATATCAACAGACCAGCTCTGTGTAAATAAAAGTTTGATGGGGCAACAGTGTGTCAAACAATAACTTCACTAAAATAGCAAAATAACTTGCTAAATAAATAGCAAAATATTAATTTTTGCAAAATAACTTGCTAAAAATAACTTCAAATTTTCTAGATTGACCCCATTGAGGTTTCCCAGGAAATATAAGGTGCTGATAGTCTGTCCGTTTTTTTTTTAATACTCTGCATCGTATCTTTACAAATTGCTGGTTTTCGATATTTTATCGGTGCAATGTATTGTCATTTCTGGAAGTATCGATATTATAGTCAGCTCTTTTTCTCATCTTCTTCGGGGACTTGGATGATAATATAAGGAGTAAGAATCGCCGAAGAAAACACAACCAACATGTATGAAAATGAAAGATAAATCAATCAATAGAAAAATAAAAAGAAAGGAAAAAGCAGGTAGAAAAAAGAAGATAAAAAAACAAAAAAAAGACTTGCAGAGAGAGGAGGAAATTGAGAAAGATAAAAAGGAACACTTAAGAGCAGAAATACAAAAAACGACATCCAAGCTCTGTACCTCCCTCAGGCTTTAATCCTCTAGGGCGGAGCTGCCATATTGTGTTTTTGTTTACGACAGAAAATGAAACCGGTCAACTTAAATCAATATTTGAAAAACCAATAATTTGGAATATATAAGCTGAAATCAAACATAAAAAGGCCTGTCTAGAGCGTCACTGAAAAGTTTATATACCCACGTATTTGAGTTACTTGTTCCTCGGAGATTATTAGGTGAAGAAAGGTACGGGGAAGGCGAATGGTGCTTTTTCAAGTTTACAGTAATAATTGTGATATGACGTGAAGAAAGTAAAGAGTACGAATAGGCAACTTGCCCCTGGCAGGTATCGAACCTGCAACCTCCGGATCCAAGTGTGACAGGTTCAATTCCTGCCAGCGGGAAGCTGTCACATCGTCCCCTTCACATCTATGTCACAATTATGACAGTACACTTAGAATGGCACCATTAACCTTCCCTGTACCTCTCGGGTTCATTAGGCTCCTGGGTATTATCATTGTTCTGTCAAACACAGGAACAAGCCCTCAAAAACGTGCCTTCCTTAGTTTCTTCCTGAAAAAAATGTTTTTGATCTGTCTGTCTCCGGGAACAAAGAGTTTCCAATCAAGATAGACACAGGAATTTGTTTTGTATGAAGACACATAGAAAGGACCTGAATGACTCTTTGTTCTCTCGGACGTGTATTGCAGATTGTGCTGAAAACCAAGTATACTAATCGTTTTTAGTGATTGCAGTGATGCAGTTTTTTTTTATGGAATGTTTTGCAGCGAACAGTTTTTTATGCATTGTTCAGCAACGAACATTCAACAAGACTTTTAAATTATCCTTGAGTACCTTGATGAAAAAATAGACAGCAGGCCACTCTATAACCTCATCTTTCGTATCAGTCTGCGTACTCTTCCCAGGACCACAATGTTCACGGAAATGCTGAACCTCACTGTTCAACAGAGTCATAGCCACGCTAATCTGTGAAACTGCTCCCGAAAAAAAAAAAAACCCCTACGCAAATGTCCCGTAGTACAAGAAGTCTTCATAACGCATGTAATTTCGCGTAGCAGAAGCGTACAATCACGTCAAGCGACAATATAATATGAGTTGCCCAGCGAGTGAGGGGTTTAAAGGCCAACCTGCTACGAATCGCTGGTGTACTCCACCATCACCACCAGCACAAGTGACTACAAAGTGAACCGCTGCGCAGGTTCTCGTATTGCCTTATGGATGCTCAGTGGGCACTTCTCAAATGTCACTTGCAGTAGACAATGTAGAATAGTTTTAAATGGATAACGCGACGCGCGCCGTCTTTCATTTCCTCGTGGCAGAGTTTGAGTGTCTTCTGAATAGCGAGACAAAGCTACCGATTTTCGATGGCAATGCGAGCCTTTGCAAATGGTGCCCGATTACGTGATCGCGTTCTGCTGTGGATGTGGCTGAAGCGTCCTCCGACTTCCTTGACAGCGAAGCTGTTTCAACTGGATGTAAAATATCTATCATGTTCTTGACCCAAATTTATCTTCATCCTCATAAATATGTGAACGCACTCTATTCGTTTTCTTGATCTCCGTTTCGCTTCAGGAACACATGCGCTGATCTTTCCGGCGCATAGCAAGTAACATGGGAAGTACTCAGATTTCCAATGTCACTGTCAAGCGCTGTCGTCACTTTCTTCTCTTCAGGTAGCCTGGTCTCTGGTCTTGACTTCACGCCAGAATTCTTGACTTTATGATGACTGAAAAAAATATTTTGGGTTATTTCACGTCATACGGTGACCTCTCACGTTGTGATTTTTTGTTTGCACCACTTGTCCCTCACACCGTCAATGGTCAAATTTTCCATTTGGTGAGGTACTCCACCTTCATAAATGCACAGAATTGTGTGCCCAAACGAAGAAGGCAAGTGGACTCGTTAAATGCCATGCGTGTTGAATAAAACTTCATCGTTTGTGTGTTTAAGCAGCCGGAACGCTCTTTGAAAACCTGTTGAGCTCAGAAAAACTGCTAGTTTTGATTAAAAAAATGACTTGAGATTGTGTACGGCTTGAAAGAATGGGGCATGGCTGCTCGTCAGTTGGTCTCGAAAGCCTGGTCCTTCTGGCTAAGCCAAGACGTCCAAAAATCGGTCTGGCATTGAATATTTTTAAGGAAAGCATCATAATTCAATCGAAGCAAAAAAATTACTCTTGTATAAGTATTACGCTATCATGCGTCCTTGAAAGTTTGCGAAACCTACTATTACCTGAGAACCAAGTAATTACACGCATATTACACACACGGCAACCAAAACTTACTTGCTATAGCCATAAAAATGTCTAAAAAATTCAAATACAGAAAATATTTTCATTGTTAGCACACAAAAGAACATCATAACGAATATGTCTATCCAGATGACAGCAGTTAAGTGGTGTGAGCTTGTATTTAACATATCATGTCATATATAACAATAGTATTTTCAATTCTTTCTTATTGTTCCACTGTATTTTTGTTTTGTCTAGATTGATCATGATTTCCGCGTCTTAAGAACAGGGTTTCGTATAGTGACCGTCTGAATAAAATAATATACTGATGAGGCCTTCGAGGTCTCTGTGCAAAAGTGCTAGGTCGCTTGTCTGTTGCTTTGTTTTTAGACTCAGTATGTTGTTATTCCTGGTACAAGGAAACAATGAAACGATGTCGAAACTGAACTAAATTAAAGTTGTCGCCCAACATGTTGGGGCAAAATTTAGCGACATCAAAACTGACGGCGAACCATTTTTGTTCTCCGATATAGTATTATTTCAGGCAGTCTTGTTCTGGCCTACACGCCTACCAACGGGATGTACAGGTCCAGCCAGAGTTCCAAATACTCTATTGTGCATGACTCATCCAAAGGTTCAACTCATCGTTGCAGGCGTACGTTCAAGGTCTGGTTCTCTAAAGCAGCTTTTTTTTCCTTGTTGTATGAGAGGTACAGCGATCATAACGACTGCTATACTGATGCTTAACTAATGTGGATGGGTAAGCAAAGTCGGTGATCTTTCCTGCAACTGCAACCACTATAGAAAATCGGTCATCCCACTGGACAACATCGATAGCTACGGAACTTGAGCTTTTGTGTAGCGCACTTCGGGTAATTCACCATTAACAATCCAAGAAATGGAGTGTGTTCATGGACTTCCAAGACAGCACTACAGTGTTTGGTAATTCCCTTGCACTTGGAACCTCAACAATAGCTAGTGCAGAAAATTAAAGAGCTCCTCCATCATCCTTTCATCGAAGGACGTGAAATCCCGTTTTAGTGGCTTCTAAGACACTGTGGCAAATCGGGCAACAAACTGGCCGATGCGATGCAGATGCTCGATCTTCACACTAAGACACTGTACAAGAATCAGTTCAGCCGTTCTCAAGGACTTATGCTGTCATGAAAATACGAGGTATATTGATTATGAAGGTGTAAAATTCTTGTGGAACACAGCAAGTTTACGGCACACGCGACTGTCTCGTAGAGTTTAGCCTCCTTCCGGAGCAGGTCTTTTATTTGCTTTCGGGCTCTCCTCGACTCGAGACAATGGTGCTTTGCCGACTGCCTCTTGGTGTCGCTTTAACCAAATCTTTTGCCTTCCTAATCAGCTTGCGAAATACTGCTGCTTGCAATTATTGCGGCAGAGATTAAGCAATAGACCACGTTCTTTCTCACTGACCTTGCTACAGCACGCAAAGACATCCGCTAGATGCTGCGTTAGCCCGCTTTGACGACAGGCCTTTGTCAGACCAGTGAGTGCTCGAATGCCCACACGATCTGCCCTTGCACAGAAAATCAGTGAAGGCCTCCTTGAACTTTTTGCGCGGTGGCAGCCTATTGGATAAGCTATAACACCCCCGCTTTTGTTATTGTTCTTTTTTCGCACCAATATTCTTTCATTTTATTCTTGTTAACTTGCCGTTCTCTCATATGGTTTCGCACGTTCATCTTCATCTCCGCACTTCTTTTCTTCTTTTCCTTTTCCCCTTCCCTAAGTGCAGGGTAGAAAACTGGATGCTATAATTTTGGTTAACCTCCCTGCTTTTCTCTCAGTTTAGTCTCTCCGTGTAGAGCTCTACGGTACAGCGGTTTTCCAATAACTTCGAAGAATGAACAGATGGGTTAGTTGCTTTCTCGACCACACGCTTTAGACGATTGATCGCTTTTGACATGGCATTGTTTTGTTTCCCAATGTCATTTCTCATTCCACGTATCTACAGTTAATCGTAGATATGAACGCATGTAATCCTGCCTGCGCCATCGACCAAACGTGAGACATTATAGGCCTGATGCCTTCTTGCCACGCCCGCAAACAATCAAAGGCGTAGTAGCACAGATTTATTTATTTATTTATTTATTTATTTATCAAAATACCTCACAGACCCAGCAGGACATTGTGTAAGGAGAGCATTTGAAGAATGGATACATGAACTTGCATAACGTTCATACAAACAATACCAGAAAAAATTTTCGATGATTATACAACTTCTAACAGTGACAATGATGAAAAAATAATTTTAATAAGAATACCACGGAAATGAAAAGCAGATGATTATACGTGTCAGATATTGACGGAAAACAATCTACAAAGAATTAAAACACAATCTGTGAAAAGATTTTCAATTATTCAAAATAAAACATTGATCAAGATTACATAACAGAATTCAATGACATGGTACTAATCAAGCCTTCTAAAAAAGTTTTAGAATAAGGAAAGAAGAAAAGAAAATAATTCAAGAAAATTGTAGAGAAACTTGCATAGTTGGGCTAGTTTGTATTGGTTCATCTTTTAACTGAATAGGGGCGTGCACAGAGACACGGACACTAGAGCAAGAAAAAGCATCTTTGTTGTTTGTGTGCTTTTTTTTCGCTCTAGTGCCCGTGTTTCTGTACGCGCCCTTATTCTGATAAAAGATTAATCAAAGGCGTTTTACTTTCGACTGAAAAGTCACTTGAGGGCGTCGCACGCGCTGAACCAGCTAAGTTTCCATTCAGACTGAAATGAGTGTTTCGAAAATGTGGTTAACAATTCAGAGTACCTGGTACTCTAACTGCCCCGCCATAGAGTAATTGGTACTCTATGGCGGGGCACAAAGACGTCCCGCCGTGGGCCTCACACTCGGTGATGTCGTGTAGACAAGAATCACAGACGAATGTTTAAGATAATTTTTATTTATGAAAGAAACGTACATA
The DNA here is from genome assembly GCF_013339725.1 of Rhipicephalus microplus. Lineage (NCBI taxonomy): Eukaryota > Metazoa > Arthropoda > Arachnida > Ixodida > Ixodidae > Rhipicephalus > Rhipicephalus microplus. The sequence goes on from NC_051168.1 coordinate 42,765,275, forward strand.
TACAAAACAAGTCTTTAAAAGAATGCTTATTTCTGAAAGGAACATACATATACAAAAGACATTCATCAGTTACACTTCCCTATTCGAGACATTCTTAATATATCTTAATATATGCTCACTTGCACAAAGGCAACTGTTTGTACCTGCACAAAAAAAAGTAAACCGTGCTCAATAAACTCCACGTGCCGGAGTGCGTAAATAGAAAAACATACTCTAAGGTACGTACACTTCATGAGGAGGAACTTGAAACAAGTGTATTAAGAAAAAGTGGTTAACAATTTTGAGTACTTGGTACTCCAATATGAGAGGGAATAAAGCCGTCCGATTTTGCGTGTATATATGTGTTTAGAAAGAAGTTTCAACGATTTACAGTACTTGATACTGTACTATGGGAGAGATGAAAGCTGTCCCCGATACTTTGACGGAAATGCTATTGACGGAAATGCTATTGATAAGCCGAAGACACGTGTTTGGGATCATTCATTGTAACCTTCTATATTGTTCTTGTTAATACTCTTTCATTTTATTCTTGTTAACTTGCCGTTCTCTCATATGGTTTCATTGTTTTTTGGTAAAATGTCGGTGCGTTTCCGGTGCTGTGGCCTTTCATTTTGTTTGATCTGATAAACAGCCTCTAATAAACTTTTTGTTGTTCACGGATGTTTCGGTATACGTGTGGTGTAGACGCTGGTCGATGGCTTATAGATGAAAGAAGATTGAGTGGTCTTGAGGTACTTCACCCTTAAAAGGAAGCAAAAAAATGACAGCAGTATCCACGGAGTGAATAATGGAGAGTGGGGCAAAGCATTCGTTCGTCCATTCGTTCTTGCTTCCGTCCGTCCATGCGTCCGTCTGTGTGACCGTCCATGCGTCCATCCGCCCGTCCATGCATGTGTCTGTTCGTGCAACCGTCCCTGCATTCGTCAATGCATCCGCCCCTGCGTCCGTTCATGTGTCCATCCATGCATCTGTCTGCCTGTCCGTTCATCAATCTATTCAACACTCCAAGTACCACCATCTCGCATCTTTTCATCATATATTCCCCATATAGAAGCACCTGCCATCCAGCGGACATTCCAAGGACTAAACGAGAAGTGGCCCAAGCACACTTTCTTACGGCTTGCGCTTCGGGTCTACTTACCACCTTTACCACCTCGAGTTCTTGGTATATACTAGTTCACTGTATTCATGGCACTGCGGCCCAACACTCACTAAATGTTTCTAAAACCAAGGAGGTTACGCCCAGCCAGTATAACGTAGCAACCCCTTTTCCTGTCAGATAGTGCTTAATGTACCATACGAGCACACAACGATGGCAACGAGCATCGGCAACTACAAACCTGTATCGATATGGTTTTGATTGTAAAACCATTGTTTTAGAAAACACCTGGCGTCTTTCGTTACCCAGCTGGCGTCTTCTTTTTGTTTTGCTTTAGAAACATCTGGCGTCTTTTCGTTTTGCTTTTAGAAAACATCTGTCGTCTTCTGTTGGTTTACTTCATCAATCAACGGCATTTTGAACAAAAAATTTTTATTGTTTAATTACGCACAGGAGAAATCTCACCAGGCACTGCCTTGGAGGTAAACAATGGCTGCTACTGGGAATAAGAGATAGCAGAAGTCGGCTTTTAACGCTTCTACTTCTACTAACATTTCATATTGGAAAATGCCAATGGCTGATAATGGGGAATGAGAGACAGAAGCATTTGGCTTTTAGTTAACGCGCATGTCGCGAACTTTTTATTGTTGAATAAAGCACAGGAGAAATCTCCCACCAGCACCACCTGGCAGGTCAAAATGTAACACTTGTTACACACTATAACTGCGACTACGAGGGACGAATGGGTGCCGCTTTAAGAAGCTTCGCCCCTAAGAGTAATAGGTCAGGACATGCTCCCAGTTTTCCGATAACAGGTCCTGATCTTTATATCTTCATATTTCATCCTAGCTTGACATTTATAGTTATCTTGAGTGCCATTTTTCAATCATCTCGTTCAGGAGAATACTGTTAATTGTAAATTTGTAGACTTGCAAGCCCGTAATGAACTTGTTGCTATTGAGGCCAGTTATTCTGCATGCATACAGACTCGTCGACCACACAATAGTTTCCTTAAAAGACGAACTACGAAAAACACCAGCTTCTAAAACTTTTTTTTTTGGATGCTTGTTCACTGTGTTTCATATTTATAATAGACAGCCGCTGCATGTGCTCCTATTGTACGCACAATAATTCGCGACAATAGAACAATGAAGCAACGACGCTCATAGTTTTATTCTAGGAAGCGCAATACAATAAACGCCGTTAAAATACCGAAATGAGTACAGCGTTTGTGCTAGTATATACTTTATTTATTAGAAAATCCAATGACGAAAAAGCGCAGAAGGAAGTTCAGGTACCGTTAACGTTGTGTTTTTACTATTACTCTTACGTTCACCGCTATTCAAACATGCCGAATAAATTAATTACCTTTGTCAACACGTTGGGAGATAGAAAAAAAAAAACTTCAGACATCCCCCCCCCCCCTTTTTTTTTAAACGAAGATCTGCGTTTTGCAAATAAGACTTGTGAAAGATCACATCGTCTAAGGAACCTACATGATGTGAAAATTGTCACCGCGGCTCAGTATAGCGAGGATAGTTTAGCGGCAATAAAGTATCGCTGATTCCCAAAATTAAAATATTCTCGTTAGTGTACTACAAATATCCTTACGAAAAAAATTCATTTAATTTCGAAGCACTTTTTGGCGAACTTCGGCGACTTTGAACGTGTCTGTCTGTCTGTCTGTCTGTCTGTCTGTCTGTCTGTCTGTCTGTCTGTCTGTCTGTCTGTCTGTCTGTCTGTCTGTCTGTCTGTCTGTCTGTCTGTCTGTCTGTCTGTCTATCTATCTATCTATCTATCTATCTATCTATCTATCTATCTATCTATCTATCTATCTATCTATCTATCTATCTATCTATCTATCTATCTATCTATCTATCTATCTATCTATCTATCTATCTATCTATCTATCTATCTATCTATCTATCTATCTATCTATCTATCTATCTATCTATCTATCTATCTATCTATCTAATTCGCCGCTTACAACGTTTAGCTCTCCTGGCCGTTTCAATGATGGTATCAATATCCAACTTGGTATGGCATAACATGACTGTATGGAGAACGTACTTGACTAGTCATAACACGAAAATCAAGGCATGTATGCCATGAATGTGATGATTTAAATTTTATGGTCTTGCTGCTCTTGCGGTGGTTTCGTTCACATAGCATGTTGCAAAACAGGTATGGTATGGCATGATTGCATGGCGAACACAAGCGACAGACCCTAACATGATAATCATGACATGCTTGTCATGTAACAACATGACTACATGCCACGCTCATGATTCGCTCACGGCCGTTTCGCTGGTGTCACATTGACCAAATTTGTAATTACGTGACGTGAATGGATGACGAAGGTGTGTGACTGGGGCAAACACAAAATCATGAGATGCGTCTCATGTAACAACATGACTACATGCCACGCTCATGACGCGCTGGCGGCCGTTTCACTAGCTTCACTTACACCAGATCTGGTATTGCGGGACGTGAATGGATAAGGAAAGTATGATACTGGTGCAAAGCATGATAAACATGAGATGCGTGTCATGGTACAACATGACTATATGGTACGCTCATGATGCGCTCGAGGCCGTTTCGCTAGCTTCACACGTACCAAACTCTCTATTACGCGACGCGAACGGACATAGGTAAGGACTATATAGTGGCTGGGGTGATAGCCACCGTGGTAGCGCACTAGTAGAGCATCTAACGCGTTATTCGAAGGTCATAGGTTCGGTTCCTGCCCACGGTAAATGATCTTTTCCCCCACTTTTGTTTCTTCACATTTTACATTGCGATCAGGTCCAATATGCGGTGCCGGGAGGGGTCCTGGACCCCTCCCGCCACCGCGGCGACAATCTTGGGTGGCCCGACACACGTCGAGAACTGACCAGCACGGGATAAGAACCGGATGTGGACGTACACGGACAGTTGGTTTCGTTCTCAGTGTTGACAGTGGTTCTTTCTCTTTTTTACTTTCTTTCTTTTCTTACTTTCTTTTTTTTCTTTTCGTCTTTTTTCTTCCCCCTATTTCTCCTTTTTTTCTTTCTTTCCTTTTTTTAGTTCCCTCTCACTCTCGCAAACATCTTTCAAGGCGAGAGGGACGCGGCAGCAACGAAGTTTGTAAGTTCATGTCAGTATAATTCATCCCCTGATGAAAGGAGGACCCCTCCCGAAACTGTTGGGAAATAAATATATTTATCCTTGTTGACAACGCTCCCGTTGTGCCATATCCCATACCTTCACGAAGACTAACTGGCCCATTGAATTATTACTCCCACTATATATATATATATATATATATATATATATATATATATATATATATATCTTAAGCTGAAAAAAAGATGAGCAACGTGAAATCACTTTAGCAGAGCCACAGGCGTTCGCAAATAGTGCATCACTAAGCACGTCTTTACGTAGGGACTGTCGACAAAAATGACACTGCTACGACCAAAAAAATATTTTACATGGTATAGTGCACACAAAACTTAAATTGGGCATATTTGTGGACCTCTGTGTACATCATTGGAGAAGATTAATGACAGGACTGTGTTTCGAAAAAAAAAATAGTTTATTAGCTACTACAGTGAATTATTCTCGAGTTATTCGAAGAACAAGTTAGTGTGTAAGCAATAAGACAGGACAATCTTTGCGACACAGTTAAATAAAGTTCACCCACGGGCAAACTACTGGGGACGTTGCCATGTCGTTGTGCCACATTATGAAGTGAGAAATATTGTTAACGGTGTCTGTTTTCCTGAACTCTTGGTTATATTTTCCGATATTTTTTTCATATATCCCATATTTTCTTGAAAAAAAAGTAATATGATGAACAACACTTCTTGCACTACACAGGACAATGAATGGCATCCGACCAAGGCGGGAAAAAATTTACATTTTGTTTTTGAAGGGCTTGTTTTTCAGTATTCTTCTGCCCAAAATTAGGTCACGAGTTTTGTCTACTATATGACTCTCAAACAAACCGGCAGAAAGATTACTGCAAAACAACGTCAGGCAAATCAGTTCCGCACTGTAATCTTTATTTCAACTTCTACTAGACGTTTTCCTTTACCATAAAATATCTATTGGTTCTTGAATCTTTGTAGCGCACAACTGTAACGAGTATTTCGGCATATTTAGTTGCTAACAAATCTTACTTTCGTTCTCCTATGGAGCTAAAAGTATGTATAAGGCAATGTCTGAACACGATGTGGCGTTCGCGTTTGCTATTTTGTCATGGTAAATTATGTAGTAGTACAGATTTAGAGAAGTTTATCCATTATGCCACGGCGGTTTGATCGCATCGATTCATCGCTAACATGCAGAAGACAGTGCTTTGCGCAAAGCCCCACTACAAACATCGTCCAATTGAGCTTTCTCAGCGTGTGGCCCCATGAAGAACTGCTGCTTACATCTGTAATTGATTTACGGTGGATATGCCGTGACATAAATCCCAGCGTTGAAAACAGCCACATTCCTTTCCCAAGTTTTGTTATCGCCCTGTTACACTCTACGTTCAGCGCAAATCATGCGCGCAGTGTTCATTAATATGTGGGGTATAACGTTCCAAAATCGCCATATGATTAAAAGAGGCGCCATAGTGGAGGGTTCCGGAAATTTAGAACACCTGGGGTTGTTTACCGTGCACCCAAATGTGTGCACAGGGTTGTGGTGTTCTTATATTTTGTTATATTGGTCCTAGGTGGCATCACTTACCCTAACACACTAACAGACGGCGCCACTAAGGGGTTACAGGTGTATATATATATATATATATATATATATATATATATATATATATATATATATATATATATATATATATATATATATATGGTATCAATAAACATGGCGGGGCAGTTAGTCGCCGGCCCAGCCCTACGTCGCGTCGTCATATCGATACTCTTGACAAGGGTCTACAGCATTTCTGCCCCCATCGGAAATGCAGCCGCTGCATCCGGGATTTGATCCCGCGACCTGCGGGTCAGCAGCCGAGTACCTTAGCCACTAGACCACCGCGGCGGGGCGTGCGTGCAATGTTCTAGAAGCTTCGGGATTGGAGTAACTCATTTTGTTAAGATTACGCGCGCAACCCGAACGTTACAGATTATTCTGGAACTTGCCCCGCCACCAAGGTGGTCTAGTGGCTAAGGCCATCGGCTGCTAACCCGCAGTTCGCAGGATCGAATCCCGGCTGCGGTGGCTGCATTTCCGATGGAGGCAGAAATGCTGTAGGCCCATGTGCTCAGATTTGGGTGCACGTTAAAGAACCCCAGGTGGTCAAAATTTCCGGAGCCCTCCACTACGGGGTCTCTCATAATCATATAGTGGTTTTCGAATGTTAAACCCCACATATCAATCATCAATTATTCTGAAACTTACGTGGCTGCCAGAGATAACGATGGAATATTCGACGGCGCATGGATAATATAAATGCCAGCGCGCTTCGCTACTTGCCAGTTGATCGATGGCAGATCATCCGTTCACCGCTATCAGTGCCTGCGTGTATCGCTGTAATATGACTTTTCGTTGACAGGCCACAAGTTCGGCCAAATAAACAGTTTGATCTTCAACCTACAATCTGATTCCTTCGTTGTCGTCACAACCCTGTAACAATATAATCAGTGCATAATAATACAATGCTTTATTTATTTACTTCTTAAGATGATAAGACGATATATTATTTACGTAATGTAGGTGTCATACAGCCGCAGACGCAGATCCGCCACTTAATTTTTTTTAAATGACTGAGCTTAACAGGGATAGCGATAGGTCACGCAGTTTGAAAGGCAAACTACTCATGAAAAAACACGCCGTTGCGTCGTGTTACTTCTTATTTAAACACAAATAGAATCGAGCTACAGCGCCAGCCGTGTAAAGAAACATTCATTGAATCTATGAGTGGATGGTTTCAAGCGTTAGGTTGACTGTAGCTGTATTTTGTCGTATGTGAGATGGAGGTAGAGCCCTACTGAAGACTACCGGACGCCGGAATGACCGCGAGTGTTGCTTCCAGGAAGCGCTACAGCTCCGAGAGTGGCACTGACAGTGATGACACCGAACCCTACTACGTCAGCAGTGATGAATCAGGGGCCGACAACTTCGATCTCGTCAGAAACCACAAGAGAAAGAGACGATTTCTGAGCACGTCTCCCAATTCGACTGAGCCCACCATGCGATCTTCGCGGAATACCGAGATATTAACCATCCTCTTCATGCCAGTTCTCGCTAGTGACAACATGAGACGCCTTAACCGGCTAGCCGTGTCTGTACAGCTAGAGGCACTGGTGCCGAACGAAGTAAAGGAAGTCAGAGTGAATAGCCGCAAGAACATCCTAGCGATTGACGTCAATCATGTGACTGCGCTTGACAGATTGCGTGAAGTAACAGAACTTAATGGGATGAAAGTCCACTCTCATATACCACTCGGCAAAGAAGGGGGTGATATATGATGTTGCCGAAGCCATTACAAACTCGGACCTATAGCAGTCTTGATTAGGCCGGCTTCGGAAGATCCCATTATTACAAGTATATGTCGTATCGGGACATTACGATACGAAAAATTACATTTAAGGGCGAATCACTTCCATCACACGTAAAAGTGGGATACTTCCGACACGCAGTTCGCCCTTTTATACCGAAACCACATCAGTGCTGGAAGTGCATGAAGTTAGGGCACGTAAGAGGTGTGGGCACAAACTCTACTACCTGTCCCGATGCACTGGGCCCCGCGACTCGGAAGCGCTCAAACTGCAATGGGCCACATGATGCCTCTTCGAAGAACTGTCCTTTTATTCGAAAGCAGCTATCAATACTGAAAAAAGTGCCAGAGTCAGCCATGGTTAACCCCATGGCTTTTTTTTCATTCGTACGCCATAGACATCGGACTAACGATTTGTTCTTTCTTATCTAACTTGCACTTGCAATTTTTTATTGAAAAAACATTTCAATGAAAATTCGCACCAGCCAAAAAGGGATACCTAAATTGCACGCCACTTAGTAAATGTTGTCAAACAAAAACTACCAATTTTGCAGCAATGGCTATCCAAGCCATGCGGACACACACAGCATTGTTTTATGCAGAGAGATCCGGCCTATGCAATTTTAGGGGTGAATCTCCTTACAGCGGAGCCTTGGTGGTGGCCGTCACACTCCACAAAACATAAATGGAGTCTGAACACCTGTACGAAAAAAGAGGAAACATCTCTGTAAAAAACGGCTTCATGTGTACATTAACCAGGTATGTGACAGCACAATACATCATCACCTGCGTCATCCCTCTGTCCGTTCGTCCATGCATCTGTGCATTCCTCAATCTACCTGTGACCTGCCTATCCATCCGTGCGTCTTAGCACGTGTGTGTCCCTCCGTCCTTGATGCTAGACGGTGACTTCAACGCGGGCGTTATAAACTTTGAAACCTAGCTTCACGCACTCGTCATCACTCTTACCGGGGAGAAGGGTGTTTTCCCCCAGCAGAACACGCTTTAAGGGCGGCTGTTGTGGGCCTGCTACCTGCCGTGTCGTCATAGTGCTTGCTACAAGGTAGCACTCTATTAGGAAAAAAAAGAGTAGCAATTTAAAATTCACGCCTGTTCACCAACCGTCAAACCGGACCCAACGACAAGTATGACTGGTCACAGTTAAAGCTGTTGAACAGTGCTATTCTCATGACTCTGTAGTGTTGCTACAGACTCTCTTCCTTCCTTTCGTTTGTTCACTCCCCTCTTACGCTTCCCCGGTAGAGACTAGCCAGCCGGAGTTCTTGGCTAATCTCATTCTGCTTCCCCCGACTTTCTCTTCTTTCACGCACATATTTCCTAACGGTATCCAGGTTAATCACGCATATAACGTGTTATCGTGAAAACATCTAATGCTGGAAAAACACTTTTAATGACTAACACTATCCAAAAAATTTCTAAACAACTAAATGAAAAATATATAAGAAATTAGCCCAGCTCGCACTAAGTCGCACAAGGCTGCTCCACGGTAGAGCTGTTGGGCACATAGCTGGTCTAAACTTCTCCCACCTTCCTCTTTCTCACCCCTTTCTGCTAGTGTTCAAGTTACGTCGAATGAAGAAAGGAATACGTTTTCAGGGCCTGTCGTAAATTTGTTTATTATGTGACACTCCTAATCACACATTTGTCAGGCTGTTCTGTGCTTCCTGATAGCACTCGGGTTTTATGACACATTTGGTTTTGTCCCTCGTTCGGCAATTTTTGGAGTCGCAGGAAAGATCCCGACGTGAGAAGCATCTTATTACTGACGCGCAGTCTTCTACCAGTTCCGCGAGAGGTACACCTGCACTTATCACAGACTCCCACATAACGTTTTCGTGTTTCATTCTGGGAACATTGACGTTTCCAGCCTGAAAATGAAGAATAGACCTATGTCACACACATGAGTCAGTTTATTCACTTGCGCACTATTCAGGCAGCATCGCGTTTTACCTCAATAATCGATCCAAACCTTAAACCTAGCTCTGAATCATGTGAAAAAATACTGCATTGAAATTGTCGTGCTCGTTATTGAGGCGGCTGCAATGCGAAAATTTAAAATTATTGCAATATTATCATGCAGCAATAAAATTCCTGAATCAGATAAAAGTTACCACACCGAATCCACGTTGGTACAAGATGTTTTTCCACCATAAAACCCACGGAGAACGCTCAGTGTGGAAATTCAGAACAGCTTAGTGTTTGAAGGTAGAAACAATAAACGTAGCATCTGATTTCAAATATATCAGTAGTTCATCCATTTCATTGTAAAGAAAAGCATTTTTTTTTTCAGATTCTGTAATGCAACATGTATTAAAAGTGCCCTCGAATATGTTTGTAGCTGTTCATTTTTTGCTTTTATGCATTTACCTGAGCGAATTTCTTTCATATATCTTTTTTATCCTCGCACAGATGTGATTTGCATGTACCAACACATTTATGTTTATTTTACACTGAGCGTTGTGTTATTTTTGTGGGTTTTGGGTTTACATGAGGCAGGCGCTTTGTCAGGCTTTTAGGCCTTTTCGCTGGTCCCCTAGGTAAAAAGCGGCAATTTGTACATCTCCTTTTTTTATTGTACCGTTTTTCCTTTTGCCTAAAATAAACTTCAACTTCAATGAGGACTAGAAGTACAGCTCACCCAATGGGAACAAAAATACGCATTTATGGAAGTTAGTTATAGACACGTTCAAATATGCCTTCTCACTATCTCTACCATTTCTTTTCTGAGCAGCAACAATGTGAGAAAACTGAATTTTTACATGAATTTGTTGATAAAGCATTCCTTTCATTTCAAAATGGGAACCTTATGCTTTCAACTTCCCTAAATAAATCTTGAGGGAAAATACACAAACTTTGTTCCAACATATAATTGGCACTCAGTCGTGTTTGAATAGGCAATGTCGCTTCTTACATCTGTCGATGGATGCTCGAAACCACCACATTGTGGTTGAAATCGCATAGCCGTACCGAAGTGTCGTGTACATTTCTTTGCTTGCACTTTATGTGTGCGTAGTAATATAAAAGATGACATCAGTTGAACAAACACAAATGGTACTCACCATCAAGTATTCGACGGGATGCCATCTTCTGAATTAGGGTAGTGACCGCGACCAGAGTGATGTCGAGAACAACTGCCTTCATTTTTTTTTTCACGCGAAAATAGTGAAGATTGTGTCTTAGGCCGCACACTTGCATTATGGGCTGAAACCCAGCCCTTATATACTCGCCGGGTGATTATAAAATAAGTCTACCATCAGACATGCTCCTCGAAGTTATTGCTACATAGTCTGTGATGTGTAAATTTTCACATGTTGCTGTGGCTCAAAAACGCTAGATGAAGTGCGATTGACGTCTTCGTTTAAATAACACGTCATTTATTTCAGTGTCTCTCTCCTTCTTTCGCTGTCAGCGCAGCTTAAATATGGACCACCAACCCAAAGTTTCTACCTCGGAACCCCCGGGGTAGAATATTTAACCCAGGGGTTAAATATGTGCGCGTCACTTGGTGTGAAAGACCTGAACTGTCGACAAAAAGGCACTACAACGACACAAGAAGATTTTATGAGATAACTTAGCATTGAAGAAACTACACTAAGCACATTTGTGGACTTTTCCAAAGCGTTTTACAAGGTAAAAACCAATATTTTGTTTAAAAAATTGCTCTACTGGTGATTCAAGAAGCGCGAAGACCAAGGACCCACTCTCAAAAAACAGCACGAAGGCTTTATTATAAGCAAAAACTAATTGAAACTAAACAAAATATATGTAGGATAGTTAGAAAACCATATGTGGGCAAGAAACGAAAAGGCACAATGACGCATTATTAAAGATGGCCGTTAAGATAATATATTTCTGCTTTCTTGCTGCGTTACGCCCCGCGACGCGAAGGATTTGTCATCCGCATCATGAAGAACGCTTTGGCAATTTCACATGCCGTCTTATCTTTCAAGTGCGCTGACACCCGAGCACCACATGAGAAAACATACGACAGTAGGCGATTTCAGTTTAGCGCGCACAAGCCGTGAGAGGGAGCAAACTGCGCGGAACTTATGAGAGATGGGCGCGATTGCGTACGCAGGCGCTGCGCACGCTAGATATCAGCATTTACGTTGCGCCCGCTACCACCGCAGCGTACCACACTGGCCGCACTCTCGCGAGATCCCGACATGTCGAGAGCCTAGCTGACAAGATGGCGGCGGCCGGCAACAGCACCACAGCTCCTATAAACGTCGAACAGCACGATGGCCACTGGCAGCACGGTGGTCACGGTAGCGAACAAAGTCCGTGTGGAGTTGGGTCGTTGATTAGGAAATAAAGTAAGTAGCCTGAACTCAGTCTTTGAATAAGTCCAGTGAATTGTTATCGCTGCCAAGCCGGAGTGTAAAGCACGACGACCGGGCGCCATCTTTTCCAGCGTGCGGGCTATTTTTTCGTGAAGTTACTCTTAAAAGGAAATGAAAACCCGGTCGTGACGTGAAGCATGGCGACGGCATTGTGGCTTGTGGGCGGGCCACGCATTATAATCCTTATGAAGTGTGCTGGTTCTTTACTTAGATGAAACCGAACGACGTTAGAGTGGTCACCAGCAACAAACATGGAAAGTGTCAGAAATGTAACGCATATCTCAACAGCCATGCGTTGTAGCACATGTACGTGCACAGCTGTCATCTTCCTAGTGAAAGTGATTTTCTTGAACATGAACTACCCTCACGGGCACCCGTAGCTTTCTTGGCTTCACTATCAGCTGGTTTCCTTTCAGGCTTTGTCAAACTAAGAAACGAGCGTCTGAAAATTACCTTCGTTAATTCACTCAAGCAACAAAATCGCCGCGTAAGCGAAGCGATGAATGCGATAGCAATGAATAATTATATTTGCTATTGCAATAAAATAAAGTGCAGTGGTTTTTAATACAATGTCAGTGTGATAAATATTTAATAAACCTGGGAAAAAACACCAATCGTTTTTTTTTCGCCTCTCTGTTTCAAAAGAGTATTGGTGAATTCTGCATAATTCACCGCTTGATAATCTTACTTCATCATCTCTTGAAGCCAACTACAATCCTAAACTTTCGTTACACTTTCTTTAAACTTTCTTAACATTGAAGTACGTACATAAACTGAGTTTCATTTATCAAATTTTTGCACCAGATTTATGCGCCTTTTTGGCTTATACAACATTAAAGAACATTTAGGTGTTATATATTTAGGGTTTTATGGTGTGGTGTCATTGTAGGAAGTGACCACGTGACCCATGTAATTATAAAACTTAGTCTTTTAACGATTAATTCTAGTTGTAGCCTAATTAGTTGCGTAATTTCAAACAACAATCTCACGGACCTTTTAGCTCATAGTTCCACATAACAAATTCATAACAAACTGTCAAAAAAGAGGCTTCTTAGTTTCTGGAAAACCTTTCGGCAGCTAAGAAGTCTTCTTTCTGAGAAATACGTATAGATTTACTTGTGGCCCTTTAAACAATAGTTGCCACTTTCCGTTTCGCAACCCTACTGACACCTTACTGGAATTCTACAAAACTCATTTCGAAAAGTAATCACATGCAAAGCCGCCAGTGAGTGTTCTCTTTGACATGCATCGAGAGCTTTCACACTGCCAGAAAATGGCAGTATTTATTCTGAGGACTTCATTTTTTTTTAATTCAGCATATCAGTTTTGCAGAAGCATTCAATACAAGTGAGAATAGAAGTATGGGGGAAATCATGATCCCCAATGTTGCAGGTTGGCATGAAGCTACCAAATACTTTATTTTGTCTTCTTCCTGGTGCATCCAGTCTTCTTATTTTGCCTTCTTCCTGGTACCTGCGTGAATTTCAGTGGTACAACTTTTTTTGTTCCCTTTATCTCTTACCGACAATAAAGCTTTAGAGACGGACATTCTGTAGCTCCACAGAAACACAAGCCCACTGCTACTGTCAAACTTTCTAAATTCTTGAAAACTTTCTTCTATATGACGCACGTTTTACTCGTCACATTAATTCAGTACGTATACGTACTCATAACGTTTAGCGTTACTTCTTGTTACTTAAATCAAGTTAATAGCACCTAAGGAATGTGTGTCGGTGATCTGTTTTTTGCACCAATCTTCAACTGTGCATATGTAAAAGGGTACAAATTCCTTAATAGCGCCTATAGTTGAGTGTGCCACCATGCGAGACCAAACAAAGAGTGTGTGCCCTTTAAAATAGTTCTAGCTATCTTATTTTTACACGTTTACGCCCCCCCCCCTAATTGATTTAGGCTCCAAATTAACAAAAAATTGCCTACCTGAGTTTATTCCCACTGTGTAGCATTCCCGACGGAGTAGCCTTCACCTCTGTACTCCTGTACAAGATTTGTTTCGCTTGGGATACTGTTAGCCACTCTAGAATTACCGGTGACGCTTTGTGCGGGCCCAGGCTGGTTTGAGGTTCCCATCACTGTAATAAAACAAAGAGGCAGCACTCCACGCTTATACACATGAACAACTTACAGCAGCCACTATGATGAATGAACTATGCAGACCATCGTAACATAACAAAGGCAGATTATCTTGCCCACCCTAACCCTGCGTCGAGAGGCGTGTGAGAGAGCTTATCCACTACCTGCATCTCCGCTTCCGCAGTTGCCCTCTGCTCCTCATCTTTTTTTTTTTTTTAGGGGGGGGGGTGAGGTTTTTCTATTGGGCGCGCTGACATGCGCTGTAGCCGTGATTACAATGAAGATGATGACGATGATCATCACGGACAACCACTGGCTTGTGCAGTACATGACATCCCGATGTGTTGTACGATGCATTGCCTATTATTGGATCCAACAATCCCGTGTGCTCAGATTTGTGTGCACAATAAAGAACCCCGGGTGGTCGAAATTTCCGGTGCCTTACACTACGGCGTGTCTCATATTCATATGGTAGTTTCGGAACGTCAAACTCTAATCATCAATCGTGGATCCAACACCAGTGGAACGTGCACGCACCTCGTCTTCGCGTACATCAGGCTAGACCCAGTACGATGAAGCAGTAATAACGAAGGCAAAACGAAATTCACAACTAAACACGACATCACTTATGACCAATAAACATTGTCCCTCATATACGTGAGTGAGTGGTCAATGTCACGACTGGTGACGGTAACACCGAACGGTCACACTGCTTTGCCCACACATCATTGTTTACTTCCTGGATATGCCGGGAGTTTTAGTTTACAGTGGATCAAAACTTTAATACTTCCAAAAGAGGGGACCGGCCGAGAGGTAGGTTACGCTGCTTAGAGGAGGTCAGCGGGGATTCCTTGGGACACTGCGGCCTCCAACAAATAGGTACGAAGCATATACTCACTAGAACTGAGGAAATTAGTTCGAGCATGGGTTAAGATAAGTCGACTTGTCGAAACGTTGGATCAGGCCCACAACTCCAGTTTGCTTGCGTTTTTTTTTTTTTTGGGGGGGGGGGGGGGGGGGTGAGGTTTTTCTATTGGGCGCGCTGACATGCGCTGTAGCCGTGATTACAATGAAGATGATGACGATGATCATCACGGACAACCACTGGCTTGTGCAGTACATGACATCCCGATGTGTTCTACGATGCATTGCCTATTATTGGATCCAACATCCCGTGTGCTCAGATTTGTGTGCACAATAAAGAACCCCGGGTGGTCGAAATTTCCGGTGCCTTACACTACGGCGTGTCTCATATTCATATGGTAGTTTCGGAACGTCAAACTCTAATCATCAATCGTGGATCCAACACCAGTGGAACGTGCACGCACCTCGTCTTCGCGTACATCAGGCTAGACCCAGTACGATGAAGCAGTAATAACGAAGGCAAAACGAAATTCACAACTAAACACGACATCACTTATGACCAATAAACATTGTCCCTCATATACGTGAGTGAGTGGTCAATGTCACGACTGGTGACGGTAACACCGAACGGTCACACTGCTTTGCCCACACATCATTGTTTACTTCCTGGATATGCCGGGAGTTTTAGTTTACAGTGGATCAAAACTTTAATACTTCCAAAAGAGGGGACCGGCCAAGAGGTCGGTTATGCTGCTTAGAGGAGGTCAGCGGGGATACCTTGGGACACCGCGGCCTCCAAGAAAAAGGTACGAAGCATATACTCACTAGAACTGAGGAAATTAGTTCGAGCATGGGTTAAGATAAGTCGACTTGTCGAAACGTTGGATCAGGCCCACAACTCCAGTTTGCTTGCGTTTTTTTTTTTTTTGCAGATAGGAACAATGTATTCCTATGGCTAGCGCGCCAACAAAGCAAATCAAACCATGCTGTTTATAGCTTTGAAACCAGTTAATTTATCAATGGCATGATCCCCCCTCCCCTCAGTTCAATTAACGTTCTTTAAGAATATCCGGCAATGGTTTCTTTTACTTGTGTATAAAGGCCAGATCATCTAGTCTGCATCCTTCACTCACGATTACGGTATTCCCTAAGTAGCAAATTATGAACAGTAGCGAATTATGAATTTCAGGCGTGTTTTCGTTTGCTGGTCTAGTGAAGTAAGTTCAATGCACGAGATATGCACATACACACTACAGTATTTCTTATTTTTGTTTTAGTATTTATTTTAAGGCCAAAGCTCTTAATGCGCCCGGCTTGTTGTCCGTCTAGGCATCTAATGATGCGTGATCACGCTCAGAATGAAGGGCCCAATACAGGGCGTAACAAGGCTACCAGTGCTCAAACCCGCTGGCAATTGAACGTACAAAATATAAAATATGAAAAGCAAATGAATTCTGTCTGTCTGCCTGCCTGCCTGCCTGCCTGCCTGCCTATCTATCTATCTATCTATCTATCTATCTATCTATCTATCTATCTATCTATCTATCTATCTATCTATCTATCTATCTATCTATCTATCTATCTATCTATCTATCTATCTATCTGTCTGTCTGTCTGTCTGTCTGTCTGTCTGTCTGTCTGTCTGTCTGTCTGTCTGTCTGTCTGTCTGTCTGTCTGTCTGTCTGTCTGTCTGTCTGTCTGTCTATCTATCTATCTATCTATCTATCTATCTATCTATCTATCTATCTATCTATCTATCTATCTAATCTATCTATCTATCTATCTATCTATCTATCTATCTATCTATCTATCTATCTATCTATCTATCTATCTATCTATCTATCTATCTATCTATCTATCTATCTATCTGTCTGTCTGTCTGTCTGTCTGTCTGTCTGTCTGTCTGTCTGTCTGTCTGTCTGTCTGTCTGTCTGTCTGTCTGTCTGTCTGTCTGTCTGTCTGTCTGTCTGTCTGTCTGTCTGTCTGTCTGTCTGTCTGTCTGTCTGTCTGTCTGTCTGTCTGCACCTCCTTAACTTCCGGTTGACCAAAACTTTTTATGGCGGGCAACAGGTTTCGAATAATACTGTCCAGTCACGGCATGAATCATGTGCAAATGCTATCGTGTATGATGTAAAATCCTTTCCTCCAGACACGTGGGGCACATCTCTGTACACCTCAAGCCGTGATTTGCGGGTATGTGCCACAGGTGTTCGACAGTTCATACCTAATCGAGCAATGGCGAGAACACGCATCGGTAATTTAAATGTGATAGCATTATGAAAAAACGACATCGGCAGCGTGGACCAGACTAATGCATAGAGAATGTGTTATGATCCTAGCAGGAATTGAACCCTAGCATTCTGCATGACAATCAAGTCAACCACAGAGCCAGGACAGGTCTCACACTCTTTTGGAAAACGACCATGTCCAGGCAAAGTGTTCGTGAAACATCAGTTGTGATTCCAGTGCTCGCTATCTAATTTTATAGAAATGACATACGTATTCCTCTGATGCAGCTGTCACGTTAGGTTAACGTCAATTGTAGTTATGTGCCACCCACTGAAGTTAATTTATGTAGAACTGTCCAGATACAATCCTCGCAAGCACAAGTGCTGCGTATCACTGTACCGTGTCTGGTGTTGCTATAACCATGTCGCTATTGGCATTAACGAGCAATAATGGCATTAAAGAAGTGGTTATGTAACAAACATATGTGACTGTGCAACATGTTTGTGCGTATATGTGTACGCATCTCTGACGTGATTCCTTAATTTTCGCTCAATACCAAAAAACAGGCCACATTTTTTCTTCGTGCTTCGCATAGAATCAATGTCCATGTTCATGAGATATGCCGAATATATTTGTTGTTTGCTTTCTGTCTTTTTACTGTTTTAATAGATCATAATTTAAAGTTCTTGTACTGGTTTCATAAAATATGGGCTTTTAATCTTGAGTTGTTTTTTTTTTGTTTATTTTGGTTGTCCTGAAAATTTTCAAATTTAAATACGGAAAGTTATATCTGAGATGCCTTGATAAATACCTGAAAGGACATACATAGTTGCTGCAAAAGCAACAACTACGTGTCTTAACATTGTCGCATGTATGCGTTTTCGTATAATCTCTTCACCCTTCACAAGAGGCCCACCTCAGTGACAGCGACTACCAGGCCTCGTATTTTAGTTGGATCCTCCAAAATTTTGTAATGATATTGCAAAATATAGTGTATTGTCCTTAGTATTGACTATACACCAGTTGCTAGCGCGCGATCCTGCAGATTTATTCGAGTACAGCTCTTTCACATGTCGGCCCCACGAAAATGTTCCCTCTACGGCTGGTACATAACGTGAGATAAGCAATGAGAAGTGGTAGATACCATTCCAGTGGAGTTGACAAAAACTTTGAGAGAACTCTTATTATGATATCGTTCTACCTCTTCACCGTCACTTGTGAATAGTCACTTAATCAATTTTCGGTTGATATGCAACTAATTTTTTCTACATCTATTGTTCGTTAATCACAATGAAATTTGGTACTCACCACCGCCACCTGCAAAGGTACTTCCATTTGTTCCACCACTGCCATAGGGATATTCCATATTCTTAGGACGGCTACTTGCGGCGGCGGCTGTAAAATTCCTCATTACAAGTACATAAACACATGAGAACACGTGCTACACCAGTTAAATCCCCTAAATGTCAATCTGCATTGCATTATAGTAATTGGGCATATGTGTGTGTTATGGCCACTCTATATATGTTACGGCAAACTATAGAGCAACAACTTAAAAAAGTCAGAGCTTTGCCGCAAAGGCGAAGCAATAAATGCGATTGCAACACATTGGAAGGTCACACGCCGAATCGCAAGCAGATCGAGGCGTGCCCCGCTTTTCTCACGCACAAATGACGCACGAAACGTTCTCACAGGTACAGATGAACGCGAATGAGGGTCTTAGTTGTTACGTCACTGTGTCGAAAAAACGCGCTTTTTTTTCGGAAACGTAGACCGTCCAACAATTGCAGTTACCTTTGCGTGGCCGGTAACTGCAACAGAAACGTTCTAGCGAAAGCCCAACGCCAGCCAAGACGTGGGATCGTCCCCCACCGCGATATGGGCGCTTGAGCGAGGGTCGACCTTCTCCATTCGAAAGGGCAAAGTACGCCTGGGAGACGAGAACGCGCCCTTCCGCGTAATCTTCGCGCCATCTTGCCGGTAATGCTAAGAACGCGATAGTCCCCCTCCCCCCTCAAGACGCACGCCGCCGCGCTCTCAGTTCGCCATCTTGCTGTTAATGCTGAAAATAGTTCGCCCCTGATAACCCATTACCAGATGTAAGTGGCAGATATAAATAGCTTGCTGTTTGAACTTTGAAGCACGTTATCCGCGGTGGCTCAGTGGTTCACGCCTCGCATTCATGACTCAGAAGTTTCACGTTTGATTCTATGCGCTGGAGTCTTTTTTCAATATTTTTTCATGTTTTGAGTTTTCATATATATGTAGATACGTATACATATATGGCAAGTGATGGCGACGCCGACGCCGGCGGCAATATCTAGTGGGGAGTACCCATATAGTTTTTTTTTGTTTCGTTTGGAGAAAGAGATACGGAGCATACGGTTACTAGAGCTGAGGAAATTAGCTCTAGCCTGGGTGAAGATAAGTCGACTTGTCGAAACGTTGGATCGACACACAACTCATGTTTGCTTGTGTGTTTTTTTTTTGCAGATAGGAACACTTGTTTTCCTATCACTATCGCGCCAACAAAGCAAATCAAACCATGCTGTTTATGTCTTCGAAACCAGATAATTTATCAATGACCTGATCCCCCCTTCCCACAGTTTAATTAATGTTCTTTAAAAATATCTGGCAATAATTTTGTTGACTT
Organism: Rhipicephalus microplus; assembly: GCF_013339725.1. NCBI lineage: Eukaryota > Metazoa > Arthropoda > Arachnida > Ixodida > Ixodidae > Rhipicephalus > Rhipicephalus microplus. The sequence continues at coordinate 42,785,062 of NC_051168.1, forward strand.
GTGTATAAAGGTCAACTCAACTCGTCTGCATCCTTCACCCAAAATTGAGGTATTTCCCTAAGAAGCGTCCTGAGTTCTTTACAGATGCCTCCAAGTCTAACTCTTGTGTCCTACGCTGCTGTCGGCCCATTCTTTTCAGATGCTGGCCCTCTACATCCAAGCACAAGTATCTTCACAGCGGAAGCTTACGCGATACTTGTGGCGGCTAAACACATCAAGCCATCACAAATACAAAAAGCAGTAATTTATACGGACTCCCTCAGTGTGGTTACGGCTCTGCACAATCTTCAAAAACAAAAAACCCTGTCCTCATCTCACTCTACTCTATTTTATGCACACTCTACACACTCGAACAACATATTGTAGTGTGCTGGGTGCCAGGGCACCGTGAGAACCGAGTCAACGTGATGGCGGATCAGCTTGCTGCATCCGTCCACGAAATCAGTTCCACCACACCCATATCGATCTCGCCCCTTCATCTTAAGCCGTCTCTCAAACGAAACCTCAGGGACTACCGGCAGAGCAAGTGGGATAGACACACACAAAACAGGCTACACGCTATCAAGCCACACCTCGGCCATTGGCCACCTGTATCAAAATCACGTCTAACAGAGGTAACACTAACAAGGCTCAGGATAGGACACACATACACGATACACATATCTTTTGTCCGGTGGCGATCCTCGATTGTGTGACAGATGTGGTGAAGCACTAACAGTTCTCCACATTTTAATTCAGTGCAAACAATTGGACACTCTAAGAAAACAACACTTTCCATTACCCTACCGACAGCATATACCTTTACACCCTGCAATGTTCTTCGGTAGGGAACCGCTTTTTAGTCATAAATTATTGTTAGCGTTTTTAAAAGAATCTCATAGTTTTGATATCATATACCCGCGCATCCCGTAGCACGACCTCTGCAGAGAGGTTTTTGCTGCAGTGGCTATACAAGAAAGCACTTGCCTCACAGCCCTTGGACACAAGGGCGCTGATGAGGCACTTGTGCTAGAGCCAAATATTTTTACATGATTCGATTATTAAAACCTTTGTCACCCTTTTTACTATGCATATCACGTCACTGTCATGTCTTTAATACTTATGTTTTTACCCGCATTATCGCGAGGAATTTTAAGGCCCCTATACAGCCACGCAACATATCATTGTCCACATCTCTATACTCATTGGAATGGTGCTCTTTGGCCATCAATTGGCCCTTGCGCCATAAAGCGCCACACATCATCATCCCTAAGAAGCAAAATGTGAATACAACTTCACGCGTGTTTTCGTTTGCGGGTCCAGTGACGCAAATGCAATGTGCCAAATATGCACGTACAGACTAGAGTATTTCTTATTTTAGTTTTAGTATTTATTTAAATGCTCTTCATGCACCCGTCTTGTTGTCCGTGTATGCGTGATCAGCCTCGGAGTGAAGTGCCCAATGCAGGGCGTCACAAGGCTAACAGTGCTCAAACCCGTGGTTAATTGGAAGAACAAAATCGAAATTATGAAAATCAAATGAATTCTATCTATCTATCTATCTATCTATCTATGTATCTATCTATCTATCTATCTATCTATCTATCTATCTATCTATCTATCTATCTATCTATCTATCTATCTATCTATCTATCTATCTATCTATCTATCTATCTATCTATCTATCTGTCTGTCTGTCTGTCTGTCTGTCTGTCTGTCTGTCTGTCTGTCTGTCTGTCTGTCTGTCTGTCTGTCTGTCTGTCTGTCGTTCTGTTTGTCTGTCTGTCTTTCTGCACCTCCTTAACTTCGGGTAGACCAAAACTTTTATGGGAAGCAAGAGGTTTCGAATATTACTGTCTGGTCACGGCATGAATCGTGTGGAAATCCTATCGTATATGATGTGAAATCTCTTCCTCCAGACATGTGGCGCACATACCTGTACACCACAAGCCGTGGTTTGCGGGTATGTGCCACAAGTACTCGACAGTTCATACCTGATCGACGAATGGCGAGAACACACATGAGTAATTTTAACGTGACAGCGTTATAAAAAAACGATAACCGCAGCGTTGACCTGACTAATGCATAGAGAATGTGTTATAGTCCTAGCAGGAATCAAACGCAAGCATTCTGCACAACAATCAAGTCAACCACATAGCCTGGACATGTCTCGCACTCTTTTGAATACGACCATCTGCAGGCATAGTGTTCGTGGAACGTCAGTTGTGATTTCAGTACTCACTATCTGATTTAATATAAATTACATTCGTATTCATCTTATGCAGCTGTCACGTCGGGTTACGTCAATTGTACTTAGGCGCCACCCACTAAAGTCAATTGGTATATAACTGTCCAGATACCATCTTCGCAAGCATATGTGCTACGTATCACCTTACTGCTTCTGGTGTTGCTATAACCATTTCGCTGTTGGCATTAACGAGCATTAATAGAAATAAAGAAGTGGTTATATAACAAACATACGTGACTGTGCAACATATTGACACGTGTTTATATGAAAAATAACGATGATAGGAATGTTTTGTAGATTCCAGCTAGTGGGTCAGGTGGTTTTTCGGGACGACCACGAAGCAGGCATCTTGCTGTACAGCTGACTCTGAATAAGCTCTTTTCGCTGCCGTAAGCTGCTGTCATCTTTTGTTCGCGTTGCACTGGGACACTGGTGGAGGTTCTGGGTCGCGACGCTGCCCGATGCTTCACACTCCTAGTGGGAGCCGTTTATCCAGCCCGGACGTGCCTACTACAACCCCTGTCCATCGATTCAGTCGTCGGCTACGAGGTATTCCTCCAGACTGCAACCCCTCGCAGAAAGCCTCAACCAGACATCTAGAAATGGCTAACACCAGCCCTCAGCCTGTACTTCTCGGCACCAGTGCTCCCGCTCCATCTCAGGTAACGTTTTTTTCAATCGCTGGAGCCTAAACGCTTTGGTGGTGGCGCACACGAAGATGTAGAAGACTGGTTAGACCACTATGACCGTGTTGCGAAGATCAACCAGTGGTTGACTCAGGAAAAGCTCGGCCGAGCCTACTTCTATCTCGATGACAGCGCTCGTACTTGGTACGAGAACAGAGAAGGCAACCTGTCCACATGGACCGACTTTATCCAGAAGATGGTTGAAGATTTTGCCAATGTCGACAGACGTGACAGCGCCCACCAACTACTAGAGCTAAGGGTCCAAAAACCCAATCAAACGGTGGCCATGTTCGCAGAAGACATGACACGTTTATTTCGGAGGGCTGACCCGCAGATGACCGAAGATAGGAAGTTGCGCTACCTCATGTGTGGCGTGAAAGAGCAGCTGTTCGCCGGACTTCTGCGCAACCCACCAAGCACTGTAGAGAGCTTCATCAAAGAAGCGTCGTCTATCGAGCGGGCCCTTCACCAACGCTGCCGACAATATGACTGCTTGTGCAGCAGCCCCCAAATTCAGGCCGCCGCTGTGACGTTTGACAGTCATAGCTCCTTACGTGACTTGATTAGAGAGATTGTTCGTAAAGAACTGCAAAGGCTGCAGACTCCGGTAGTGGATACACCCATGGCATCTGTCGCTCAAGTCGTCCGTGACGTAATCCGCCAAGCATTCTCAACATCTGATCCTGCCCCCGAACAACGTCCCATGACGTACGCCGCCGCCCTTCGAAGCTCCCCACCCGCCCCGCCTTCATACTACCCGCCACCTGCAACTGTTCCTTGGTCACCACCACAGGGGGAGACATCGTGGCGGCGACCTCAGGGGTAAGGTTGCAGGCCGTCAAGAGTCCTGTTACTCCCACCTTAGGACGCTTTAAAGCCGACAAGACGTAATACCGACGAAACTGTGACCCCAGGCCTTACCGTTCTTGTGGATGGACAGCAAGTCCAAGCTTTAGTCGACACCGGGGCTCACTTCCTTTTTATCAGTGATGACCTTGCCGTACGCCTCAAGAAAGTAAAGACAGCGTGGACGGGACCTCACTTAATGACGGCAGGAGGTCAATTACTGATGCCTGTCGGAATGTGCACAGCAAGGCTCGACATCGGTGGCGCTACTTTCGTGGCGACGTTCGTCGTTCTCGCTTCATGCTGTAAAGACCTGATTATCGGAATGGATTTCTTGAGAGTACATGGCGCCGTCATAAACATCCCTGACAGTGTAATCACGTTTCGCAACAACAGCCCTACTTTAGTCGATTGTTCAGAGCCGATACATACGTCTTGTTCAGAGCCTTTGCGTCTGACCGATGACGATGTGGTCGTCCCGCCATGATCGTGTAAGCTTGTTTCGGTGGCAGGGAATGAGCCGTTTGACGGCGACGGTATTGCTGACCAAATAAGCTTGCTGATATTTAGCCATGGTATTTCAGTTGCTCGAAGTCTATATATAGTCACTGTCACTGCTGGACGCACAAACTTGCTGCTCACTAACTTCAGTACTGAGCGCCGACATCTCCCGAAGGGTACAGCCGTCGCTTACTTTGACACTACTGCAGAAATCCAAGGCAGTTTATCAGCCCTAGACAAAGCACCTCAAAAAGAATCAGTACCTATTCTTGACGTTGGTACTACGTTGTCAAGGGATGAACAAACGAGACTTTTTGAGCTGCTAGCTGAATTCCAGGACTGCTTTTCATCGACATCACGGGTTGGTCGAACGCCGCTAACAAAGCATCGAATAATTACCCACGACGCAGCAAGGCCTCTACACCAGAATCCTTATCGTGTGGCTCCAAACGAACGGGAAGCGATGCAGTAAAAAGTCACTAAAATGCTTGAATATTATGTGATTCAGCCATCACAGAGCCCGTGGGCATCGCCTGTAGTATTAGTTAAGAAAAAGGACGGTACCCTGCGTGTTTGCGTGGATTACAGGAATCTGAATCAAGTGACTAAGAAAGATGTGTATCCGCTTCCACGTATTGATGACTTCCTCGATAGGCTTCGAAACGCTCGCTACTTTTCTTCAATGGACCTCAGTAGTGGATATTGGCAGATCGAGGTAGACCCAAGAGATCGGGAAAAAACTGCTTTTGTGACGCCGGATGGTTTATATAAATTTAAATTTCTACCCTTCGGTCTGTGCTCAGCGCCCGCTACTTTTAAAAGGATCATGGACACTGTACTTTCAGGGTTAAAATGGAAGACCTGTTTAGTTTATCTAGACGACGTCATAGTGTTTTCCCCAACTTTTGACGAGCATCTCAAGAGGCTAGAAGTTGTTTTACGAGCCGTACGCTCCGCAGGCCTCACATTGAAACCAGAGAAATGCCACTTTTGTTTTGAAGAACTGCTGTTTCTTGGTCATGTCGTCAGCTGCACCGGCGTTCGGCCTGATCCCGAAAAACTTGCAGCCATGGCACAGTTCCCAGTACCATCCGATAAGAAAGCTGTCAGGCACTTTCTGGGCCTATGCGCTTACTATCACCGGTTCATCGCCGACTTCGCATGGATTGCGTCGCCGTTAACTCGCCTCACTAGACACGACGCCACCTTTGAGTGGAACCACGAACAGCAAGCAGCGTTTAATGACCTCCGCCAACGTCTTCAAACACCTCCAGTGCTTGCTCACTTCGACGATCAAGCGCCAACAATGCTTCACACTGACGCAAGCAATGTAGGCCTCGGAGCTGTGCTTGTGCAGTGGCAAGAAGACACGGAACGAGTGATCGCCTACGCAAGCAGCACGCTAACACGCGCTGAGGCCAATTATTCAACAACTGAAAAAGAATGCCTCGCCGTGGTCTGGGCAGTTATGAAATTTAACCCGTATTTGTATGGCCGCCCTTTCAAAGTTATAAGTGACCATCATTCACTCTGTTGGTTGAATAATTTAAAAGATCCAACCGGCCGATTATCACGGTGGAGCCTGAAGCTACAAGAGTTTGATATGATGGTCATACACAAGTCAGGGAAGCGCCATACGGACGCCGACTGCCTGTCTCGATCACCAGTACAGTTAGCTTCTGTTTCTGACGACGACGATATGGCCTTCCTTGGTGTTGTCGACGCGTCCACGATTGCCCAACAACAACGAGGGGACCCTGAATTGCTTGATTTGATTAATTACGTGGACGGACGTTCTTCGAGGGCACCTAGAGTCTTTGCAAGGACATTATCGTCGTTTTGCTTACGCAATGGCATCCTCTACAAAAGAAACTTTTCATCCATCGGAGCTCCCGATTTGCTCGTTATTCCTGCACCCCTTCGAACTGAAGTGCTCCAAGCATGTCACAATGAGCCGACGTCTGGCCATTTAGGCTACACTCGCACATTGGAAAGAGTACAGCAGGGATACTACTGGCCACGACTCACAACAGCCGTCAAGCACCACATTCCCACTTGCACCGATTGCCAGCGACGCAAGTCACCTCCAAAGAGACCCGCCGGTCAGCTGCAACTAGTTCAGGTTCCACGTACACCGTCTGAGCAGATAGGAATGGATATTTTGGGACCCCTTCCCACTTCTACTGCAGGGAATCGCTGGGTCATAGTCGCAACAGACTACCTAACCAGGTATGCCGAAACAAAAGTTATCCAAAAGAGCACCGCAGTGGAAGTGGCGAGATTTTTCATAGAAAATATTGTGCTACGCCACGGTGCCCCGACTATCGTGAGCACAGACCGCGGAACAGCATTTACGGCAGCTCTTTTAGACCACGTCCTGATGCTTAGTGGAACAACTCACCGTAAGACCACTGCGTACCACCCGCAAACGAATGGACTAACGGAGCGCCTCTACAAGACGATTGAAGACATGCTGTCGGTGTACGTGGATGTCCAACATAAGAATTAAGACGAAATTTTACCCTATATCACGTTCGCATACAATACGACTAAACAAGAGACGACTCGCACAACTCCATTCAGCTTGATTCACGGACGGGAGGTACGGACTATGCTGGATGCGATGTTGCCACTTGAATTGGACGCTACCGACACAGGCGCTGACGTGCTCACTGAACGCGCGGAAGAAGCTAGGCAGCTCGCCCGCTTACGGATCCATCAGCGACAAGACTACGACGCAGGCCGCTACAATGCTCGCCATAGAACTGTAACGTACAAAATCGGTGACAGAGTGTGGGTTTGGACACTCGCACGAAAACGTGGATTGTCCGAGAAGCTGCTAAGGCGATATTTCGGGCCATACCGAGTATCGCGCCAGCTAAGTGACGTCACCCACGAGGTTGTCTCCGACAGTCCCCAATGCCCGAGGCGTCGCCAGCACCAGCCTGAACTTGTTCATGTAGTGCGTATGAAGCCGTATGTGAGTGACTGACTGCACGTTAAAAAAATACTGTGGGTCTGAATAAGCATCGGGGCGATCCTCTTATAAGGAGGGGCAAGTGACACGTGTTTATATGAAAAAGAACGATGGTAGGAATGTTTTGTAGATTTCAGCTAGTGGGTCAGGTGGTTTTTCGGAACGAGAACGAAGCAGGCATCTTGCTGTACAGCTGATCCTGAATACGCTCTTTTCGCTGCCGTAAGCTGCTGTCATCTTTTGTTCACGTTGCACTGCGACAATATGTTTGTGCGTACATGTGTACGCATCTCTGACGTAATTCCTTACTTTTCGTTCAATAACAAAGTTACAAGTTACCTTTTCTCTTCGTGCTTCGCATAACATTGATCTCCATGTTCGTGAGATATGCCGAATATATTTGTTTGCTTTCTGTCATTTTACTGTTTTAATAGATCATAATTTAAAAGCTCTTGTATAGCTCTCATAAAATATTAGCTTTTAATCTAGAGATGTTATTTTGTTTATTTTGGTTGTCCTGAATTTCCAAATTTAGATACGGGCTGTAATATCTAAGATGCCTTGATAAATACCTGAAAGGACATACATAGTTACTGCAAAAGCAAGAACTACGTGTCTTAATATTGTCGCATGTATGAGTTTTCGTATATTCTGTTCACCCTTCACAAGAGGCCCGCCTCAGTGACAGCGACTACCAGGCCTCGTATTTCGGTTGGTTGCTCCAAAATTTTGTGACGATATTGCAAAATATAGTGAATTGTACTTAGTATTGACTATACACAGTTTGCTAGCACGCGATCCTGCAGATTTATTTGAGTAAAGCTCTTTCACATGCCGGCCCCACGAAAATGTTACCTAGATGGCTTGTACATTACGTGAAGATTAGCGATGAGAAGTGGTAGATATTCCGATGGATCAGTGGTAGATATCGTTTCAGTGTAGTAGACAAAATCTTTAAGAGAACTATTAATATGATATCGTTCTACCTCTTCATCGTCACTTGTGAATAGTCGCTTATTCAATTTTCGGTTGATATGCAACTGATTTTTTGTACATTTATTGTTAGTTCATCACAATGAACTTTGGTACTCACCACCGCCACCTGCAAAGGTATTGGCATTTGTTCCACCACCGCCATGGGGATATTCCGTATTCCTAGGACGGCTACTTGCGGCTGCGGCTATAGAATTCCCCATTACAAGTACATAAACACATGAGAACACGTGCTACACTAGTTCAATCTCTTAAATGCCATTCTGCATGATTGTAATTCGGGCATATGTATGCGTTACGGCCCCTTCTCCTATGTTACGGCAAACTAGAGCAACAATTAAAAAGTCACAGCTTTGCTGCAAAGGCTAAGCAATGAACGGGATAGCAACATATTGGAGGGTCACGCGCCGAATTGCAAGCAGATCGAGGCGTGCCCCGCTTTTCTTGCGCACAAATGACACACGAAACGTTCTCACAGGTAAAGATGAACGCGAATGAGCGTCTTAGTTGTTACGTCACTGTGTCGAAAAAAGCGCGCTTTTTTCGTAAACGTAGACCGTCCAACAATTGCAGTGACCTTTGCGTGGCCGGTAACTGCAACAGAAACGTTCTAGCGAAAGCCCAACGCCAGCCAAGACGTGGGATCGTCCCCCACTGCGAGATAGGGGCGCTTGAGCGAGCGTCGACCTTCTCCACTCTGAAGGGCAAAGTACGCCTGGGAAACGAGAACGCGCCCTTCCGCGTAATCATTGCGCCATCTTGCCGGTATTGCTAAATATGCGATAGCATCTCCCCCCCCCCTTCCTAGACGCACGCCGCCGCGTGCTCATTGCGCCATCTTGCTACTAACGCAGAAAACACTATAGTTCTCCCCTGATATGCCCATCACCAGAGGTAAGTGGTAGATATAAATAGCTTGCTGTTCGAACGGTGAAAGACATTATCCACGGTGGCTCAGTGGTTAACGGCTCGTGTTCACGACTAAAAAGTTCCACGTTTGATTGTGTGCGCTAGAGTCTTTCTCAAGATTTTTTTCCATTTTTACATTTTCATATATATAGATACGTATACATATACGGCGAGTGATGGCGACGCCGACGCTGGCGGCAATATCTAGCGGAGAGTGTCCATATAGTGGCTATCGCGATAACATTCTGTCAGCACAGTGTGACTCCATATTCACTTTCATTAGTTTGCTCCAGGAGGCTAAAGTTATTCGCCGAGTACACATTTAATAGGAAGCGGCATTTACGCATCAGGAGGCGGCTGTCCAAAAGCATCCACCAATGTGTGCATGCCCCAAACTCACCTACGTCATGAGACGGGTGGTGAATAACCACCACCACCGGAAGGTATAACCAATTACATGAGCAGGACTATATTTCTCTCTACCTTAAACTGTCGTGAGTTTTATCTGATTACAACTTTCATAATAAAGCTGTTCTGGTTATACGCGTTTAATTTGTATATGCCACACCTAGCACATCAAGCACGCATAAACGATCATGCTGAACTTTCTTGCATTATCCGAGCAAACTAGCAAGAATGTTTAGTATATTAAACTTTTTTGAATGCTTTCACTGTATGCCAATGGCACCATGCAGAAGACAGAACAATGAAACTAATTACGTTTATTGACGAAGCTGGGCAGCCTTCTGTAATAACAATCTTACAATCAAAAGATTTGAGGAAAATAACTGGCAGCAGAGAAGAAGTTGTCATAGCTATAATTAACATTCGGCATTCGCACCCTACACAAATTAATTAATTACTAATTCCGAAAAAAATGAGGCCGTTGATTTACAAAGAAGTGCAGTGCATCACGATTTCTTGGAATGCTACAATCTAAAGTCAGTACTGGCATGAGCCAAGAAAATCAAACGCAAATTTGACAATACTCAGAATAATACGAACCGTATACGACTTTCGAAAGATAGCAGCAATAATATCGAAGCCCGTGTGCTTTAAACATGTATTTCTGGTGAATATTTATGAAACGTCAGTGAAACTAGGCAGTGTGAAACTCGCCTGTACAACGTCATACATTCTGCAGGCCTGCACTTTTGAGAAACTTCAGAATGATCTCATCATGGCTTTGAGGCAGGGCAGTTTCCACGAGAAATTGGCAAATGTACTCACCTGCACTGGACTTTCGCTTTCTCATCGCAAATGTTTTTGCTACCATGGCGGCAGTACGTCCAACTAAAGGAAAAATCAATAAGGCGGGATGTATGCACTACGGATTGGTGATAAAGGAGACGCTGCAACGAGCACCGTTCATAATGCCAGCCCTCTGACAGCAAGTTATTAAGGAAACACTGTTCGTATATGGCCCTTGTCTATGAAAAAGAGTGATAACTGTCAAATACCGGTCGTGATATGGAAATCTAAGCCACTTTGTTTTTGTAAGAGAGTGAAATCGAAACACGCTGTGCACCCAAGCGTTCCCTTTAACAGTGGGCCCGCCTGTACATATCAATATGCGTTGCGACGCGAGGTGCGCTTTTAAAGGTACGCCAAGCCGACTCAATGACAGCGGTAAAAACTGAAGTTGGTTTAGAAACTGCTGCCAATAATTAACGCACTGTTTAGTCCACCATGGTGGAGCAGTGTTTATGTCGATCAGCTGCGGGCCCGAGGTTCACGGGACAACAGCCGAGTGACATAACCTACGCTCCACCACGGCGGTCGCCTTACGATGGACTTAAGAATGCTAGAGGCTGGCGTATACACTGAGCGATGTCAGTGCAAGTCAGCGCACGTCAAAGAACAGCACATGACTGAAATTTCCAGAGCCTTCAACTAGAGTGCCTCTCGCAATCACACTATAGGGTATTCGGAAGTAAATCTGTGTACATTTTTTTGGCACAATGTTAACTTCCGCAATTGTTAGTATGCGGACTTTACCGTTCAGTTTTGGCCCCCACTTTGATCAAAGGGAGCATCTTGCAACACACATTCGGTGGGGCTCTATACGCGATGAAAAATACATTGCAAACGTGACGTTGCTGGTGTCAACGTATCAACAAGTGTACCTGTCTTCTTCAAATCTGTCTTCTGTGTTATTAGCTTTGTTCTACAAAGTTTATGTGCGCGTGTTGCTCATAAATATCTATTTTTAAAGCACTTACATGGTTGGAGCAAAATTTTTATATTTCAAAAAAAAAACAACATGCGTCACTGCACATGCAGACGTCAAACCTACAGCGCTAAAAAAACTGCCGAAAATATGTAAAAATGAATTACCTGCAGCGTAAAAAATACCAGTTTTGAACACCGTTCTAAAAGCAGACAGGGCGTACCTGTTACTGCATTCTATAAATATCTCAAACGGATAAATATGGCAGCGTGATACAGTTTCTTTGAATTGCTTACAATGTTTATCAGTGTTTGTAGAAGCGCTGCAGAGTAATGGTACATTTCACAAAGTACCATTACTTTGTGAAATGCTCCAGTGAAGTGTTTTCTTCACTGGAGCCTTTTTGTCGAAAAAAAAGCTGCAGATTTCTTTGTCATGTACCATTTCTGGATGACACAATTATCAGAATTTTTTTCTCTTTATAGAGAATATACAATTACAGCACTTACTCACCAGTGAATTAAATACCACCATTCACCTAATGCATCCACTTTAGAGAATTTCTTTTTCATTTATTAGAAATGCCGCAAAACCACATAAAGTTTCGTGAAGCTTATGATTAATGGCGAGCTATTGTTTCATTCCAGGTCTTATCAGCAACCTAGCTTAACGTTTCTCTGCCGCGATTCTCGCGGCTATTCCATAAAACACAAAAATTTGAGTTTCCATAAAATGTACTCACGAGCTTGGCCTAGTTTGCCCACAACCAGTGGTATCATGGCACTACCTGAATAAAAAATGCATTTATAGAATATTGAAGCTCCGCAAGGCTGTCCAAATCACTTGAGAACTTTTTCTCTGAAGTACAATGCTCGAATGAAGTTGTAATGAAGTTGAATGAAGCGTGAATTAAGTGGTATCAAGTGGGTGAATGAAGTAGGAGTGGTGGCAAGAGTAAGCTGTGGGAGCAGTGAGTACGGAAAGTTGTGGGAAGGGTGGTGAATATTCCTAGAGGAATTTACCCCCTTTCTTCAGATGAATCCTACTATGACCTACGATCTACGACATTTTCCGGACAGGAAATTCTCGACCAAGAACAACTTTGCTGCTACAACACTTCTACACTGGATGACATGCCCTCTACTACTCTAACCCGTGGTTATCAACCAGCATTTTATCGCCTGACTGTTAAACACAACAAACTGCGAGCATATGTTTTCAGAGAGACAGCATAGAAATTACAAACGTAACACCAAATATTTCCGTTGGTTTCAATAAAACCAGGCATTCAAGATATGTCGAAAGCCATCTTAAAACGTTGCACAGAGTATTTAACATAGACAAAAACATACACTCCAATGCAGAAACGTCTTATGTGAGTAATCACTGTCGTGCTATGAACGAAAAACATTTGTTAAGTTGTGACGTTACTTAAAAGCGGGCGCCTTTTTACACCACTGACTCCCCCCTCTCCCCCCCGAAGCACGACCAGGAAAGGTTGTCTCACAAATCACCGAATATTTTTTATTTAGGGCGCATTTGCTAGGTTAGTTTCATGTTTACGTGGCTACCTTGCACGGAGATGTGGTCGTGTATGTTACTTTCGGTAAATAGGCTGGTACAGCTACCACTTGTCTGCAGCATGTGGCGTCTCTCAGGGGGCTATACATTTCAGTCAGCAAACTTTGCTTTTCGTTGCAGCTGGATCTTCCGTGCTGTCTTCTAAAGTTATGCACGTAATTGCAGAAATGAAAACAAAGGGACACAACCGGTGCTCGACGGTGATCTTGGTTGACTTTATACATACTGATTTCCTACCGTAAATTGATTAGGCGATAGTTGTTCTTTATTCAGAATAAATAACGTGATGATCACGTCGGGAAGATGAAGACAACGTGGACTTCGAATTCAGCCAGAATCGTAAATAAACTGGTGTGACAACCATGGCAAGCGTACTTGGCATAATCTGACCATTTGTTCGTTAGCCATTTTAGATACGCTGGAGAAAGATTATTAACTTATGCAATCTCTTTTACGAGATTCCGTGTGAGAGAGCTCCCAGCGAGTGTAGCTCAGAGCTGTCTGTCTGCGCACATAGCTGCATGCGGCGATTGGTTAACATTATCAAGCGGCCTGGGATGTAAAAACAAAACAGCGCAAACGCAGAGACAAGGATTGCGTGTGTCACGTGACTAGGTCGGCTGTTTGATATATGTGCGTGTTTTTTTCAATCAATTTTAGTTGTGAGTTAAGCCCCCTGTCGTCTCCTAAGGTTATTGATGTTGTAAGTAGCCGGCGGATCTAGCCTTGCATACCTTGCAGGCAATTGCCCCACCTGGTTTTCTCTTTGCTAATTGTAGCTAATGTCCTTCGTATGTTTTTCAACTAAGCATGAACAGGCTTTTAAAATAAAAATCGTGCATAGCGCGACGTAAGCCTGCATAAGACGGCGGCCCTTGTGCTATTCCACGTGCAGCATTGTGCCGGTACTCTATCTCGCTGCACTACACACCAAACATGATTGTCACTTATCCCCAGTGACATGCGAGGTCTGTAGCATTCGAAAATTTCAAGCGAAGTCGCGACAGCTGTTTCCTGAGGATTGAGGGACCAGGCGGAAGCACACTATCAGGCACGCTGTCACAAGGCCAGCCTAACCGTTGCATTTCCTCAAATAAACCTTGCCGTTCCTTCTGTCGTCTCTTCTTCGGCCCTTGTGTATATTTTGCGCCATTTTTACATACCAAGCAAGAACCCCCAACTATAGCCTATCTTTTACTTCTAATCAAGCAGATCCCCAAAGAGAATCTACAAGTGGCCGATGAGGGTTGCATGTAGTTCTCATACGTAGTGCATCTCGATTGCCTACTTGGATGCGTCACGAGATTTATTTTTGGCTCAATCAGTTATTTGTCAGAAGTTTCATCTTTAACATCTTGTAATAAATGCTAATGAGCATATACTTACTCCAAGAAAAAACAAGTGCTATTGACATGTACGCATATGTTTAGCTTGCTATAACGTGTTTTCGGGTTGGTTGGTTCATTTTCATGAAATATTAAGGACGCAATCCACATGTACCTGCACACATGTCTCCATGTATTAAAAACAGTAGTCTCTTTTCGAATACATTTTGTTGCAAGTTGAAACCTGTCGCCTTCCCTTTTTTTTTGCCTATTTAGACCGCGAGCTACACATTTCTTTACGCCGAATTGTATTTAGCTGAGTAAATGGTACCATGCGTGTAATATCGTTATGCTTGAGCTGCGACACATAACATGAATGTTCGTACACCACGAGACAGTTCACATAATGAAACTTCACTTACTCATGTCATTCCTCATACCCATACCCCTACTCATGCTCATTCCCATGCCCGGAACCATACTCATCCCCATGGGCATTAGTTCCATCATTCCACCGTATCCACCTAGAAAAAAAAGCGTATATGAAATGAGTACGCAGAGATAAAAATTCATTGTGATGGACCCTTCGCACTTATCGTTGGCGAAAATTCGAAGTTAGAAGTTATCTTTCGGTTTACTCTGTGGTATTGTGTTCTTTTTTTAACCTTTTGTTATTGATCCTATGGGTCAATATATTCATAACTCAATGCCTCTTGCATAGGTTTATCTTTTAGGTTGCATGCCTTAAAGGGACACAAAAGTCAACTATTAAGTCGACGTTTATTGTTGAAATCGTGGTTAAGAAACCTCGTAGTGGTACTTTTGTGTCAAGGAAGGGCCTATGTTGAAATAAAATCATGTTTTAGTGCTCCACATCGGGTTAGCGCACTTCGAACTATCGCCTCAATAGGCGGACCCACCGGACCGTCTCACGTCACTGTTGCCGTGCACAATGTTGCCTAGCTTTACGGTGCTAGTAGCAGCAGACCGAAAGCAGCGGGAGCCACAGCAGCAGCAATGGTCATTGATCGATTTCCCGCCATTGGCTTCGACATTGCAGACGCTTTTGTTTGAGCTGCGCTCTGCTAGATGGCACCACCTGTCCCGTAAAACCATGAGAAAATTGATTTTTTGAACCACTCGCGCCTTCCCCATAGTAATGCCAGACGGTTATTTTTTCCATAAATCAAACAGAAACGAACAAGCAGCATTTCATTGCGTCTCCTAATGCACGGAACGTTCTTAACTTAGTGCAGTTAGATCGACTTACTAGTGATTATTTGTAGGCGGTCCGTCTGATGTCATGCAGCATCATTTCGAAAATGTCCTACTGCGGCGCTTGTGTTCTTGTGCATTTACTTCAGTTTCTCGGTAAGTCGGCCACTGTCATTGATAATATTGTCGTTTTTGATATTTTCAAAGATCACTCTGATGTAAATTGTTATTTGACTTTAGTGTTCCTCCTCAACTATAGACTTAGTGATAGTGACACCCAACACTTCCTGTTAAAGTGGCCTGACTACACTTTTCCAAGTAATCTTCGTATGGCCTTCCTTGAGACGTGAAAGTAATAATAATAAGACGTGTAAGTAAGTAACGATCGCCCATAATACGTCAGAAGAGTCACTCCTGCTAACATTTCATATATGACGTGCACGTGCAATACTGAGATGTCCAGAAGAATGTCATAATTGTGCCATCTAACACCCTGACAACTGTTTTCGATCATTAACATTAATCATTTCTGCACTATTCGACGCCCACTTGTTTCTATTTGAAGGGTAGATTTCACATTACCGATGGAACAGATTTCCAGAGTTCGATAGGCAGACAAAGAAAAAGAAGATTGCGCTTTTTTTTGCTTGCATCACATGCTTTTGTCACAACAGATATCACTTAACCAAGTTTGTAGACAATTGTTAACGGCATAACATGATTTCTTTCTCACCGGGCTCTGAAAACGCAAAAAAAAAGAAGTGCAATATTCTCTCCCTATATTTATACTCCTTCTTGCACTCTTCTGTGATGCAGACATAGTTCCTGTGACGTCGATAGCAGTATATTCTCTCGATTGGACCATATACGGCAAATATCGAATGTGATATTTCTCTCCTGCACTGCTCTACCACGCAGGTGCCCCGTGCATTTTTCTCTGTCTGAGTTGTCTCGCATGAATATCGCGCACAATCAACCGATAACACTTCATTTCGTGCGTTTACAAGGGCGCAAGCGGCGATAACATCGTGCCGCCGAGACGCGCGAAATCCGTATAGGCTTTAGCGCTCATTCCCCACATTGTTCACGTGCTTTTGAGAACTAAGAGGTGAGGAGGATGCATCGTTTGTGAGAAGGAGAGGAGAGAACGATCCCATCGTCTCTTAACGTGGGGTGGTGAGTGGCTCTACAAATCACGCTGTTGTCACTGAGCGTACATTTTAGCAACCACGCTTGCTCATACGACAATTTTAAAAGGAAGACACAGGCTGACTTACTGTCTACACAAACATAATCACCGTCATCATTACTTATTGTTTCGTATTCGTTTTGTACTTTTGTATTAAAACTTTATCTTTTGTGTTTTATGTATCTTAATGCAAATCACATTGGCGTTTGAGTATATTCTATAAACTGTTTTTCAGTTGCTGTTCCACGTAGATGCTTTGTGGATGTCGTTACCAGAGCGAATTTCTCTCGTATATTTTGTTTATCCTCACACAGATGTAATTTTCATGTAGCAACACATTTATGTTTAATTTTACATTGAATATTATGTTATTTTGGCCGGTTTTGGGTTTACAGGGAGCAGGCACTTTGTCAGGCTTCTATGCCTCTTCGCCGATACCCTGGGAAAAAAAAGGCAATTTGTACATCTCCTTTTTTTATTGTACTGCTTTTTCTTTTGCCTAAAATAAACTTCAACTTAAAAACAAAGGTCGTGTCGGTAATACAGCCGCAGTTTCACTTACTCATTGGTGGTATTGCCATATTCCCGGGTCCAGCCGCTTGGGAGATGAGATTCAATTCGTTACCTAAATCGCACAGAAAGCGCATATAAGTTACGGGTTTCCAACACAGATCTTGGAATTTAATAGACTCTACACTCACTTGGAAGCAATGAAGAAGGTGTTTACTTAAGGCCTAAATATGCCAACTTCCTTACAGTTGCACAAGACTTGTCTTCATTTTCAAGTCTACAAGGTTTTTTTACGTGAAGGCCAAACAACACCGTCGTCGCAAAACATCACCGTTAACATACCCGACACTTTTTTTTATTTGTAGCTGCCCTACATTAATAACATATCTGCAATAAATACTTTGTACTATTGGCATGGAGGTCCATGAACTTTATCTCAGCAGTTAATGTGTATTATTGCCGATTGTTGCAATCTGTTTCTATTGTGTAGGCTAAAAGCGGCAGGTTACAAACTAGAAGCACCTTTGGTGACTGTTCTTGTTTCGCTGTGAGTGACGAGATTAAAATGATACCCAGATTGTAGGACAGGTAGCGTGCGAAGCCCCACCACGGTGGTCTAGCGGCTAAGGTACTCGGCTGCTGACCCGCAGGTCGCATGATCAAATCCCGGCTGTGGCGGCTGCATTTCCGATGGAGGCGGAAATGTTGTAGGCCCGTGTACTCAGATTTGGGTGCAGGTTAAAGAACCCCAGGTGGTCAAAATTTCCGGAGCCCTCCACTACGGCGTCTCTCATAATCAAATAGTGGTTTGGGGACGTTAAACCCCACAAATCATCATCAACACTTTTTGAGCATGGTCAGAAAATGCTGCCGATCGGTAGTAGAGGCTCCCGACAAGAGACGAGCCAAATATTATAGCGCAGCACATGGCCTAGAATTCATGATAAATTATCAAAGTAAGCTAAAAATAGTTTTCTCTTCTCTCGACAAATCACAGAAAATGAGCCCAGTAAGCCCATCTATCAGCCATCGGCTGATTTGAACATGGCGCGCTCAGTTGTTACAGAGGTCACCGCGAGAGGCCGCCACTTGTCCACGCGTGCGAGCGCAATCGCACTGAGAAAGCCGCGTATTCGAAGAAAAAAAAAGAAAGAAATGCTCAAAGTCACGAGGCGCGAGTGACGTTTTTTCTTTGCCTCTCCCACACCTCCCTGCTCAGCTTCCAGTGCTTTCATCGGGACGAGAGAAGAAAGAATGCAATTGCAGCGTGTGACAAATCTTTGTAACTGCGCTCGTTGTGGACAGATTCCTAAAAATCTTCTGGCGATAAATTTGTGAGGTAATACGCTTTTTCCAGTGAATTAACTCTATCGTTACTCAAAGAAGTATTTCAGGGCCCCTTTATTGTTAATGCACTAGCGCACTAGCACAATCGAATACCTTGGGGGAGTCATGTTGACTTAGCTCTAATCATGGGCGTCATACTGACGTATCAAACATGCCTCTGCAAGGCGCTACGGTACCAAAAATTTTTTGATCGCCCTTTATGACAGCTCGTAAATTTATCATAATTTATCTTGTACTTCTTGTAAGTGCACAGCATGATCTTGTCAAAACTGCAATGCAGTGACATGTACCATATTTCATACTGTGACAGAATAAGACACTTCACGTTAAAAAGTTATAGTGAAGTGTATTTACTTGTGTATTCGAACAGAATTTATAGGACATTTCTATAAGGCCCAAAAGTTGTGCAATTCTGTCTTTACAAACGCTCACATTCCTGATATCTATAAAAATAAAGTCGTACTTTATGCAGCAAACTAAACCGGCGAGCTGCGTTACAATATAAAAATAATGCCAATCTTTTCCGCCAAAATATAGCATAGCTTTTGTATTCAACATAATAAAACTTAGAGTTGGTATACATGCCCGACTACTCCGTCCACAAATAGATAATCACTATTTCTCAGTGGTTATCAGACAGCCCTCATAGCATATCTCCCAAAAAAATAATAAAAAAAATTTAGCGACGACTACGGTGTCCTGCCCAATGCGGATTCCCACCGTAGCTTCGTGTTGGAGCAAGGCCAACTGCGTTTGGCTTTCCAAGTTTTGGGTTTCCGCAAGGCATCAGCTATACGCCATAAGTCATAACTTTTGTTAAGTAATACAGCACCGACCACGCCATTTTTAGTCTTTTTGTAGATGAGTGAGTCACCGGTAAAGCCGTTGCACATCTGTAAAGTGTTATGTGGCCTTTGTTGGTGCTGCATGTGACTAATCACGATGAATAATTATGGTTGAGTACGTTGCAGTCGGTGGCAAGCATTAAAACACAAACTCTTTGCACAGTTTGCATTGTGTGTTGGCTGGTTGTAATTTTACTTTTGTGTCACGCAATATAACTACGGTTAACGAGATTTCTTCTTCGACAAGAGACTTGGGGTGCTATTATTGACACTGTCTAATTCCGCCATGTTGTCAAATTTTGTAATGATGACATTTTAAGCCAATCAGAGAGGTCATAGCAGCTCATTTGGCCAATTAGCATCGATCAATAACGGAATCTGACGACATGGAGGAATTCGACTATGTCCAGAATAGCACCCCTCGGTTGGGTCTTCTTGCTAAGGAGTGTCGCACACCGATGCTGCTCTATGGAGTAATATTAGACTGTCACGCAAAGGACCTTTGAACGAATCTCATTCGATTATGAGGATTGTGTTTTCTAATTTCATTTTTCATGTTTATTGGTAACGCCATCAACGGCAGCAGTAACCGCGATGCAGATCAGTCGAGGAACGAGTGCCATAGAGCTGTGTTCTAGAAATTGATGCGATGACACTACTTCAAATAAAAAATGATTATGCACAAGATCATGCAAGTACGATCTTTAGCGAATAACTTAAATGATTGGTGGTAACCGAATGATTATGTTTCTGTAAAAAAGCATGTGATTCGCAGTGTACTTATATTTGTTTTTATACACGAGCTGCACTCACCCATAGTTTCACCTCCGCCAAGCTGTTGTCCTGGAGATTGCAAAGAATTAATTTCCCTGCCTGCAGAAGAAATAAGTTCCACATAACATATATTTTTGCGGCAGTGCCAGTTCTATTAGAGAAATAGGCGTGACAATGAGGTTTAGTGAGCAATAAAGTACGGAACAGAAAATATATTTTGGCTGGGTTATATTTTATGATCATGAGACACTTAGAGCTGAAATTCCTGAAGATTTCTCGCAATGAGCGAATCAATTTGAATGTTCTTCCCTAGCGTCGTAAAGCAAACCAGACAGGAATCTGTGTGATTTTTTCTGTCTTTCCTGTGCTAACATTTCTTCCGAACTAGTCGGTGAGTAGCTGTCTGTTGAAGCTTTCGTTTGTTCTCTGAGCAAACTGTTACAAGGTAGTCAGAGTGGATAACTACCTTCAAATTCTTAAACGAGATTCTTGGGATTGGTTATCTTGGTATACTGCGACAAAGAAAATATGGCCGACTATGCTTGTCTCTGAATCTGTTGTGATCGCAGCCATTTTGTTTTGCACACTAGAACAAGGTTACCGGGTGGTCATACATCTTTATGCAAAATGAGCATGTTGCACATTGGGGGTTTGTTATTCAGGTCGACCACACTAGCACCTTAAAGGTAGCCTGTGGTAAGACGTTAAAGCGTTGATGTGTATTTTACTGAAGCAAAGGGGAGACTATGTCATGATCATTTCCATCTCTAAACTAAAAATAATGGTGAAATGCTCCGGTCCATATAAATGCTTTGTTTCAGCTTTCAGAAACAGGAGTGCGTATACTTTTTTTTTCTAAATATAGTTTTCAGAAGGAATGCGTCTGGGCAGTATAATACTTCCCTCCCGCAAAGAATTCTTTGAATTCTGGCTGCAATCATGATTTTTATTGATTGCGTCTATCGCGATATTTCTCTCATTCACAACACAAGTGACCAATGCCGGAACTGGATTATCAGGGGTAGCGACTGCTTAAAATGATCGCGTTAACATCTTTAAATCTGTTGTCGCTGTTCCTGGCCTGATATCGACAGTGAATCACATGAGGTGCATATCTATGAACTATGACTATTGTATCTATCTATCAGCCATGCTTGAATATGCCGAATAGTTTGATTACGTACATCATATCCATGTCATATTGTTCACGTTCTGTACGTCCTACAGCTGTCCTCGCAACCTTAGTACATACCAATTAAGTTGAGAAGGCGGCCATGAGAAAACATAGGTATAAGTGACTAGGTAGAAACACTTAAAGTGTTTGTATTTATTTAAGAAATGAACCGCATTTCAAATGCGGGGCCACGAACGAAGAAAAGCATACAACACTATGCCGAGGTGTACTTCTGACAAAATTTTACGAAACACTAGGTTTACAGTGGAAAGCCGAATTAAATTAGCCCAGGACTAATAAAAGTTTTCGGAAACATGCGGTAAGCTTCTCTCGTCGAGGCTGCGTGAGCTTCTGTGGAGCAGAGCCCACGCTGAACAAAGATGGGTGGCCCAGCACGCCCATGAGGGGGTGTGCTGGATCATAAGAAGCCTAGGCCCGGCCACCTCAACTTGCTACGTCCTCCTCCAAGTGCATGGAGTGCCGGAACCCAAGTTTAATAAAGGGACACTAGAGCCAACTATTAAGTCCACGTTGATTGGTGAAATGGCGGTCCAAACTACTTTCGTGCCAAGAAAAGACCAATTTTGAAATAAAATCACGTTCTAGTGCTCCGCATCTGGTTAGCTCACTCCAAATCACCGCCTCAAGAAGCGGACTGAGCGGACCGTCTCACGTCACTGTGGCAGTGCACAGCGTTGTCCAGCTTATTCTGCGCTAGTAGCAGCAGACCAGCGGGAGCCAAGGCAGCAACTACTGCCATCGATCAATTTCCCGCCATTAGATTCGAGATTGCAGACGCTTTTGTTTCAACTGCGTCCCGCTAGATGGCACCACCTGTGCCGTGTAACCACACGAAAATTGAATTTTTGAACCACTCGTGCCGTTCTCCATAGTAACGTCCAGCAGTTCTTTTTTTCATCAATCAAATAGAAACGAACAAGAAGCATTTTCTTGCATCTCTTGATGCACGGAAGGTCCTTTATTTAGTGCAGTTAGATCGATTACTAGTGATTAGTTGTAGACACTCCGTCTGATATCATCAGGATCATTTTGAAAAGTTTCTACTGTGGCACTTGTGTTCTTGTGCATTTACTTTAATTTCTCGGTAAGTAGGCCGCTGTCGTTGATACTATTGTCGTTTTAGATGGTGTCATACATTGAGCTTTCACTCTGACGTAAATTGTTTTTTGATATTAGTGTCCCTTTAAGACATAAAAGCAAAGGAGAAAATATTTCGCCTGGCAACGGACATATGACGGCACGATTTTATTTCTCAAGAATATAATAGGTTCACTCACTCTCATTCTCAGTTCCTTGAAGATTTGCTGCAGACATTGCTAGATGCTTCTTTCCGTTTGCCCCTGAGGAAGAAAACAAAAGCAGTCGAGCATTTTAGAAAAATCAACCATCAGTCAGTGCGAAAATGTCTCCAGAATCTCGGTGCGAAAACAAAATTCTTATAATATTGCCGCACAATAATATACGTTAGACTTACGGCATATAAGTAGAAGACCTGTAACATATTACACAATAGACTTGGCATGTTTGCATTGAGACAAGTAATTTTCAAGCTTTGTCACACTCTGAAAAACTTTTTGTGCTCAATTTTATAGCGCGGAAGAACGAGGACAGAGAGAGCGATATGTCCATTACGCGTACGAGCTAACAGTTTATAAAAAGTTCTTAAAGCGTCTGACATTCATGCGCGAAATGTCGCAAGATGGAGATTTTCGATTTCTGTACACAAGAAACATTTTCACGGGAGTGCCAATGTGTTGATCGTAGAAATCAAGGGCAACCACCTTGTTGCGAAGCGCACCTCCGACGACGTTACGAAGGGCGCCTCGAAATCTTACCGCTGCAACCACTGTTTCAAAAGACAGCGACGCCAACACGGTCCCGAAGGCACCACTGCTCCGATCTCCGCCGACACGGTCACCAGATGTTTGGTAGCGTAGGTTTCTCAGCTCGCGACTGCTTCTACGCAGAGCTGATAGACGAGTGGACGAGACGACGGTGAGTTAAACAAGGTTCGTGTACAGCATATATACAGAGGCGTTACAAATTCGGCACTGGGCCCGACAGAGACGCGAAGAGCCGAGCTCTTCTCTCTAACACATAGCTCTACTCTCAAATGGGTCTGCTAACACATAGCTCAACTCTCTATCACATAGCTCTCTTCTCTGACACACAGCTCAACTCTCTGTCACATAGCTCTCCTCTCTGACACACAGCTCAACTCTCTATCACATAGCTCTCTTCTCTGACACACATGTCTGCTCTCCAACAGGTCTGCTGCTCGCGACGCGCCGCAGGGCTTCTTTTATATGCACCGGGTGGATTCTTTGAATAACAAAATGTCCAACCAGAAGCGCCGCTGGTCGGGAGGTCAGAATCCTCCAATGGGGTTGCCGCTGGGCCGCGTCATTCTTTCTCATCGAATCTGGAGAGGCTGCGCTGCAGGTGGCTGCACCCAAGGACGAGTGACGTCGCCAGGCATCGCGTCAGACCCGCCAGACAGGAAGGCGCCGGTTGTTTATTCAATGGGCTCGCGAGCTGAGGTGACTCACTGCACGTGCGCGCCAGAAAGGCGCCGTCGCGTGATGACGCCATTGAGTTGTTGATCGCGTCAGGCGGGCTCGCGTGCTGGCCTTGACACAGATTTCCTTTTTCCGAGGCATGGACGTTTGCTGCGGACTTGCAGGCATAACAGCACCCCCGCCGCCAGACAATGCGCCGGAAGGACGAGCTGCTTCCACGGGGCTCGGATGTCAGGCGCGCTCGTTCGCCCGGTCCCTCCAGGTTCGCTTCCAGGGCCATGGGGAGAATGCAGCTTCAGACTCCGTTCCGGGAACACATCCCATTCTTGAGGACAGATCCCAGCTCCACTGGCTTGTCGCCCCAACTTGTCGGCCAGCTTCGCTCGTCTCTTCTGACGATCTTTGGTCTCAGCACTTGTCGATGGTTCTGCAACTTGCCAAGAACGGTTCGACAACAGACAGCACACGACACAAGCAAGTGCCCTCGGTCACCCGACAGAACACCAGACAAAGTATAGTACAACATATACCTAGCTACGTGTCTATCGGAATTTCGTTCCCTTTACATCAAGAGGCACATGTGGGACACAATACTCTTAAAATAAGAACTCGAATTTTCACACGTACAACAACGCAACGAATTAGAATACCACATAAAGTTGGCCCCTTGAGATCACTCTGAACGAGAGCGCTCAGCCCAGGTCGTGATGAGGACAAAATTTTGCCCCGAATCGCCAGCGAGAAACCGAAAGGTGGAGAAGGTACTAACTAAACGCCCGGCCCATTGCGTCTGCATTAGCGTTGAGCTTTCCCCCCCCTTTTTTTTAGCGAACGTCAAAGTTCGCGCTGTCGGAGTATCACGCTCCATCTCAGTAACCAGCCACTTTTAGGCGACGATACCTATGCGGTACCAAGAGCTGCTCATACTTGCGACGTTGCACGGCGGAACAACGATACGGCTTGCTACGGATTGGCTCCTCACAAGTTAGCTTGATATCGTGTTCGATCACCGTCGTGTTTCCGGGACGGTCCGAACACACGTCTCCAATCTCGGAAACAATCATTCTCGGGTCATCCTTTTGGACTTCACTTAACCTAGGCTCTAGGTTCAACTGCTCCAAGATTGTGCCGAGAAAGCCTTGGTATGTGCTGAGCCATGGTATGTGCTGAGCCTTGGTATGTGCTGATATGTGCCGAGAAAGCCTTGGTCATTGTAGGAACAGAACTGCTTTCGAGTTTACGCTGTCTTGCTGCAAGAAATACGTTGGCCCAGCTGGACTGTGCGCAAATGATAGGCAGCGTGAGAACGCATGTACTGTGCTCAATGGAGACGTGGGCTACCCACATTTTTTCTACATGCTTATTTTTCCAAATATTTTTGAACATGTTTTTTTTGTTGTAAGCACTTACTTTTCCGTTTTATAATGAATGGAGCCATATCACTTCTGAGTGGGTGGGCTTGTCCCAGCATTATTTTTCTGTGTGTTTTATGTGAGGTGCAATTCTAACCGAAACTTCTGGTGCTGTTCAATATATCCATAGTGCACGTCGATTGAAAAAAAAGCGCAGCTCAAACAACACATGATATAAATGAAGAGGCGCACATTGTCAGCATGGGGGGAAAGTGTTTCAGTGTAACATCAATCAAACTTTCAAGAATAGAACGCAATTCTTTAAAAACGTCGTACAGATGATGACTCAACGGCGGTGCTATTGTAGAGTCGTCCTTTGTCTCAGCTTCGAAGCTACTATATTTTCTCTATGTTTCTTGTCATGTTCGAAATTATATATCTTAATTTTGTACACAATAAATCATGGCTGTTCCTCTTCGCCTATGTTGTTTGCGGTACTATTCGAAAATCAGATTACGAATCAGCTGGTCAAATCAACGCCCAAATCATTGTTTCTAATAGTGTTCAAAATCACAGACAGGTAGTGACACAGCGTACAGGTGCGGCTACCTGAACTGGAAGAATCTTACGAGCACGGTCCGCATTTTCATTGTGTGATTGCGCGTTTTTACCGCTTCAGCATTTACGATTAACTGACAACCAAGTAGTAATACAACTGTAAATACATGTATTCTGTTATTGGTGACTAAACATGTGAAATAAACGCGTACAAGCGGTGGGTAAGGAAGTATTTAGAAGATATGGAAGTTGCAGTTTCTCGAATTTTCACAGCATGGCACGCTACGTGAATACTTGATTTAATAATGATGCGTATTGCCATCAGCTTCAGCGAAAGCGATTCTATATTTATGAGAATCTTGCTGATTGAACTCACCTGGTGCTTTCGACGTCCTCTTGGGCCTGAATCTGTCTCGTTTACGTTCATTTCCTAAAGAATGAAAATGATACGAAACATCTTGACACACTTTGTAAGTGAGTCTATACAACGTTTTAAGACCGTACCAGAAACCGAGTGTTTTAGGATACGTATTATCAATAGCCCATACATCAAGCTAAAACGGTTGTGTTTTTGACTGGTGCGTTTTTTTTCTTAGTGCGCACCCAAGTCTTCGAAGCCTCTTTCCTATCTTTGCGGTCCTTGAAACAGCGGAGCTATATCACAACACTGAAAATTTGAGCGGGTTTACTGTTGGTGTGGTTTGTGAAATTTAGTTCGAGGGTTTTAGGTTTGATAGCCTGGCGTACGTTGCAAACCTATATGATGACAAATGTTTCAGAAAAACTCCAGTGTGTGCGACACATCAAGAGCGCTAGGTATGCACGTCGACTGCTTTGATATCATTCAGTCATCAAACGCGGGTGCCCATAGCCATAAGTTAAACATGTTCCTTAGTGGCATAGAAAAATGGCATACACTGCTGGACGCAAGCAAAGCTATCCTTGCCCAAACTGACGCATAGCTTGAAGATTACGACAGCTGCAAGAAATGTCAGACTAGCATTGTCTACTCCGGTGAGTCTGTGCAATAGATATGCCTGTGGTTGACAATACCAATGAGCAATCAATCGATGCAATGATCTCAACAAAAACCAAATGTAAATGCATTGAAAATGTCACGCATAAGGGTGCTTTTGTGGTTGGCTAGTATTAAGTTTGATACATAGACCTCTGTACCAAAGATAGGTTGAGAGAGCGTGGTTACAGTTTAAAACGTGCATGCAAAGAATGTTTAGCGGCGCAGCGTCTTAGTAGTGCTCTAAAAAGCCAGAACCACATTGAAGATCTCTCGTTGATAAAACCTCTCTCTTAAGCTATATTCACACGATGAACTTGATCGCTGACGGATCAGTCACGTGATATGCGACGTGGTTCCGATCCCTTCACAGCCAGTATCCACACGACAGGGGAGAATTGACGCTAGAAGCAAGGATTTCGGCATTGCTCCTCGAAGGAAGGAAGGAAGGAAAAGGAAGAAAAGAACGACAGGGAGGTTAACCAATCTACAAGCAGCCGGTTTGCTACCCTGCACATAGGAGCGGGATGGGAGTGATGATAATACCAACTCAGATTGGGGCTTCCGTCGTTTCACGAATAGCTCCGCGTGGACCGAAGTGGGGCGCATGCGGAAATGGGTGACGTATATGGTGACGTAGCAAGCGATTCATCATCATCATCATCATCAGCCTGACTACGTCCACTGCAGGACAAAGGCCTCTCCCATGTTCCGCCAGTTAACCCGGTCCTGTGCTTGCTGCTGCCAATTTATACCCGCAAACTTCTTAATCTCATCTGCCCACCTAACCTTCTGTCTCCCCCTAACCCGCTTCCCTTCTCTGGGAATCCAGTCAGTTACCCTTAACGACCAGCGGTTATCCTGTCTACGCGCTACATGCCCTGCCCATGTCCATTTCTTCTTCTTGATTTCAGCTATGATATCCTTAACCCCAGTTTGTTCCCTAACCCACTCTGCTCTCTTCTTGTCTCTTAAGGTTACACCTACCAATTTTCTTTCCATTGCTCGCTGCGTCGTCCTCAATTTAAGCTGAACCCTCTTTGTAAGTCTCCAGATTTCTGCTCCGTAGCTAAGTACCGGCAAGATACAGCTGTTATATACCTTCCTCTTGAGGGATAGTGGCAATCTACCTGTCATAATTTGAGAATGCTTGCCGAATGTGCTCCACCCCATTCTTATTCTTCTAGTTACTTCAATCTCGTGGTTCGGATCTGCGGTTATTACCTGTCCTAAGTAGACATAGTCTTTTACAACTTCAAGTGCACTATTACCTATCTCGAAGCGCTGCTCCTTGCCGAGGTTGTTGTACATTACTTTCGTTTTCTGCAGATTAATTTTAAGACCCACCTTTCTGCTCTCCTTGTCTAACTCCATAATCATGAGTTGCAATTCGTCCCCCGAGTTACTCAGCAAGCGATTGCCCGGGGTCAAATCTCGATTTCGTCCGTTGTGTGAATACAGATTGCACTGTCGTCGTTCTCTTTGCAAGTTGCACATTCGCACGGATCGATTAAGTTATCTCGATGCAGAGTTTACCGTTTCTAACGCAATGAAAGGAATACTTGCCAACGTAATAGGCTCCTGGTTTCCCGACAAGAAATTTTGCTTTTTCTGAAAGCACAAAAGTAAACAGTTACCGGGTGAACATATTACACAAGGTTTCCATACACGTGATCACATTTATTTCTTCCTATTCTCGAACCGTGGCATTTGCACAGCCAAGGGTGTCCGCCGCGGCGGATCATGACTAAGGCCCGTATTCTAGAACGTCCCTCCACTCAACGCTCCACCTTCACTTGATGGATGGATGGATGGATGTGGCTGTACCCTTTAGATCGGGCGGCGGCTAACGCCACTTAGCCGTAATACTTAGTGAACTAACCATTAAATTTATCTTTTTTCCCTTTAAATAATGAAGCTGAGGATTCGTACTTCACAGTGAAGGGTTTAATTTTCACTCGTGCCTTGACTTTAGCCACCAATCAGACAACCTCCTTCTAGTTAAGTCTACCCGCTTGAAGTCTATTTTGCCCTCGCTGTCCCTAAACCCCAGTGCTTTGAAAAACTCCGCGCCATCATCCTGAACTATAGGGTGAAGCCCTTTACAGAACATTATCAAGTGTTCGGCAGTTTCTTCTTCCTCTCCACACGCACTGCATACTGTGTCTACCCCTTCGTATTTGGTCCGATATGTCTTGGTTCGCAGTACTCCCGTCCTGGCCTCAAACAGTAGAGAACTACCCCGAGTATTGTCATAGATCCTTTCCTTGGCAATTTCCTGCTTAAAAGTTCGATAGATCTCTAGTGCGGACTTCTTAATCATGCCCATTCTCCCCTTCATTTTCTTCTTAACCGAAAGTTCTGTTTGGTTTGGCCACCTGCTGTTTTCTAAGTATTTACAGTCAATTTTCTGGTTCGCTTCCTCCATTTTGTATGTAGAAAGATGACAAAAGCGCCATCTTTAGGTGAAAAAGTCACTGCATATCAGTATAATTTGCTGCTATTCTTGAATAGCGCAGCGTTATTTTCATTCGAGCAGCGCCGCAGTGCGCAGCTCTGTCAAGTGAAGGGGGAAAGTTGAGTCGAGGAGCGTTTGTGAATACGGGGCTAAGGCGCTCTGCTGCTGACTCGGAGGTCGCGCGTTCAATCCCGACCGTGGCGGTCCTACATCAATGGAAGCGAAATTGTTGAGGCCCGTCTACAGTGCGTTGTCAGCGCACGAGAAAGAATACCAGATGGCCGAAATTCCCGTAACCCTCCGCTACGGAAACTTCGGCCATCTGGTATTCTTTAAAAAGCCCTCCTTCACGGCGTCTCTCATGATCAAATCGTGATGTTGGAACGTAAAACCTCAGATAATATTATTACACAACCAAGCAAGCTCAATAAACCTGGCCGAGGTCGTCGACATGCACGTCCACACACAGGAAACGAAGCTTCGAGCAACAAATGCCGAATGATTCGGGCTTCTGGGGTATGACATCAACCCGCTACCTACGCTGCCTAACAAAACAGCGCCTTGGGAAATCATGGCACTCACCCATGGCAATCCACTTCCGTTGAATATGAACCCCAATCAGCGAGCGCGGCGCCTTAACGACGCCAAGAGACATGCCAGGTCTACGATTTTTTTCCCCATGACTTTAAGCGCCGTATACACTAGCGCTGCACTTCATGCAGGCGGTACCAGTAACACTTGTTATGCCACTGCATGGTACGACCGGACAAATAGAAATCAGGGTCAATGTTATTACGTTTCAGCAGAAGCGACGCACATTATACTCGAACAGAGCTATATAGTGGCCATCTTAGATTATTTGGAGTGGGCCGAAATGTCACCTCAGATTGACCCTGTTCACCGTCGTGTGTGGACTGATTCCCTGGCTGCCCTTCGAGCATGAGCTAATGTTCTTTGCACAAATCTGGGGTTCTTTAACGTGCACCCAAATCTGAGTAGGCCCGTGTACTCAGATTTGGGTGCACGTTAAAGAACCCCAGGTGGTCAAAATTTCCGGAGCCCTCCACTACGGCGTCTCTCATAATCAAATGGTGGTTTTGGGACGTTAAACCCCACAAATCAATCAATTTGCACAAATCCTGTACTCCAGAATATCCGATACCAGACGAATCTGCTCCGCAAATATGGTCATGACGTTACTATCCATCGGGTCTCCGGGCATTGTGGTATCCCCGAAACGAGAAGGCTCATAGATTAGCGCACGCTCATCTCTTCACCGAGCAAGCCAGGGCTGCCGATACTCCTTCCGCTTTTCTGGCTACCCAACCCGGGCTAGCAGATCCGACAGCAGATAAGCACATTACCAAACAACGTCGTGCCGCCTACCTCACCGCAGGGGGTAATCCACTCTCAATATCATCGCTTCCATCGAAGGTATTCGCACGGTGAGAGTCTGTTCTGTTTAAAATTTCGGCAGGAACACTCCTTACTCCTTTTTTGCTGAACCGTTTTCACAGGGGTGACTACCACCACCCGTGACAGGTTTGTGCTCCAAGTGCAACTGCCAGGCTGATCTCGGCCACTTGTTTTGGGAGTGCCCTGCGTACAACCCACCTAGGCTTCGTGCCCTGGCCACCACAAAACGAAGACCATGGCCTTTGTCTCTCCGAAAATGTGCTTGCCTGGAGCCTTCACCCCCAAATCGCGCCATCGAGTTCTGGCGAGCACGCAACAAATGGGAGGTTCAAAACAGAAAAAAAATGGACGTAAAGTTCGTTGTACGGGTGATTTTAGTAGCAGGCAGCAGCCAACGAGAGTGATAACCAACGTGGAATGACCATTTTTTCCCTTCTTAAACGTGCCGCCAGGCCCCTGACATTAGGCAAGTCGATGCTCAAGCGATAACCTTTTTATATCGCGTGCGACGGTACAGTGGTCAACCTACGTGTACTGTCTAGAACGACGGAGTGTCGAGCTCGAATTAAGCAGCCCGGGCGACCAACAGCACCAGTTTGTAATGGACCCGATTTGAGCATGCGTTACGCCAAGGATGTTCCTGCCATGCGTTTTCCATTCTTGCTTATCACCGCGGTAACTGCCTCGGCTGTCAGGAGTGCTGTCAACTGCATAGTGCCAAAAAAGAAAGAGTGCAATTACCCGTGACGGAAACTTCTCAGTTCGTAGCATCATTTCAAGCTGAAAACGGTTCGTTTTTTTTTTTCGCCTTGTTAGTACCCCACGCTCAGATGTGGCGTATTTGGGACTGAAGATGTCGCTCGTGAAGTTCCGAGCCATACGCTCCACCGGTCAATACATGAGAGGGGGGCTACTTTACCTAAGTTGCATACGGCTGGTGTTGAAGGAGGTAAGAACACCGATCAAAGTTTGCAAGAACACTTGGAAGCGTGTTCTTCCAAGGTAGCCACGAGGCAGTCCAATAGGACGTGCTCTTCCTGGTTGTTGCAACAAGCCATTGTGCATATTCTTCGGCTGCCCGAGAGTGGCGAACACAGAGTGCGTTGCATCCGCTGTTGATATTGCCTAAGGCAGCGCGAAATGGGGCGGCAGGTAAGTAATATTCTGTTTTCAATAATTTATTTACCTGTATGTGTAGCGTGTTAACTTAAGGTCACCCTAATAGTGTCAAAGAAAGGGTCCCCTGAAAATAGATTACTGGCATCCTTCGCACTGTTGGTACTATCAGCGTGAAGTGAAACACGAACGGCGGCAAGCCTTCGCGACAGTGTAGTGCATGCCGTTCATTGATTGATTGATTGATTTGTGGAGTTTAAGGTCACCAAACCACCATTTCATTATGAAAGACGCCGCAGTGGAGGACTCCGGAAATTTTGACCACCTGGGGTTCTTTAACGTGCACCCAAATCTGAGTACACGGGCCTACATCATTTCCGCCTCCATTGGAAATGCAGCCGCCAAAGCCGGAATTTGATCCCGCGACCTGCGTGTCAGCAGCCGAGTACCTTAGCTACTAGACCACCGCGGCGGGGCAGCAAAGTTAGAGAGTACTGCATATACAGTGTGCATGTACGCAGTCGGGCTCGTCACGTGTTGTTTTTTTTTTGCTTTAGTCATTTGTAGTAATTGGAAAAGCAGTAGTAGATAAGATACAAAATTAGAAACAGTAATTAGGGTTTTCGCAAGGCAATCTTCAGCTTTCTGTCCTGAATTTCTTAACAGAGTTTTATTGCTTCCAAACTTAGGTAAATGACAATGCCCTTATTTACAATCAGAAAAAAGAAAAAGTTGCATAGCTTCGAACGTGCCATAGCAATCCACATGCATTTGGTCGCATTGTGGTTGATTGCGTGGGCATATTTTCAAAATATGGTTAGACATAGCTGGGCAGCCTGTGTATTCTTGACCAACTGTGTGCATTCGCATAAAACTAATTTATTCGCAACATGGCTGTGGCTTGGAAACTAAACTAGAGGATAAAAATGTTGATTTTTACCTCTACATCAATGCTTAAGAAAAATATATTCTTTGTTGTTCAATCATAGCAAATTCAACCATAAGTGATGTACTCCTCTTCCAATTCGGCTCTAAAAAATTCGATGAATCACTACTTTGGCTTGCTTTTGGCTTGAGCTAACTGATCTAATTTAGCGCTGATGCATTCTCACATAATATGAATCATGAAAGCATACGGGAAAGGTTCTGTTTTTTTTGCGTGTTTCTTTTGTCTATAGTTCCTTGTGTTTCTCCTCCCGGTAAGGAGCCTCAGTGGCATAATACGTCAATTATCACACACCAATTTACCTACCAACCCGTTCTTCTGGCTTGAGTTTTGGGTCTTCTAAAAATCTGTCCAGCGGCATCACTATAAAAAAAGGTCCCTATACATAAATTACACTCATTAATTCAGCTAAAATCACTTCCACCGAATTATTGGTTTGAGCCGTTGATGCACAATATTGCGACTACGATGAGGGTGTACTGTATAGTTTACTTCAACTTTCACAATTTTTGTTCATGCGAAGGTATTTCGGAATGCAGCATTTTTGTTGTTTATTTGAAGAAAGATTGATTCTATCACGAGCACTATAATCATTATTTACATTGTGGGCGCTTCAATAGCACATTATAAAAATCCGCAAGATCAAAAATATTTGGGGCGTTATGGCAAAGCTATCACAGCATTAACAGATATGAAACCGCGAGGATATGAATTGATAGATCAAAGATCTACGACTGGCCATATGCAATGCATGAATCAGTCAGAACAAGTGGAAACACCAATTACATTCTTCGCTATGTTTAGCGTATACCATCACCACCGAAGATAGTCCACCCCACGTTGTCGCAGAAGGCATACTCTGGCTTCCGCGATCTTATTACCATTTCGCATAGGAATGTGGCCGACAATGCTCGCGATGATGGTTGCAGTAAAGATAAGACTCTACAGACCGTATGCGACTGTCCTCGCTGTAATGTGGAGAGGCGATTACTCGTTACTGATTTGATTGGGCTCTGACATGAGTCACACTTGAATTTCGGGCACAAATCTAATCGCAATGGGTCGTGAATGACGGAAGCATGGTTAAAACGTTGGGAGACCACAGCCTTGTCCAAGCAGTAATAGACGTTTTATCAAGAATGGCTAGGGTCGTCACACACCGCATAAACTGACTTCCTACGGTATGTGTATGTGCTCCCTGTTTTCTTGGCATGATGGAGTCCTGTATGGAGGACTCTTCGAGGTATTCACTCGCATCCGCAACAGCATCACCCTTTCGCCGCTCTGGCGCTACATCAACGTCGCTCACAGCTTGATGTTTCTGGGAATTTTGTGCAAAGATCGCCGGCGACATCTCTATACCGATCGATCTATTGCCACAGGATGTTCCAGTCGCACGAGATCAGCAAATGGAGGTTGCATTCACCATGGAAGAACTTCATGCGGCATTAAACACATGCAGATGCTCATCGTCCCCAGGTCCGGATGGAGTGACCTATACTGCCCTACGTCACCTAGGCCCGAAGGCACAGCGCTGTCTCCTGGACATTTTCAATACGTCTTGGCATGATGGAATGGTGCCTGATGAGTGGAAGTGTAGTCGCCTGTTGCCTTTGCTGAAGCGCGAAAAGTCTCCATGCGATTTGGCATCATGCCGGCCTGTAGCACTAGCAAGCTGCGTTGGCAAGGTCATGAAGAGGATGCTGCTTACACGCATGGAATGGTACCTGGAACAATATAACATCTACCCTGATGCTATGGCTGGTTTTCGACGAGGTCTGTCCTCAGTTGATAGCGTTATTGACTTAGTGACCTCTGTTCAGCATCAGAAAGCTCAGAAGCGGCTGTCGGTAGCTCTGTTCTTAGACGTAAGGGTGCCTATGACAACGTGACCCACGAGACTGTTCTCAATGCTCTTGAAGCAGCTGAACTTGGAGGTCGTGTCTTTCGATGGGTAAGAAGCTACCTCGCAAAGAGATCCATGTTCGTTTTAACTGAAGATGGTTCTACGAATAAGTATTTCGCAAGTCGTGGGGTGCCACAAGGCGGTGTTTTGAGTCCAACTCTTTTCAACCTGATTCTCGTGGGGCTCACTGAAATGCTGCCACAGACGGCTTATATATTTTTCTACGCTCACGATATCTGTATTTGGGCGTCCGGCGGGACACGGCCTCAAGTGCGCGCAAGAATACAGAAAGCGGCAACAATGACATCGACATACCTTCGCCAGCAAGGTTTGACTATCGCCACAGAAAAATGCGCAGCGGTGGCGTTTACACGCAAACCGATGTCTTTCTACTCATTGTGCATCGATGGCAGATCAATCCCATATAAGAGCACTCATAGATTCTTAGGCGTCATCGTAGATCGTGACCTAACCTGGAGCCCGCATGTCACATACCTGAAGAAAAAGCTCATTGGCATTGAGAATGTATTCAAGTTCGTCACCGGAAAATCATGGGGCCCATCCGTGCACTCCATGTTGCAGCTGTACACAGCCCTCTTTCTCGGAACTCTCCGGTACAGCCTTCCTGTCCTGTCCAACACGTGCAAGACTAATATCCGTGCACTGCAAAGTGTTCAGGCCCAAGCACTTCGGACATGCCTTGGCCTTCCAAGACGCTCATTGACAGTGTCAACTATTGTTATTGCACAAGAACAACTGGTCACAACGCACATCATTGTCGAGACGCTGAGAGCGCACATTCGGCATTTATCACGGCCACATCATTTAGCGTGTTTGACAGCTCGGAGGCCCCATTCTTCGTACTGCGGTATCGTGACAAAACATCAGGACATACTACCGTCTGGCTTCAAACTTGCGATGCATCCAGCAACTGCGCCACGGAGTCTTCGTCAACCTGACGTGCGCTTATCAGTTCCTGGAATCTTTAAGAAAGCACGCGTGTCAACGCTAGCCCTGAAGCAATTGACTTTGCGTCTGTTGGACGAAAGGTACTTCGACCGCACACATGTTTACACCGATCGCTCCACTAATTCCAACAGCTCCAGAGGAGCAGTGGTTGTTCCATCTGAAAATGTGTTGCTTCAGTACAAGTTCTATCCCACCACGACGTCGACAGCAGCAGAGCTCGCAGCACTTCAAGGTGCAGTAAAGTACATTCTTTGCCAGCAACCTAACCAATCGGCCATCTTTTGCGACTCCAGGTCAGCCTTACAGTCACTACGGTTTGTTATGCAGCACGGGTTACATGAACAATCAGCATATCAGATAAGGCACGAATACCACGAAGCGCTCGCGGAAGGTCACGATATTGTATTTCAGTGGTTGCCGAGTCATTGCGGAATCGTCGGCAATGACCGCGCGGATGAAGCTGCTCGATCGGCTCATGACCAAGACCAGCGCACGCCCATACCACTCTTGAGAACGGACGCTGCAAGGCTACTACAATCACTTGCTCGCCGTATATCTCTCCTACAATGGAATATGCAGGGTTTCTCCGACACGCACCTGTATTCGATTGACCCAAACTTGCAACTTCGTTTGCCATCCGGGCTCCCACAATGCGCTGAAACTTTACTGTGTCGCATAAGGTTGGGCGTGGCATTTACGAATTCGTACTCTCGTCTCCTTGGAATGGCGAGCACTTCGGCATGCAACATCTGTGCCTGCGAGGAAACGCTTGAGCACATTCTATGTCATTGCCCAGCATACCAGACCGAACGACGTATTATGGAAGCCAAGCTCTGTCAGCTGGATTCATGGCCGATTACAGAAGAGAAGATCCTGGGACCTTGGCCAACGGCTTCCCATACGCGCAAAGCCACGAAAGCCCTCTTGTACTTTTTAAGGACCACCAAACTTCACAACCGCTTGTGAAAGAACTGTGCGAGGCCGTGCTGTGTAGTCTCGAGCTGACTATTTATGCTTCTCTTTCTTACTCCTCTTCTTTTCTGTCTCTTTCCGTTCTAAAATTCTCCTTTTCCCCCACCCCAAGTGTAGGGTAGCCAACCGAGCCAAGCTTGGTTAACCTCCCTGCCTTTCCTCTCTATTTATCTCTCTCTCTCTTTCTCTCTCTCTCTAGTAAGCGATTCGCATTTAAACTACCAAATACATTTTCCCAATTTATAGCCCAACAACTGTTCAAAACTGGTCACTTCCTCCCTCCTATCTCACCTCTTGCCTTCTTTCCTTTAGAGCGCGCACTGCACATAAGCATGAAATATGCTTATCTTGACTTGAATTTAATATAACACACTGAAGTGAACTATCCTCACCTTTATTTCGAGCCGATGTCGTCTGTTGAATAACGATGGCGGCGGCGACTAGGGCGATGGCAAGAGCAGCTGCTTTCATAATTCCTTTAAAAAGCACTGAAGCTAGCGTCTTCCATAACACAGTAGACTCCTTTGCCGAAATAGGGACTCGCATTTGTGCTTCGAGTGAACATGATCTATTACGCATACATTAACTATATTCAGCCGTGGCCTGTGGAACAATCCTTCATATTGCAGTCATTCGTGAGCATGAGTGGCTATAATTAAAAAGCACATTCTTCTGACGTATCAGAAAGAGAAATATGTATTCTTATTTTACCACGTTTTATTTACATTTGATCAATCCTTGATTTGAACGTGCCGGATTTGACGTCTATTCAAAGCTCGAACCAAAGTGTGGCGACACACTCGGCGTGGCGTAATGCGCCGAGCACGTCACGCGTCATTAACTGCTTATTTTTATTTTCCTCGGGAACGGATGCGCCGTGAAGTGATCGAGAGGGTTAAGATGTGTACAACGCATTAAGATGCCTCGAATCGCTTGCTGGTACTGCACTGGTGAACATCTAATGTAGGTACATTTAAACATGTCGTACTGTCTGTTGTCATGGCACCACTTTCTTTTTAGGCCATGTTATGCATTGATAGTTATTAGTCATGTGGTTGTTCCAAAGCAACATCAGCCGGTAAGTTCAAACTTCCTTCCAGAGTGGAGAGGAGGCGGCGACTTTCGAATTGGGTGAAGTTCAACATGTGAACGAAACATACCACCTTAATGTCTCAATAACGAGTGTATGCATAGTGGTGCAAAAGAAGCACTTGCCTCTCTCAAGTACCCCCTCAAGTACCGGTACCTGTTGCCACTCAAGTTACATAAAAATTAAGTCATTAATTATTTCAATATAAAAGAAAACGCATTATTATACATTATTATTTGATTAAACAATAAATAGTACAGGCCAAGTTGTTTTCTGGCAAGGGTAAATTCAATTTTCGAATACGGTATACGTCAAGACGGGCCAACAATTTCGGGGCTTGGTTCACTTAGTTTGCAACATGGGTCGTCCGAAATCTCAGATTGAGCAAAGACAAT
The DNA here is from genome assembly GCF_013339725.1 of Rhipicephalus microplus. Classification (NCBI taxonomy): domain Eukaryota; kingdom Metazoa; phylum Arthropoda; class Arachnida; order Ixodida; family Ixodidae; genus Rhipicephalus; species Rhipicephalus microplus. The sequence continues at coordinate 42,823,064 of NC_051168.1, forward strand.
TCTCGCAATGGGCTACCAAAAATATTTGGGTTTCAAGAGCCAAGGGCAATTCAGTTTCGAGAATGGTTTCCGACATGTTTCAGCTCTTGGCCTGAGTTTATTATGTGACCAAATCGCGGAAATTTCAAGAAATGGCCAACACCATTCTGGGAGTGGGCCAGTGCAACGTAGAAAGTGTACAAAACACATTTTTTGCAAATTGGTGAAGCCTGTGTACATCCGCCCCCAACAAGACATATCAGTGGTCGAATCCTGCCAAGATCATTCGAGGCCGATTTTCTGGTGAGCCATCATGCCTTTTCTAATGCATTATACCACAAATAACATGCAGTCAAAGCTGGGCTAGTCGGTGTACATTTTAAACAAGAGATTAACAATGCCAGAATACCAAACAGAACCAACAAAATCTGGAAGCGACTCTAATCCTAGAGTTAGATTTATGGCAGGCGCAAAAAACATGGCCCGTTAGTAGCAGGAACTTGTAAGCGTTTCACAGTTCACAATGTAGAATCTTTTGCAATACATGTGTACTTTAAGTTGAACGCTGTACAGTGCGCAAAGCGATCGTCTTTCCTGCTGACATTTAGAGGAGCGAGAAAATCTGAGGTATTGGGATGTCACTGCGTATGAACATGATCGTGCACTTTGAATGGCGTTGGCTTTCTACGTACAAAAAGTTACAGCAGCCTCGTACTCGACTCGAAATACACTGATTGATCAGCGCTATATAGAAAGAGTAACAAAGTGCACATCGTTCTGACGTAAACTAGCGACAATGCAAGTATTCTTGGCAGATATTCATGTAGTTGAATATAACCTTTCCGCGTCGATATGTCCCTCCAGCAGGAGTTCGGTGAGTAGCGTCACGCTTCTATTAGGAGACGGGTGGGGGGGGGGGAGGATATGTAAAGGCGTGAAGTTCCCGCGCTTTTCTGATTTTCTGAACTGGGCGGGGAGAACAGGGCATCCCGGGGTTGAGCGGACGCTCTGTGCATGGACTAATAAGGCCCCCCGGAAAAAGCAACACCCCCCTTCCTTCCGCCCTTTGGTGGTACCATGGCCTCGCATAGATGGCACCCCTGGATGACCCACTGAGCGGAAGCCGGTGGTCACCTTTTGCTATACCCCTTTGCGAACTTTCCTTCCCTCTCTTGCTCCTCTGCTGTCCTGCCTTCTCTTTCCTTGTATCATCTTTTGTTTTTTGTTTTGTAGGTAACTCAAATAAACCTCTTGTACTTGTCCTTTGTGGGACTCTGCGTATTGAGTTGCCAACGCATGACTTGCACCTACAGCTGTAAACATGGGCGAAGTGAAACAGTTTAATGTTCAGGCAAAAGCGTTTGACGACATATGAAACGCGGAAAGTGGCGTTCGGTGTCGGCAGCGTCCGCACGAGGGACAATAAAAGTAATACGTGACATAAGCCCGTGAAGTTCTTATGACGTCGCAGTTCATCAAAATTTGTGACATAACGACGTTGCTGTGATGTCGCATCATGAATTCCTTGCAAAGCATCATCGCTTAGTTCAAAGTGCGCCTGACCGATCCCGGGAGCCCTGAAACTACGTGAAGCGCGAAAAACTTCCACCATCTCCAATCACAGAGGCAGTGCTAAGCTGCATTGTGTACTGAGGGCTTTCGGGGAGGGGAATCAATGCAATCAATTACAATGTATTTCAGCTTCGAGTGAACCTAGGCTAGTGCATAGGGCACCAAGTGTCTTTTCGATCCATTTATCTTGGAGAAGAACAAACCTGCGTGTTAGAGCAATAAAAACATGTTCCTCTTCAAATGAACCATTACATTTATTACCCTTAGGTATCCAATATCATCATTATCATCGTCATCAAACTGGACCTCCGTCCATTATATTCTCAATGTAGGAACATGGCTTCTTCCAGCGATCTCGAACTTTTTTTTTGCCTTGCACGAGCCGGTTCTGTTTTATGCCTCTGAAGATCACAATGCCCCCCCCCCCCCCCTCCGCAGTCGCCCTTCTTTTTCATTTTTTCCTGCACATGCAAATTGCGTTTTATTCATTGCTATGGTATAAGTAACCACCAGGTGCTCTTACGCATCGTGAGACCAGCCTAGGTCCACTTTATTCACGAATGTTAACTGAAATACTGACTGCTGTTTGTTCTGTGACCGGCTGAGTTCAATTTCTTAATGGTATGCCACGGTTATTCTCTGTCGCAATGCATTGTTGAGCTCCAAAATTTTTTTTCAAGTTTCTCTATTATTCTTGAAGTTTCCACCCTGAAAGATAAATACGAGCACTGCGTTGTGACTTAAAATGAAATGAGCCTATGCAGGACAGGGTTTTTAGAAAATAATCGTGACAGGCGTTCAATCTGCACTAGACCCAAAATTAGGCGGTGGGATTGACGGTAATGATGGGCATGTGATGATTCAAGAATATCTGTAGGTTGACTGCCATGACTTGCCAGCTTCAGCCGTATATTTTCTGCGACGCTCTTACTCAATCGTGGAATGCTTTCGCCCAAATTCCCTTTTTAGGCAGGCAAAATGCCGCAAGATGAATTCATCACAAGTGCAAATTGCTTTCAGTACACCTTTATTGCGTTATTTTGACGAGCTCGTGGTGGACTAAGCTGCAATTTTCATTCACACGCGTCCTTTGGCACACATCTCCTCGGCTCCGTAGTTGTTCGACAATAGCCGTCTTCACAGAAACATCCGATCGTCACCAAATGTAATCTGCAGACAGTGGGTTTCCCAGGAGCTCTGCTGTCGGTGCGGCAACGGCACTCATCGCAGCCACCAACGTTGCGCTTCACTACCTCGTGCTTGGAACACTCGACCGACTCGAGGGGATCTAAAGGAATAAGTTTTCGGAATAACTGTGCGATCACCTTGGTCTAACTCCAACAACATGTACATTCGCTTAACAGTAGACTCGAGAGTCTGCTGGATGGTGCTAAGCTTTCTTTTGAATAAATAAATACATTGTGCAAACTTTTTTATATATTACTGTGCAAATATTATTATTGCTAGTGTTTGTAAAGTTTAGTTGTATTGATGAAGAAATTTGAATGGCCTTTTCATGCAGAATACATTGAGTTTAACTGAACGCTGCTTAGGAATATGCTGCTTCTTCCCCGTTTAAAATTGCTGCTTAGTGCTGTGTATGTTCAGATTATTATTTATTGAATCTATTTTGCCGTATATCCTAGTTTTATTGCACACCTTTTCCTATCAGGCCTCTCTACAACATTCGACACCTAATCATTCCAGAAGGTCAGTCAGTACGCTGGCGCTGGTGCATCTCTGATGCGTGAACTCGCTACACGAGCATTCGAACGAAATGTCAAGTGTTGCTGCTATAGTAATTTTGGACGTTTATTATTACGAGTAATAGTGCACACTCACCATCACCAAAGGTCCACGCGCACTCCACAGCAAAAATTACGATTGTGACGAGCACAAGGGTGCGCGAAGAGGCTCTCATTTTGCAGTTAAAATAGGTGATTTCTTCGACTGAAGACTTCGTGGCCATGGCATACTCCGGACTCGTTATTCAGTGCGAATAAACTGGCACGTATATTGTTTAAAAATTTCGCCCCGCAAGTGTTTTATCTTCTTCTTATGGCTCAATTTATGGGAGCAGGTTGTTCACAAAGTCGTAAAACCTGCACTCAGTTTGTGTGCAATAGGCGACGTCGCATACAACAGCATTCAATGGTTAGTAAACTAACAACTGTGTGCTACTCGTGCATTGCGGCCATAAAAAAATACGCGAAACGTGTTGCATGTGTTTTAGGCCGAATGTTCTATGCTTAAATGAGCCTCCATGATAAAGCTATATATATATATATATATATATATATATATATATATATATATATATATATATATATATATATATATATATATATATATATATATATATATATATATATATATATATATATACACTGGGGGTGGGGTGAGAACTTGGTCAAGTGGATAATCGCTTTTATTCTAATCCCCTCCGTCAAAATTGTATTGGTAAAAATAATAATAATAGTAATAGTAATAGTAATAATAATAATAATAACCTCCTTCTATCGATTTGGCATTAAAACATTTAATGAGAGGTACGTGACTCGTTCGCAATTTCACCTCCATTATCTCACCCATCAAACGGCTTGTCGTCGGCAGGAGCAACCTTTCACCTTGGAATGCCGATTGTGATCTGTCGTTTACGACCCTTAGCCGCCGTCTCATGTGCTGCGTTACTACGATCCCAACGTGACCATAGAAATATACACGACTGCTAGTGGTATCGGCCTTGGCGATATACTCGTCGAACGCGACCACTACATTGGAGAGAGGCAGATAGAAGAAATATTTATTCATATCAAAGATAGCTTAGTGTGGTTATGTTGGGTGGTGCCCTTCTTCCAGGGCCCCACTGGCTACAGCGGCTCGTCGGGCCTGGTCAAGGGATTCCAGTTGTCCTCGTGTTGTCCTCTTTGCTTTCCGTGCCTCGCCTTTCGTCTGTTTCTTCTAGCACCTTCGTGCTCGCGCTGCAGCCCTTATTACCATGGATTCCAGTTCGCTTCTCATTGTCAGCTCCACGAGCCGTGCCTCCCCCGACCAATTCAGAGGAGTGTTATTAAGCAGAGGCGAGCCTCCGGACGTTGTGGGCACTGATATATAATGTGCTACAATGTCAGTGTTGCTCCGCACCACAAATATGTATGACTCTTTAGGGGAGGGTACATTCTGCGTAATTAAATGTGGAAAATTGTTTCTTTGCAAGCGACACCAGTTCCATGCTTGTCTCCTGTTTAGGTCAGAATGAGGGGAAGGTTTGATTTACCTATACCAATGTGTATCTTTGAAATTCTAGAATTTTCCTAGGCGCAGCAGGTGTTGAAGTGTCCTTTCTGGACATGTGGTCTGCGGCTAGGCCTGTAATGCCTCGAGCCAAACAATCCGGCCGTTCGTTCCCCTCAATTGCTGAATGTGCCGGGCACCAGGCAACACCAGTGGCGGTTCCATAGGGGGCGGTAGGGGTGATTGCCCCTCCTTATGTCTGTGTGAGCACCCCCCCCCCCTCGCTTCAATGTTTGTCGTCCACCTACTATCACCAATTAGGACAAATTAGTGAAAACATTGTCAGTGTACATTAACAGTATTTATGCTACGAAGAGGTTCTTCTCCTAGTATATACAGTCATGACCACACCGGTGTTATATTCGGTGACCCCCTCCCCTAAAACGAGTGGCTGGATCCCCCCCCCCCTTCCCCTGGGTAACATGATCCATTGGGAGATCCGTCCCCATTATGCGTAACACACAGTCCATTAAGACCCCACAAAGTAAAAGACAGCAGGCGTCTTGTGAGTGTATACGTTGTAGCTTATGCCAGCCGTACCCTCACAAAGCAAAGTCAAATGACTCCGTAACAGAAAATAGGCGTTTGGCAGCTGTTTGGGCAATCGGTACATTTCAACCCTACCTTTCTGGGCGTCAGTTTGTTGCCAACGACTACAACGCCTTATGCTGGCCATCGTCTATAAAAGATCCGACTGCACGCCTCGCTCATTGGGCTTTACGCCCATTATGTTATGTGTGATTTACCTGGTGAAAACACAGATGCAGAAGGCCTAACTCGATCGTCACTGCGTTCTGATCTTGTCTGCTCACCAGCTTCTACTTGCAGTTCGTCATCTGTGACCATCATGGACATGCCAACCCAGGACAGCCAAGGTGTTCAGATTGCTTCTTTGCTGAACGTTTTATCTCATCATCCTCCAGACATGCGCTCTTCATTATCAAGCTCAACAGTACGCCGTCCGTGAAAGCTTGCTGTATTGTCGCAATTACCTGACCAATGGCCACAAGTGGCTTTTCACAGTGCCCTCTTTGTCCGAAGGACGTCCTAAAGTTTGTATATATATATATATATATATATATATATATATATATATATATATATATATATATATATATATATATCTATATATATATATAACCGGTCGTGAGCAGGTTATATTAAGGGGGTGAAAAAATAACCGTTAAAAATAACGTGTTATTTGAAGGTCGTAGGTTCGATTCCTGCTCACGGTAGGTTATTTTATTTTTTCCCCACTTTTATTTCTTCTTATTTACATTACATTGGTTCCGATACCATCCCTTATATATTCCCTGGCATTATTGTGTGTTAGATATCAATATATATATATATATATATATATATATATATATATATATATATATATATATATGCTACTACACAAAGGTTCTTGATTGATTTGATTGATATGTGAGGTTTGACGTCCCGAAACCACCATACCATTATAAGAGACGCCGTAGTGGAGGGCTCCGGAAACTTTCACCACCTGGGGTTCTTTAACGTGCACCCAAATCGGAGCACACGGGCCTACAACATTTCCGCCTCCATCGCGAATGCAGCCGCCGCAGCCGGGATTCGATCCCGTGACCTGCAGATCAGCAGCCGAGTACCTTAGCCACTATACCACCGCGGCGGGGCAACTCAAAGGTCCTTAGTAAGGCTAGTTGGTGCTTACGTAAATCATAGCGAAGAGAAAGAACTAATATTGGAAAGCCCTTATAGTAAAGATAACGTTGACTTTTAACCCAGGGAGCGAAAGCGAAGAGTTTAAATCTTTATTTGATAAATAGGTAACAGCGCACAGCGTAGCGCTAAATTATTCCAGTGTCATAATTTTTTTCAGGAAACTTTCGAAGATTCTGGGTCAAGACGAGTGCTTGTCCTCACTACATGTTTTCACAAAAGCAGAGAACAAGCTTGGAGCTTTTTTTCCATGACTTCGTATCAAGTGCTTCATCATTCTGCAATTAAAGCAAGAAGGTATGTGTGAGACACAGCCTAATGAATTTGCTAATTATTCAAGCAAACAAAGTATTGATAAAATAACTTGTTGGGGTGCTCAAGTTCGGAGTAACTCCTTTGGTCGAGTACGAAAGATACTCTCTACGAATGCAACAACTGGACCAAGGAGGTAATCTCCTTGAACTCGACTGGCAAGTGCTCTCGCTTCATCCTCCTCTTTATTTAATGCTTCAATACCCGAGAAGATGGGCAGATTTTTTCTGCGTGATACACAAGTTTGAATGGGAGAGAGAATGAGTAAACAGATGTAAAGCAATAAAAGAGAGGAAAAAACAGCAGGAAGTCAATGGCTTAAGGACCGATAGAAAAAGAATTAGAAAGAAGAGACACAAAAAATAATCACAGAAGCAAAAACGACTAAATTCATTATGGTGCTAGAACTTGTCGATTTAAAGCTGACCTGCTTTATTTGGCTGTAATTTTGTTACAAATTATACAATTTGACGCAGCTTGCGACAAATGATTCAATTTTTATAGCTGGTTCGAATTTTTATTATGTGGAAAGTCTATAAACACAATAAATTATAAATAACGAAAGCCGCTATACTTGGAAGAATTTCACACTTAAAAGACTGCGAAGCGCTGAAGTAAAAAGAAACACGCGTCTCCATCGCAGAACACGGGATCCACAAAGGCGTACTTTGTGTATTATTTTTTTTCCTTTTTTGCTTTGCTTCATGGCCGTCAGAGTTGGTAAAAGTGTGTTCTGGATGGAAGCTATCCCTTCCTGCATAGCCTTTCACTGTTTTCGTTATTTCTTCATTCATTTTAGTGGCATTACACATTCGGAAAAAACAACAGGGCCCAAAATGTATTTCGCTCTTCTTCAACGTTCTGCCACAAACTGCAAAAAATAATTTAATTCTAGAAAACGACAGCTAAAAAAAATAGGCCAGTTCTTAATGAACAATGTAAGGTCGCTTAAATTACATATCTTGTTGTCGACTGCTGCCTTCCTCAAGTTCAAGATCTTGTGACAAGAGGGCCATGGGCTTGCCTATAGATGTCACTTATGGCTCATTCACGCCTGTAACTCTCACCAGTCTCGCGAACACTTCTGGCTGGCTACTAATAAGTTACTCAAGTATAACGATATTCACACCTGCCTACGACAAACCCGTCGCCACACAAAATCAATGCCTGCTTGTATTGCCGCAGCAATGCAAAACAAATTGACCACCTTTTTCAGTGCACTCTATTGGTTTAAAGGTTTTCGGCTGCAATCGTGAAACTATGCAGTCCAGCAGCAAGCGATCCAGTCGAAACAGTCGCTTTGAGGCAAAAGTGGCCATTTCATTTGCAACCAGTCGCTTTGCGACGAACATGATCGCACGAAAAGGGTTATTCGCAGCTGTGAAAGAGCCTCAGCTTTCTCACTGCAGCCTATAGGTCTCCGGGTATTCAGTTTCTTTGTGGCAGGAGCCGGAAACCTTTTGAGGCAGAAGACCAAGTTACGTGAAGCCAACTCCGCACGCTAAATCAAGGGGCGGGTGAGAGAGGGTAGGGGGAGGTATGCAGGCTAAGAGCAAAAAATTGAACTGACAAGAATATACAGAACAGCCCGAGTTTTGGCGCAACATTACTTCAGCTTGAGCGCCGTCTGAAGACGGGGCACATTGCCGAATAGAAGCGATATCGAATCTATTTTCATGTCCAAAATGTCATGTCGGCAAAATGTCAACACAGAAGCGATTCCAGGAGGGGGTTCTGATGTCGAGCCGCGGGCCACGAGTTGCTCACCTCTGCTGTATAACGTCACTCATTCGGACAGTAAAGCTCTTAAGCATGTCGTTCAAATATAGGTTTTAAGACCACGTGCCTAAATTGTGCTTCTTTACTAGCAGTGCTCGCGAGTCTCACGAATGTTTCGACATCGGTCACACAAAACAAGCCGTTACCACAGTTTCACTTTCAGAGTCATGGCTTATGCTATAGCCGTCTTTCCATACCTTTATGTTCATCATGCGCCATAATTCTATTGGTTCGGGTTGTTATTCCACGATTTTGGTGAAGGCAAAAAAACGTATGATGAAGCTGGCTTGATGAACTAAAATTGCGCATTCCTTGATGTCATTGAGTTAAGATCACTAACCTATATATAGCCTTGGAGCATGCACTTGAAAACCTGGCGCTCCTTTACCAGCATGACAGAGTTGCCGAGGCTGATGAATGTCTCGAAATACAGCACACAAAACAAGTCCCAACGTTTCTCTCGAATGACTCGCCAGACCATGCAACGTCGGGCTTCACGATTATTACAATACGATATCAATTTTTCTAGCATGCGGCTGCTTCAAGGATTGTGGAACGCCCATGTAAAGAGACATACCTTCTTTCTTAGCCACCGTTGAATCGCCGTTTCCTGATCCCTCGCTCTTTTTTTCTGTAAAAAATGCGCGTTGTCTTGATTGAGTTGCTTTGGAGCACTACGTAGTGTTTGAGACGCATAGTACGAAATGAAGACTGTTTTAGCTTTTGCTGATAATTCCATTTGTCGTTCGATAAGAAACAAATAACTTTTAATTGCCTGATTGATTTCATTTTTTTTTACCAGAATAAAAACTGAGCATGAGACCTTCCAAGGTCGCAAATTTCAACACCGGTGTGCACATACACCTTCATTTCTTGGCACGTTCTTGATAACGTCGCAGTTACGTGTACGCTGTTCTTAAAAGCAGACGAATCCAGAGGCAAAAGAGGCAGTTACTGACCGAGCGACTCCCATGCTTTGTGTGTCACATAGCTGCTCATTAAGAGACTGAAAGGGGGAAGGGGGATTGAAAGTGCCGCTATATTTAGTGGCATGTGGATCGACTGACACGCTTGTTTTTCCATCGAAGCACATCTGCATCGAGCGTATTACGTCATAACACTTCAAGTAAACGTGTGCGTCAAGTACCGAATGACGCCACGATCAACAATGCTAAACGCGTACGGGGTACGAGCCGCGGTCCTCCCTCAAACTTCAATAAACAATCCGTTCTTCTTTCGGCAATCGTCTGCCCCTCAGCGTTCGCTGTGACGTCAACATGCTCGTCGGCGCGTCATGCAACCAACCTGCTTGTCCGATAGCAGGTACGCACGCTCGCCACACTTCCTCCTTGCACGATGAAGAGGAGCACTCGGTCAAAAGAAGAAACAAGCCTACAGACGGAGCATGACGAACGAAACAGTTGAACGTCGAGAGCTTTTTTTTTAACCATTACTGAACTGTTTTGACAAATTCACTGTTTTGCACCATTCTGACACAGAAATTACTGCACCGGTTCGACACTCTAGAGCACAACTGAAATACAACTAAATTTCAACATCTAGGCGGTTTAGGGTCCCTTGAAAACTCTGCGATATATAGTAAACAATCGTTATTGATCAAGTTCAGATTTATATTCGTTACCAGAGCATATCTACTTAAAGGCCGAATAGCTCGGAACAGTCAGCGAAAATAATTTGACAGAGTTTACTGAAAGATAGTGCCTTAAATCGTTGCCGAACTTGACCGCGACGGTCTTTACTACACGCTTATTTGTACGTGACCTCTGTAATCTGAGTTGGTAGCACACGAAACACAGATCACCAAAGGAATAAATCATGGTACATAAATTCCGTCGTCTGACAGCCACTACTCTCGGCATACATGTACGGAGTACGGTCACCACAAGCGCTTCTGTCTTGGTTACACTACTTACATATCATTATGATTTACTCTTTATAGTTTACGTTACAGTTCAGCACTGATTAGCCCAATTTACGAAGAATAATTTTAAGATAAACCAATAAGCTGGTGAGTCTTGGGGAGACTTGTCGAGACATGATGCGATCTCGCGAGAGGTTGTGTAAGAGTTACTATAGAAGGTTTCGCATTAATGATTGTTTTGTGTCATGAATGACCATGTTAAAAAAAAGGGGGATGGGGGTTGTGCTCCACTTACCACTGTTTGTCTTACTATCTTCTTTCTTCCCTTCGTCTGCACCTGAATTAGAATTAGCTGAAAAATGAAGACGTATTCTTTACTAAAGACTGTAACTTACTGACGTTGAGCTGCTGATGAGCAGCTCAACGCGGTAATTGAAGAACCGCGCTTCAATAAGAAGAAAAAAGAGAGAGGATTAATCGCAACATGTAATTAATGAGAGCTAACAAACATTAAGACACGGGAAGCTTAGATGATGTGAATTCAAGTAATTTGAATGTAAATGTGAGGGAAGAGAAGTGGACGAAAACGTAACTCACCGCCGGCAGGGACGGATATCTGGCAGGGACTGTTGCTTGCAACAGGCAGGTACCTTATCGCCCACTTTTATTTCTTCACATTTACATTGAAAGTTCTTTTAATAACATTACCGACACATTCCTCCTCATATTTGCCTCTTATTTCAGATTATTATGTCTATCAAAGAAAACGAGCCCTGAAATTCGCACTTGGTCTTTCCCAAAATCTAAGCCATTTCCACCTTCTGTTTTCACACAGGCTAACTTGTCAATACTAGTAGATAAGCTTATAATAACCGAAAAGCAATTTTTATTGGACATATATAGCACTGAGAGCCACACATGTTATAATGTTTGTGCCATTGCTTATCCCTTCGCAAGGTTGTGTCAATGATACAATTCAAGCCGCATATTTATATATTATAGCTTATGCCAGAACGTAGAATTTCTTGCTGCTTTTAAAGATCCCGTGTTCCTGTAAAATATTCCTCTATCTAAAGCAAGCGCTAGATCTTGCAATTCTGAGCGCAGGTTCACATTACTTAATTTAGGTTATGCTTTCTCGGAAGGTAAAACTAATATTCAAAATAATAATTGTCTGCGACGACCTCTTTCTGAGAAACGTGCACTGGAATAACATCGCCGTCAGCTCGCATATTAGCCATATATGTCAAGATCCGTGGACATACTCAACAAGAGGGCATTCTTCAAAGTAAACTCGAATTGTTCTTCTGTCATGGTAGTATCTCAGTCATCAAGTTTGTACACAACTTTAATGATTTATTTTTGTTCGACGGTGTCATAAGTTACTCACTTGATTTTTTGTCACTGTTGTCATACCCACTTTTTGGGCCATTCGTGTCTTCGGAGACATTCCTTCTGGAACGTCTTGCTTTTCGGGCTTCTGTTGCAGAGTAAAGTTCACATTATTGGCTAGATCAAAATTTGCACAAAGAGAAGTGTCACACCTCTCTCACAGGAACAAAATAACTACAACAGCTGATCTGTGAATTAATAATGTAAGCCATGGCTGTGTTGTGTGTGTCACTGCTTGTTCGTGTTTTCTCAATTTTACTACGCTGTGCTCAAAAGAAACGACACCGTTATCAAGCAAACAAAACAAGAGTGTAGGCATTAAAGCAAAGGTGTTTCAATGGTTGCCTGAAAGTAACAGGCAAAATTTCTGCAGAGTTAAAGACAATACCTGTTTTCATATTCTAAATTACATGACCACGTTCGTATGTGAACTATTTACCGGGGATAATTACAAACTGCCATAATAAAAACAGATATCAGTTCGGTAGTTGTGTCACAAATGTGACTTAAGCACAATGCGAGCCGAAGTCAACACAATCCCTCGCAACATCAGAAAACGTTTTCTTGCCACGATCAATTACTCGTTTAGTCTCTGTAATTAGTCTTTGTAATAAGCTTGACAACATGTAGTTTGCTCACATACAATTCAGTGTGACTAGAATGTGGTCGAGAGTTCGGCGGCCCAGCAGACATATTCGAGCTACGAAAAGCGGACAATAATCGGCTAACTTTCTTAGTCAGTTTTAATTTTACAAAATAAACTTCGATTATTTATAAACCTTAGCTTTATTGACTGATTAACAGCTACCCTGCCGGGATAGGTAATCCTGATTCAACCACTGAATAAGTGGTCGATCGATCTTTCTATTCACTCAATCACTCTAGTTACTCTATACACTGCATTATTCTGTGGACAGGCGTCCACAGAATAATGTGGATCTCACCAGCGCGTGGCGAAATAGTTACCTGTGCCCTCTAGTGGCAAGGCGTGTGTTGTCGAGAGAATTTCTCTGGATGCGGGTCCGCCAGAGCAATGCTCAAGGCAGACTCGTCGCGAGACAAGCTGGTGTGCTCCGTATTGTTCTCTGGCAGATTGTACGCCTACAAGGTGATTCTGCGCCTTTTCTGCTGTAGAAACAAACTGACAGTGTTCAATCTCCGTCAGCAATGCGCCTTACCTAAGAGAGTGATAGGCTTTGATATCATTTTGAAAAAGTTCTTGCTTGCTAAGAAAAGTAGGTGGCGTACTTACTGACTGCAGCAAGCTCTTTTCCTGCGATGACTGCTTTCGCTATTCCGCTCGCTGCATTACCAACTAAAAAAGAGAAGGCAAGATAAAAAAACGCGTGTAAAAAAAGTTGCAGGCTTACGCGGTAGACGTTACCCAATCACAGGGAATTCTGCTGGAGTGGGATTTCCACAGCCCTTGATATAGTCTCCGGGGCGACTGCTACAAGCACAGTTACAATGGGCCCACCACACCTCAGATAATCAAAATGTTTGTCAAGCAGTATTATGCAAAAAGGCTTGCTCTCGGGTTTTTACCAACCGTCATTGCTATCAATATTGCTAATAAGTTAAGACCCGGTATAGGAGTAAGTGAATAACGACGCATGAGCTTTTAGAAGAGCTTCAAAAGAAAGAGTTGCAGCTGGTGTAAGTCAGGCGTCTGTTTTGTCTTGTTGGCTCCGAAAATACTTTTTGCGATCATCCAGTTCATTTGTCATTCTAGAGCACTCGGTAGCCTGCCGTATGACACTTCTGCGCCTTCCCGCCTAGAGGAGTACTTATTTTGTATCTCGTCAATTTTTCAATAAATATATAAGCAACCCCTGAGTTACTTGGGCCCGTGTTTTTATTATGCGTGTTTGCATGAGTCAGTTATTTTGTCAAGTAGTGAACCATTCGTTAGGTCATTATGGTTCATTCTATGTTGAAGTGTGGTATTGGGCATGAATATGGCTAAGGTTTTTATAATTAGCTGGAAACTTTCCACAACTATGCTATTCACGTTGTGTGAGGCTTGGTTCTCATTTCACTATACTGCAACCGGTGTCATTGCGGCTTAATGTGGCTTTCTTGGCTGATGCTCGGTCTTGGATGCTAGGTTAGGTCCTTGCTGCTGCTTTTGTCGCTCGCATCAGGAAGGAAGAAAGAAAGAGAGAAATAGGATGAGAAAAATAAAGATGGAAAAAAAGAGAAAAGACGATCGGGCATGCATACGTGAATTTTCTCGATACGGGAAAGTGCTTGTGATCTCTTTTTTACTCGTGGCATTATTGCTGTCACTTTGGCTACTGCATTGCACAAAAGCGTTACTGACAAATTAATGCATGTGTCTTGAAGTGGAAATATAAGGCACATCTGAATTCTTGTTTTGTAATGTACACAAATGAAATTACACCTCACAAGATTTACTTGTCAGATATTATTTCTACTTTGTGCAGTAGTAAACCTCATAATCTAGCTCATTCCTATATATTCACAATTTCTGTAACATTTTACTACCAAAAAGCGACCTAAATACAACCTCGGCTTGCTCCTATAAATACATGGCAACGTTCGCGAAAATAAAAGCTCGAAGATAAACCTTCCCATAAATAAAGAAACACAGGTTGGTTGTACTAATAATGACCGGGTGGGGAATCATTTGTGGACTCTTAAGAGCGCGGGGACTAATTTGGCTTCTTAATTCGCAGGTAGCGTATCAAGTGAGCCGACACAAGAGGAAGTAATGCTTTTGAGAAATATAGATAAAATATGACACTTCAGCGATCTTACGCTGATCCTATCAACAAGAGGGTAGGTATGTGCTAGCGGTACTTCTGTGAAGAAAAGTTGTATAGAGAGTTGGAAGGCAGAGGCAGAGTATCTTGATGGGTTTTTTTTTTTATTGGGGGGGGGGGGGTGGAAGGATGTAACTTAGTTTTGTGACAATGCGTTTGAATTACTTTGCGTGTTTGTTTTATTGTATTCTTTAGTCGGCGAAGTTTTAAATAAAGTTAGGTGAAAGTGGACACTCGTACTTTGTCTCTTAAATAATGTAAATGTTATCCAACGCACTTCCATGTTTTCCGAGGCTTTTTACCAGCTGACCTAATATCAGTTTTTCAAGCTGGAAAAAAGATCACTGTACTTCTTGCTCCCCATGCGAGAAAACGTTACAAAAATTGTTTGAGCGGTTGCTGATAACAGTGCTCTGCATCAATGTAAAAGACGTCCTGACCTGCTTTTTTCTTGAGCGTCATTGCAGTGATATGACATATAAAAAAATTAGATGTGGTGTGTGCTTCACTTACGTGATATAGTTGCTCGCCCTATCATTGCAGGTGCCATCACTGAAGCTGAAAGCACGAACGGAATACGTAGAAGATGTAGTATATACATAGCATTGTAAAGCAATCTTATAACGCTCCTAATGAAACAAAATTATGAAAAAAGAGCTTGAACTTGTGTAGCAGCCTAAGTACCACGTTTTTTTTTTCAGTGGCATAGCTTCTTATCGAGCTTTGTACGAATGCTGGAGATAAGATTTGCAATAATTGCTTGTACATTGGGATAAGTCATATCTATCTATCTATCTATCTATCTATCTATCTATCTATCTATCTATCTATCTATCTATCTATCTATCTATCTATCTATCTATCTGTGTGTCTGTCTGTGTGTCTGTCTGTGTGTCTGTCTGTCTGTCTGTCTGTCTGTCTGTCTGTCTGTCTATCTATCTATCTATCTATCTATCTATCTATCTATCTATCTATCTATCTATCTATCTATCTATCTATCTATCTATCTATCTATCTATCTATCTATCTATCTATCTATCTATCTATCTATCTATCTATCTATCTATCTATCTATCTATCTATCTATCTATCTATCTATCTATCTATCTATCTATCTATCTATCTATCTATCTATCTATCTATCTATCTATCTATCTATCTATCTATCTATCTATCTATCTATCTATCTATCTATCTATCTATCTATCTATCTATCTATCTATCTATCTATCTATCTATCTATCTATCTATCTATCTATCTATCTATCTATCTATCTATCTATCTATCTATCTAGTCACTTACGTTTAGGTGCTTTCGGGGTCAACCCCTTGGCTTTGCGCGAATCAAATTTAACATGGGAGAATAAGATGGTTTGTCGAATATGATGCACTGGTCAAGATATCAATAATGTCACAATCCCGTGGCGTACGTCGTCAAACACTTCCCTCCAGACAGTGGCACCTACCCACAGGTGGGTCTTAAATTTCATATCCACAATTCTAGGCCGACCCCCCTGAGTGTGCAAGAGCCATAGCGGAGGCATCATCATCAACGCGCGAGGATTAAGAAATGCCCGACATCAGTCGCGTAGACCCGACGAATGCAAAGAATAAATGTCAAAGTGCCAGCTGGAATCGAGCCCAAGCATTCTGCGTGGCATTGAAGCATTTTATCACAGAGCTATGCCAGGTCTCGGAACTACTTTTCAAATAGACGCTAATCTTCGTGAAACATCAGTCGTGGTTGCAGGTCCGCCTACCCAATTTTATAAACATTACATATGTACTCATTTAATACAGCCATCACGTCGGATAACGTCAATTGTGGTTAGTTGCCATGCGCTGAAGACGATTTATGTACCAGTGCCCAGGGCCAGCATCCTCGCGAGCATCATCAGTGCTTCATATAAGCTTCTGGTGTTGCTAATACGCACTCTATTTGGCATCGTTGGGCAACTGCACAAAACTGGTTATATAAACATCTGCAACTCATCAACATATGTCTCTTTGTGCAACATTTGTGCACATATTTAGCGTCATTTTACGACGTGTCGCTGAATAAGAAAAATTAGAACACGGTCACTTTCCCTCCGTATGCTTCGCATAACGTCGACTGCCAGGTACGTGGAATCTGTCATTTTTTTTAATTTTTTCTTTCTCTTCAAACAAAAAAATACAGGAATTGTTGAAGCATCAACTATATGCAGAAGCTAAGAACGGAAAAATGTGTCTCACCTAAGTTAAAGACTCATAATTAATGAAGTGGTTAAAGCTTGTATTATTAGCATTATCCTGCTCACATCTCCCACTGCAAAGAAAAGGCTTCTCTGACGTTCCGCCAACCCAATCAGCCTTGTCATATTCTAGCTATGGCCATGTCATATCCACAAGCTCTTTTATTTCATCTTTCCACGTAACTTTGGCTCCCCCTCGTATATTCGCCTTTCTTGGAATCCAGCTTGGCACTCTTAATAAACAGCGGTTGTCCTGCCTACGTATTACATGCCCTACTAATCCCCATTTGTTCTTGATTTCCTATCAAAAGTCCTTCACACATGTTCGTTACATGACCCATTCCGCTTACTTCTTGTCTTTAAGGCTACATTCTAATTTTCCTTTCGATTACTCGCTCCGTCGTCCTCAATTTAAGTTGAACACTATTCGTAAGCCGCCAGGTGCCTGCTTCCCAGTTAAGCACTGGTAAGTTGTAGTTATATACAATCCCTTTGAGTTATAGTACTAAACTACTAATAATTATCCGAGAATGCCTGCTGACAGTGCTTAACCCCATTCTTATTCTTCTAGTTACATCCGTGTAATGGTTTGAGTTTGCTTGTATATCGTTAATCGATTTATTGCACAGGGTGAAAATGCAAACGTTTTATTGTCGAGTTAGTTGACGGCTCGTGTCTGCGTCATGGGCTCACAGTGTAAGTAGAAAAGTGATATGAAAAACAGCTAAGTATTTGCAGATATGACGTATAACCATTGAGCATTGCACGCAGCCTTTCTTGTCATTCATTTTCATATGTTAACAAGTCTTATTTGCTTTTAGAAAACACAATCAACTAGTAGCTCCAGCAATTAGCTGTTACTGTGCTCCCTGCTTTTTTTTATTATTGTCTTTCCTGCCTCATTGCTCACATTGGTACCAGAGTGTTCAGACACAAATTCGTACAGCATGTACATCTGTATTGAGTGGTAATATTTCAAGAGAATTACTGTATATTTTACACTATGGCAACCTCTTCGAATGTTGCTCTTTAAGGAAAATATTAGTGTTTGCTTTTGAAATCCGCAATAACGTCAATAAAAAACCATGTACCGAAAATGAGGCCCCACGAGAATTTGTCAATTACTCAGCCTGTAATTAAATGGCATAAATTTAAGTAATTGTCACTGAAACATAAGGTGTGATCCGACTACCGAGCTATGACAATTTGTCTCCTGCCAAAGTAATTGGCACGACATCCTAGACAGCGTATACTTAGTCAGTTGGTGAAACCTACTACGAACAAATTGTTTGAATTGGCGCAAATATAGCAGAATGTTTATTGAAACTAGAAAACAAATATACATGAGCTTTTCACGTCACTTGTTAATTCCAAGAAGAAATTGTTACGTCCCATCAAAACATTTGAACTTTCCTTTAAAAACAGACGCTGTTTGCGAATATACTGAATGCGTTCTTGCAATGGGTACCTTTAATATTGCAAGTTAATCACACGCTCTGGCAGCGAGAAAGCTTTCGCTTGTATTCCTCGTCCTGGTAGAAAACAATCATGAGGTGTCAATGTTAAATATTATTGAGGTTTTATGAGCAAAAAAAACATGACGTGATTACAAAGTACGTTAAGTAATAGGTTCATGATTTTTCGTCACACCTGGTGCTCTTTAACGTGTGTAGAAATAGCACAGCACAGAACGTGTGTCAAGAATGATTCACGCAAGTATGAACATGAAAATTGAAAACTCAAAGGAGCCCAGTGCACCAGCTCTTTGAGTTTTCAGGCTAGCTGGTGCATTTTACAACCCTTGCGCTCTGGGGTCTCTTTTATCATGTTATATGGGCAAAAAAAAAATCACGCAGAAATCTAGCAGATATTTCGTCCTGTCGCAGTTAATTCTCTGTTGCGAAGATCAAATTAGTGCATCTTAGATTACTGATGTAGGCGAACACGACTATTTTCGTGAAAAAAGAATTTTGAAAATGTGTACATATATTTGCTCGGC
This sequence comes from Rhipicephalus microplus, assembly GCF_013339725.1. Lineage (NCBI taxonomy): Eukaryota > Metazoa > Arthropoda > Arachnida > Ixodida > Ixodidae > Rhipicephalus > Rhipicephalus microplus. Next base: position 42,841,997 of record NC_051168.1, read on the forward strand.
TATTGCGCAGAAATTTTCACAATGCGCAATACTGTATCACGCTTAAAGTGCTTAACATCTGTCAGTTAAGCGAAAAATCAATGTGATTCACAATGCCAAGTACTTTCACTTACCCATTCCCAATCCCATACCCATGGTCATCCCATAGCCCATTCCCATCCCCATACTTCCCATCATTCCCACGCTCATCGGGTCCATCATTCCACCGTATCCACCTAGAAAGAACAAGATCAGATGTCAAAACGAGAAGTATAGTGACAAAATATTGTCCTATTTCTTCGAGAAAATATTATATTTTGCTTAGTTATTTTATTACTCTCCCATAGTATATATCTGGTTGTTAAAACTTTTGGACGATGCTTTGCACCATACGAATGGCTCCGTGCGCTTCAAATATCATCGTTCTTTACGACATCCTTTGCTTGCTGTAGTTTATTGAAAACCAAAAAATATTGCCCGTAAATCTAGTGACCAAGAATACATAACCTTCTTAATGATTTTGACCAGTGTACGAGACTATTGTATGATCTTCTGATTATTCACCTTCAATTATAACTATCACACCTGTCGTCGGTGCGGCTTGGAAATTTTCATTGTAAGTTAATTTAATCACGTCCGAGTCAGTATTTCAACCAGTACTCTTAGCTAACAACTGCTCATTTAGCACCTAAGAGTCCAATCCCAATGTAGGCAGCGTCGAAATTCCGTATCGAAGGAAGCGGCTGGTAGGAATAAACTTTATTTACAGCGGCATTTCTTGCTCTGATATATACAACATTAACGTTCGAAAGAGGATATTGTTGCACTCACCCATTCCACCAGTCATTCTCATGTTGTTCGTGCCTCCGGAACCTACAAGTATGAAGAATGTTAGCGTCACGTTCTCCAGGTGCCCCCAAATCACATCTTAGCTAGCCTCCTCCAATTACTCCACTGCACAAAAAGTTTCCCAAAGCCTTTGTAACGTCCGGCGCGATTGCGACATGCTGCTCATCATTTTGCACTTGCTTATCCCCAGAAAATTCAAGACCTAATTTCTGAACAGTACTGTTCATTTCTAGAAGTTGGCTGCTCCAGGCGAGCGCATTCGAGTTGTACAAAAGTTTTGGATTTTTTTGTGTAACTATAGATGCGGCAAAGTAGTTCGACCTGTACGTCGAATTCATGTGCGACAATGATAGGTCCCACAGTGTCATTATATTTTTTATACTAAAATCTGTATTTTGTAAAAAAAATGCCGTACCTCGTCCTAAATCAGAAATGAAAGCAAAGGCAGGGACAATGACAAACAATGTGCGCGTGCTCCCTCAGCGATGCTTACGGAAAGCGGTCCATGCTGAAGAAACCCAATGAACCATTCAATATCTTATGCTATAAGAACATATTGTCATTAAACGTACGCTTGGGCGGTCACATACAATAGCAAAGCGTGTGCTTGTATGAAAACGGCCTCTGCACTTGCATATAGTTTCGATTTCCTACTGCTCGTTTCTGGTCGCGCCTGAGGTATTGGTGACGTAGCGTAAAAGTATATATGAAACTTATAGTTTTGACACATTTGTGACAGGCTTGCGAGGGTAACATAACTCTACACCTGATCGTAGCCATATATGAATATAGCTCAGGTGAGCAAGTGAAAAATGATGAAATAAAATTAACTTTCACCAAAACGCATAGCGAGTCTCACAAAAATCTCTGCACCACGAGCTTTTAGGGTTTCCAGTATTGGTTCTATTTATTATGCACTAGAAATTCCTATTTTTGCTTAGCGAGATGCACGGCTTTCGCAGTGCCATACCAGAATATTGTCACGGGGTCGTGACCTGGCCGAAGACAGGAGACTTCGTGTTGGGATTTAACTGTTTATTTGGGCGAACCTGTGCCCGGTAAACGGAAAGTCCAATTACAGCAGCAGTCTCGCACAGATAGCAGTCTCGGACTGATAGCGGCGAACGGAGCGTCGGCCTACGATCAACAACTGACAAGCGGCGAAGCGCGTCGGCATTTATACTCTTGCCGTCGAATGTTCTAGCGTTATCGCTGGCGGTGGCGTAGGTTACAGAACAATCTGTACCGTTCGCACAGTGGGCGTGATCTTATCGAAATGATCTACTACACTCTGGAACCTTCTTGAAAACTGCAGGCGCGGTTTGCGCTGAGAATCGTGTGGTGTTTTGGGATGCTAACAAAAACTTGGGAAATGGAACGTGGCATTGCCCCCCTCTGAAAAAAGGCATCGTCCCGATGCTTTAACTAAAGATGAAGGTACAATAATAATGCAAGAAAGTACAATGAATAAATTACGATGAAACAATAATACAAAAAAACACTGTTTCAGTTTGTTAACGCGCATGAAACGGCTTGAGGCGCGCGACATGCACGACTTCAGGTCGCGATCGGCGTCGTTGAGAGTTCGTGATGCCGTCGGGGACAACCTCATAATCAAGTGGGCCGAGACGTTGAACCACCCTGTACGGTCCGAAGTAGCGTCGCAGAAGCTTTTCACTTAGTCCACGTCGGCGTATCGGCGTCCACACCCAAACACGTTCACCGGGCTGGTATTCCACGAAACGTCGTCGAATGTTGTAACGGTGGCTGTCTGTCGTCTGTTGATTCTTGATACGAAGACGCGCAAGTTGTCGGGCTTCTTCAGCACGTTGAAGGTACTCGCTCACATCGAGGCTTTCTTCGTCGGTGACGTTGGGTAACATGGCGTCGAGCGTCGTTGCCGGGCTCCTTCCGTAGACCAATTTGTATGGAGATATCTGCGTCGTCTCCTGCACCGCCGTGTTGTATGCGAAGGTTACATACGGAAGAATGGCGTCCCACGTCTTGTGTTCGACATCGACGTACATTGACAGCATGTCGGCGATCGTCTCGTTAAGCCGCTTGGTGAGGCCGTTGGTCTGTGGGTGGTACGCTGTCGTCCGGCGGTGGTTTGTTTGGCTGTATGCCAAGATCGCTTGAGTTAAGTCGGCAGTGAATGCGGTTCCTCTGTCGGTGATAAGGACCTCCGGGGCGCCGTGACGTAGGACGATATTTTCGATGAAGAACTTAGCTACCTCAGATGCACTGCCTTTTGGCAGGGCTTTTGTCTCGGCGTAGCGGGTGAGGTAGTCGGTAGCTACCACGATCCACTTGTTTCCGAAATCCGACGTCGGGAACGGCCCCAGTAGGTCCATAGCAATCTGCTGGAAAGGTCGGCAAGGTAAATCAATTGGCTGCAGAAGTCCCGCTGGCCATGTCGGCGGTGTCTTGCGTCGCTGACAGTCCCGGCATGTCCTCACATAACGAGTGACGTCGGTGGTAAGACGTGGCCAGTAGTACCTTTCTCGTATCCTCGCGAGCGTGCGAGAAACACCGAGGTGCCCTGCCGTCGGATCGTCGTGCAGGGCCTGCAGGAGTTCTGGTCGCAGAGCTGCGCCTGCAGTCAGCAGTCAGCATCGGAAGTGCGATGGGGTGGCGTTTTGGCGAGGATGGGGAGGAGTGTTGTGGCGCAGTGCAGCGGCATAGCTCATAGCTTCCGGCTCTGGCAGCGGTGCGTGAGGAATTTGAAGCGATTGCCGAACTTCTCGCACAATGTCGGCGATTGAATCCACTTGAGGCTGCGCCTAAGGCAACAGCTTGCGCAGCTCTTCCTGCACGATCGCTCGGATCGTTTCACGCAGGTCTCCGGAGTTACTGGCTTGAGCAGCTGCGCAGTCTGCAGTCAGGCGACGATTATACTGTCTGGTGCGCATGTCCAGGGTCTTTTCGATAGTGGTCGCTTCGGCTACAAATTCTTGGACGTTTTTTGGTGGGTTTCTCATCAGTCCCGCGAAGAGCTCCTGTTTGACCCCTCGCATGAGGAAACGAACTTTTTTCTCCTCAGGCATGTCTGGGTCAGCGTGACGGAATAGTCGGGTCATTTCTTCTGTGAAAATGGCAACATTTTCATTTGGGAGCTGAACCCGGGTCTCTAATAAAGCAGCGGCCCTCTCTTTGCGAGCGACGCTCGCGAACGTTTGCAGGAATGCGCCGCAGAAGACATCCCACGTTCGGAGCGTGGACTCCCGATTTTCGAGCCAGGTCCTTGCGGTGTCTTCCAAATAGAAGAACACACGACGCAGCTTTGCGTCATGGTCCCAGTGGGGTAGGGCGGCCACACGGTCGTATGTTTCTAGCCAGGACTCCGGGTCTTCGAACGATGACCCATGGAAAATTGGTGGTTCTCTGGGTTGATGCATGACCATCGTGGGCTGGGACGCTGCGGTTGTCATTGTCGCTGCAGTCGCGGTCATGACCTTGGTCTTCCGCGCCTTGTCTTGTAGAAGCCCGTACTCCGGTGGTAGCCCTTGCTGTCGGCGGCTTGTTCGCTGCTCCTGGTTGGCGTCGGTGTCTTCTCCGCGACGTGGGCTGGGTTCACGGCTTGACGGGGGCGTCCGGTACATGAACGAAGCAGCACCTCCACCAGATGTCACGGGGTCGTGACGTGGCTGAAGACAGGAGACTTCGTGTTGGGATTTAACTGTTTATTTGGGCGAACCTGTGCCCGGTAAACGGATAGTCCAATTACGGCAGCAGTCTCGCACAGATAGCAGTCTCGGACTGATAGCGGCGAACGGAGCGTCGGCCTACGATCAACAACTGACAAGCGGTGAAGCGCGTCGGCATTTATACTCTTGCCGTCGAATGTTCTAGCGTTATCGCTGGCGGTGGCGTAGGTTCCAGAACAATCTGTACCGTTCGCACAGTGGGCGTGATCTTATCGAAATGATCTACTACAGTCCGGAACCTTCTCGAAAACTGCAGGCGCGGTTTGCGCTGAGAATCGTGTGGTGTTTTGGGACGATAACAAAAATTTGGGAAATGGAACGTGGCAATATATTACAAACATATTTTCTTCAGCACACCCAATATGCCACTTTTTTTGCTACCCACTTTTTTTTAGGTGATATCTGCAAAAATTTTTTATCGTGAACGTAAGAACGTCTTAGTGTCAATGTGGGAGCGGCCCGCTTCCGGCAGGGAAAGCAACGTGGCGTTTTCGACCTCAATAAAGCTCTGTAACTCGTCCATTGATTCCTCGCTGGCGTGCGGGTTCACTCCCATTCCGCCGTCAGTGAAAGCACTTTTCTCGCCACTTATTTCAAGGTTCTCTACAAAGAGTCGCAATTACCGAACTAAAAGCCTTTCTTTGGAGTTAATGCAGCGTCCGGCACAAATTACCTAAACATCGACGGCTGTCGAGGATTCGTTAATTTTGAATGAGAAAACATTATTTGAAGTCCGGCAGTTTCCTTCGGGCAAAGTGGGGGAGAAGGGATTAACCCCTATTCCTTTCCAACCTCCGTCGATTATGATGGCGGTGTCTGATTTATTGCACCAGTTGCGCATACAAAACATAATTGAGGGTATGCGGCCTTGATCAAGTTACATATGCGTCACTGCACTGAACCGTGAAGCAGAAAAAATGTTATTGTTCGTTTGCACGTCTTTTCAACTGTGGGAACCATTTATAACTATGAGTCTTTAACACATCTACACTTACATTACTTCTAAACGGAGTACCATTCAATAAGATTGCTTCAATTCCACACACCTATGGAGTTTTGTTGCATGACTAGTTATACAACGTTCGAGAACTTAAGCCACATATGTCAGCCTCACACTTCAGCACGTTGCGCATATAACTTTATGTGAGGAATTTCTATGCGTAGAAGTTTTTAAACGTGGCGCAGTCCGGACAAAGTTGCTGAATCGTAGCTAATAAATATATGAACCCGCGGATCAGTTCAAGCTTATATAGAAAAATTTGCAGAGTTCCGCGACGCAGTTCTGGTAGCTTCTTGAACAGAACTTTGTGGCAGCTGAACGCTATTATTCAAGCAGTATAGTGACACCTGTGGGGCAGGCATGCATTTTTCTGGTGATTAGAATAGCGATTCTCGTAGTAGTTTTGAAACGTTCTTCTTTTTTTATCTGTTGGGAAGAAGTGGTCAGTCTGAAGTTTAGTATAACTTCGTTTGTTGTAGTTTTGAATAAGTCTATGTTACAGGAACACTTACACTTACGCACTTAACTAGTTCAGTTTCAAAGGGAAAGCTGCTGTGGAATTAAAACTGCCGTTTTTGGTGGCATAGCTTGCTGCTGCCGTCACTAGTGTACCTAAGTGCTACGGCAACCAATGAATAAAGAAAATACTTATAATCGGGTGGTGACTTGACTCTAGGCCCTCTGCCTGGCAGTCGCAAATTGTTCCAAAAAGCCACGCCAGTGAGGGGAATTCCATCCCAAAATGACCCTATACATGCTTCATGTAGGTATAAAAATCACGTTAAAAATTTCCCATGACTTTTTGATATCGGAGCAAAATAACAGCCAGACATCACACAGTTTGAACTGAGGAAGGAGAGGACCATTTCGTGATTCGCAACCATTACAAAAAGGTAATCTATTTGGCATGTTGCGTCAGGATTTCACATCTGAATATCATCCCAGGGTGACTTTTATAATCCCTTATTATAGCACTGACTGTCACTCATCGCATTTTATGAGGCATCTATAGCTTTCGCCATAAGTATTTTAAACGCGAAACATTGGAAACAATCTTGTGAGTTCGTCTTATGTGTGATAAGATCAAAGTGGGCCTTTTATAAACTCGATGTCAGTGATAATATCCATGAGGAGAGGCACAAAGAGCATATCATTAAGTGGCATCGAAAGAAGCTTGCTAGCTTACTGTTGAAGTGTGTCTGATTTCTAGTGTAGAAGATGGTGCGAAATCATGTCGTTTTCAAAGTGGAGGTCTTATGCGAGTGTTGTATATATATGCGGCGGTGGCACTTACCTGTTGTTACACCTTCATTGGACCCTGTCCCACTTTCTGGCAGTATATTTCCGTTGCCTATGGACATAAAAATTGCACATCTGATAGATGACGTGACATTAGACGTTTGCCAAGTTTTTTATACAGGTTCGTTCACATGCACTGCTAATACCTTATTACTATAGAGACTAGTAAAATGTGTATATTTATTCTACTGCCCCGGCCTCATTATGCTTGGTATAGTTGTGGTTGGTAACAATAACAACGAATGTAAGAGCAGCATTTTTATTCTGGTGTTGCAAACCTGATCTAATTCACTCTTACATTATGAAAGGATTAACTGACAACCACCCTAACGTAGCACAAGGACACAAGGAAATCAAAACGTATAGTTAGATGACTTTGTACACATGCTTCAACAGTACTCCTTTTTACAGTAACCGAAAGCTTCACTTACCCTCAATCCTTGCTTCATTCTGTTTTCCTGCAGGACCTGTTGGCGTCAAGCTGATCCGATTCCCTAAAACATACGACAAAATTCATCGATTGTGACCAAGTGCCAAAGTAAGTGTCACAAACTCACACCTCCCTCCGTCTCTCGTGCCCCAATTTAGCGCTAAGTGTCATTTCTCGAATTAGTTTAGTTCTCCTTGATTATCTCCTGATATACCACTCCTTTCTGATGCGTTAATTCAGTGATAAGGCAGTTACTACAGCAAAATAGTTTCTTCTTTTAAAGATACTGTTGTGAATACGGCTACGCCAATAACGGCTACGCTCACTTAAGCAATGCACAGAAGCATAAGACCATCAGAGAGTGAGAATAATTAGAAGTAAATTGATTTTTTAACCTAGCACGCCACATTATATATGTATGTTTCAATTATTGGCAGTCTTTGCCCCCTTACGAATCTCACAACAACCTGCTTCATAGAGAAATTTTCGGGTCGACGCACCTTGTTTACCATGCTTCTTGACTTTCTTCCACAGTTTCCATTTCGGTTCATTGCCTAATGTGCACGCAAAAAAAAGTAGATAAACAGATTGGGATTATAATTTTATGCATCGTAAAAATGTTTAAAAAACATGTATAATGAAGGAATGATGACAACAAAAGGGAACAACAAGCATCATCGCAGAGTAAGGCTCCACGAGATCGGCGCTCAAGCTCCTCCATCTTCCTCGTCCTGTCGCTATCTCGAATCTTCCACATTGGTTCACCCAATAAACCTCTTTACACATGTAACACTGCGCGCACCTCCATTGGAACAATGGTCACATATAGTGACGCAGCGTCGGGTGACAGAAGTTATCTTTGCACCATGCGGCAGCAGCTTGTTCGATGTCGTTGCAAAGTTATCAAGATAACACTCGCGATTATAAAATGAAGAGCGGGTTTGATGTAGCTAGCACCTGAGGTCTGTCACATGCCACTGTAGCATCTACAAATGTCTTCAGTAACTCGCCGCGTGCCCACTCCCCACCTGCAGAGACTATACGCAGCGAAATTAAACAAATTTAACATAGTAAAAATGTTAGAACCTATGCTTACTTTTCATTCTACAGAATAATAACTAAAGATACATGACTAAAAGAGTGCTAACATGAGAAAACATACGCTTTAATCGATCATTAAAAATACTAAAGCGAGCAACTGTAGTAGTTCAGCGATATAAATTTGCACTGAATGTATTTGATTCACCACGAGAATGTTGTGTATCTCATGCCTCTACGTTCAAGACCAATCTTTTTCGCGTGATCGTTACTTGGGCATGTTAGGTACAAGATTTGTATAGCCCAAGCTAGACTCATTGTAACATGAAATGTTTATGTGAGCTCTTTTCTCTATTGCTTCTTTTTTTCATGGTATTCTAGATGCCGAGAAAGCTATCTTTTGTCTGTTTCTTCTATCAATGTTGATTACTGTATAAATATTTGTGCAGTAAGAACTCTATACTAGGGTAATCAGTTCTTTGTCAGGCTATATGCCATAACCCCCCAACACCCTCTTGTTTCTTGTGTTTTGTACAAGAAAAAAAAGAAATTGATGCGCAAATAGAATTGAATTACAATACCCAAAGTGGTGGGAGAAACACCCTGCATCTGTATCTCTTTTACCAGAGCCGGGCACTCTTATTTCGAAGGTAGGGGGTTGAAGCCCCCCCGACGGGGAAAGTGCGTTTTCATCCACGTCAGTTATATTGATTTCTGTCAAAATTACTATATCACTGAAAACCAACAGATAACGTCGATGATGCTTCTCTTGGCTTATTTCCTCGTTGGATTCATTCAGCTGGGTCGACAAAAAAACGAGCACATCAAATAATTGCACCTTTCTTGATATGCTTCTCATTGCGAGGTGGCACTGTTCGATGAGTCGGTTTGTCTACCAAAGGGCCCCCAAGTATGACATTCAGAGCACCCGTTATTTGTAACGCACACCCGGCTGACGATGATATTATCTTGCTGTGGCGGACGTGATTGAAGATTCAGCTGCAGCCGACCAAAAAAGCCCAGTCATGAGGCAGTCTTTGCCAGTTCTGCAGTTGAGTTGAACCCCTCAAAGGCTGTAACCTGGCGAAAAGATGCCATATTCTGGCAATGGTGTCTCCCGGTTCCTATGTTCAGTACGGTATGATCATTCTCATTTTTTTTTTACTGAGTGCTATGCTCAAGATCTGCGTAAATAGATTAAGGTGCACCTTAATGAATGCTAAGTGGTCAAAATTTTTCAAGCAGCCCCCTGGATGTGCGCCTCCTAATAACGTGGTGGTATTTACACGTTCAACCTCACAAGTAAAAAAAACACAGAGGGTGAAGATCCTGTTTGCATACGCTTGGACTTGACATAATAGCGGTGTTCTTACTTTTGTTAAGATAAAGATGTTATTTTTACGAATACATAGGGGAGAGTACAAAAATATTTTTGCCTTGGAACGTTTTATACAAAAGTTTCACGTGCATCATTCCAACACAGTAAACAGCAATGGATCAAGATATACAGTGCTTCCAGTCATCGGTAGATTATGAGTTGCAGCGCAAATGTATCGAAAGAGTATTCACATTCAAGGAGCTCGAGTAAGTACTCACCGACATAATATCCCCCAGGTTTTCCAACGAGATGTCTTGGCCCCTCTAGAATAGAAGTTTAACACATTGTCTGGGCATTACTTATGTCTAAATTATTTATTTTATTTATAATAATATTGTTGCGGGTTCGCGGCTATGCAGCTATGCGGGCGGTGCGAAGAAGAAGACGACAACGTTTTGGGGCTGTTCGAAAATACACAACGGCTGCCATCTTGACTGCTGGAGTACTTTTCTACTCTAAAGTAGTAAATACATTCGCAACATTTTGGTGGTGGCGCTGGGTACGACGCAAGACGGAACTTCGAAGCGGACGTGTTCTCGACTGCCCGACCATGGCAACAGAAACCAATTCTGCCGCTCCTGTTTCAGCCGCGACTCCGGCGCAGCCTGTACAGCCGGTCGTATTGACGCAACCGCGCGACCCTGGCAACTTCTGCGGCACCGACCATGTTGACGTTGACGACTGGATTCCGAAGTTCGAGCGGTTTGCAGCAGTGTACCGGTGGGACCCTACGATGATGCTCGCCAACGTTGGCTTCTATCTCTGCGGAACAGCTGGCGCGTGGTTCGAGGCTCATGAAGCGGACATAACCAGCTGGGATACTTGCAAACAGAAGCTTCGTGACCTGTTTGGTAAGGCCGTCGGACGCCAGCGGGCCGCTTCTAAAGAACTCTCTGGTCGGGCACAAACTACGACCGAATCATATGTCACCTACATCCTTGACGTTCTCGCCCTTTGCCATCGTGCCGACCCCAACATGTCCGAGGAAGACAAAGTAAGCCATTTACTTAAAGGCATTGCAGATGATGCTTTTAACATACTGGTTTCCAAAGACTGTTCCACCATTGATGACATCATCAAAGAGTGCCGCCGATTCGAAGAGCTGAAGAGTCGCCGGGTCGCCAAGAATTTCTTGCGTCTTCCGAACACGGCCGCTACGTCATCTTGCGAGGACCTTCAGCCGCCATGCAGTCAACCACATAACAACGAGAGTGTGGTTCGCATCGTTCGTAGAGAAATCGAGGCCGCGTCTCCGTCTTTTCTGACCCGCCCATCTGATGATCGACCAACGATCTCGTTGATCCAACAGGTCGTGAGAGAGGAACTGGCAAACGTTGGGCTGCAGCCTGTATGTTCGTTGACGGAACCTCGGGTCAGTACCATAGCGCCTTCTCCTGCACCAGAAAGATTCCGCCGCTATCGTGATCCTGCTCAGTGGAGGACACAGGACGACAAGCCTATATGTTTTCATTGTCATGGTGTAGGACACATCTCCCGCTACTGTCGTTTCCGCACGTATCCACCTCGGTCGTTTCCTGGCTATCGACGTGACGACAACCACCGGCCCCTGCAGTACAGCGCTCGTGACGATGGACCGTACAATGGCACTCCTGCGACGCCAGTCCGCCGGTCCAGCCGTTCGCCGTCCCCGCATGACCGTCGCTCCAGGTCACCTCAGCACCGCCGCTATTCGTCGCCCCACCCTAGTGGACGCCCTTCTTCGGAAAACTGAGCAATGCAGCTCCCGGAGGTGACGCTGCATTGGACTCCCGACCTGAAAACCCTCTGCTGACCTTGACTACGGACAAAAACCTGCTTGATGTAGAAGTGGATGGCCTTCCTGTTACTGCCCTTATTGACACCGGCGCACATATTTCAATTCTGAGCTCTGACCTCCGTGCACGATTAAACAAGGTCCTTACGCCGCCAGAGTCCCTATTTGTACGTGTCGCTAGTGGAGCGACCCCGGCTGTGCTCGGAATGTGCACCGCGCGTGTGAGATTCGCCGACCGCCAGACGTCCGTTCTATTCCATGTTCTCGCTCACTGTCCACATGACGTCATCCTTGGACTCGATTTTTTGTCCGACCACTCCGCTGTAATTGACTGCTCAGCCGGCGTCGTGCAACTTGACTTGCCTGCGGCCACCGAAGAGTCGAAGATGGTACAGAACAAGCTTTCGTGCGCTGAGTTTGTTCGCCTCCCACCCCAAGCCCTAACTTGTGTCACAGTTGAACCATATCCCAGTGTTCCGGATGGGGATTACGTGGTCTTTCCCTCTCCTGGTGTTTTACTGGCCCGCAACGTTTCCTCCCCGTACACCATATTAACTGTCACAGCGAACAAGACGTGCCTTCCTCTTCTGAACTTCGGACTCAGCCCTCAAATCCTACCACAAGGCATTGTTCTCGCCACTCTTTCACCGTCACACGAGTGCCAGATCTCATCAGTGTCACGTGAACTGGCCACAGTCGCCTCGCCGAACCCGCATAGCACCGACGCAGCCAACTCTACACGGCTCAACAATGTAACTAAGATGATTGCCTCAGACCTGTTGCCGTCTCAGGTCAAAGACCTCACTGATCTTCTCACGAGCTATTCGGACATATTTGACTTTGACGGTAGGCCCATAGGTCAAACATCGCAAGTCAAACATCGCATTAATACCGGTGATGCAGCTCCAATTCACAGGCGTCCCTATCGAGTGTCACCATCAGAGCGCCAAGTTATCCAACAGGAGGTGAATAAGATGCTCACAAAAGGCATCATAGAGCCCTCATCGAGTCCGTGGGCGTCCCCTGTAGTGTTAGTTAAAAAGAAGGACAATACCTGGCGTTTCTGCGTGGACTATCGGCATTTAAACAAGGTCACCAAAAGGGATGTCTACCCGTTACCTCGTATTGATGATGCCCTGGACTGCCTTCATGGCGCAACCTATTTTTCTTCGATAGACTTACGCTCCGGTTACTGGCAGATCGCCGTGGACGACCTCGACCGGGAGAAGACCGCCTTTGTAACGCCCGACGGTCTCTACCAATTCAAGGTAATGCCGTTTGGCTTGTGCAATGCGCCGGCAACGTTCGAGCGGATGATGGACACGCTTTTGCGCAGCTTTAAATGGTCTATCTGCCTGTGTTATCTGGACGACGTGATTGTGTTTGCCCCAACCTTTAAGTCTCACCTCGAGCGCCTTTCCTCAATTCTTTCAGTATTTCGAGAGGCTGGGCTCCAACTTAATTCTTCGAAATGCCATTTTGGGCATCGCCAAGTTACTATTCTAGGGCATCTCGTTGACTCCTCCGGCATCCGCCCCGATCCCGACAAAGTCCGAGCTGTCCTGGATTTTCCTGTACCGACTTGTGTCAAGGACGTTCGAAGTTTTGTGGGCCTATGCTCATATTTCCGACGATTTGTCAGAAACTTCGCAGAGGTCGCACGCCCCCTCACTGATCTTTTGAAGAAAGATGTACCATTTGAGTGGGGTCCTGATCAAGGCACGGCCTTTTCCCAGCTCATAACACTTCTGACCACGCCACCGATTCTCGCCCACTTCGACCCGTCTGCTCCAACCGAGGTCCGCACTGATGCTAGTGGCTACGGTATTGGCGCGGTTTTAGCCCAGCGTCAATCCGGTCACGATCGAGTTCTTGCGTATGCCAGCCGGCTCCTTTCTCCTGCCGAACGCAATTACTCTATTACGGAACGCGAGTGCCTGGCGCTTGTATGGGCAGTTGGTAAATTCCGCCCCTATTTATATGGCCGGCCTTTCACAGTTACCACTGACCATCACGCTCTATGCTGGCTTTCAGCCCTCAAAGATCCAACGGGGCGCCTTGCTCGTTGGGCTCTGCGCCTCCAGGAATTCACATACACAGTGGTTTACAAGTCTGGCCGTTTACACCAAGACGCCGACTGCCTCTCCCGGTACCCCGTTGACGCTCCAGATCTAGTAACCGACGACGCGTCCATCTGTATTTCCTCGCTCTCTGCTTTCGGCAACATGGGATGTGAGCAACGGCGTGACGCGTCCCTACGCGAGCTAATCGACCGCCTGAACACAGGCTGTACAGACAGTTCGCTTCGCATGTTCGTAGTCATAGACGGCATTTTATACCGCCGCAACATGCACCATGTGGGAAACGAACTACTACTCGTAATACCCACTCATTTGCACTCGACCGTACTTCAGCAACTACATGATGTACCAACGGCTGGCCACCTTGGTGTTGCCAGAACGTACGACCGTGTCCGCCGACGCTTTTTCTGGCCCGGCCTCTACCGTTCTGTACAACGTTATGTTAGGTCTTGTGAGTCGTGCCAACGCCGCAAAAGGCCAGCGGTACACCCCGCCGGCCTCCTTCAACCGATCGACGTACCTGCCGAGCCTTTCTATCGTGTCGGCCTCGACCTGCTGGGCCCTTTCCCTCTTTCTACCGACGGTAACAGGTGGGTCGCCGTCGCCATAGATTACTCGACCCGTTTCGCAATTACGAGACCTCTTCCAAGCAGCTGCGCTACAGATGTCGCCGACTTTTGATTCAAGACGTCATCTTACATCATGGTGCTCCTCGTCAACTGGTCACCGATCGCGGTCGCTACTTTTTATCTAAGGTAATTGACGATCTACTTCGTTCTTGTGCAACCAAGCACAAGCTTACGACGGCCTACCATCCTCAAACAAACGGCCTCACAGAACGTCTGAATCGCACACTCACTGACATGCTCGCCATGTACGTGTCGACGGATCATCGTGACTGGGACATTGCGCTACCCTTTGTCACTTTCGCTTACAATAGCTCACGCCACGACACTGCTGGATATTCTCCCTTTCACCTTTTGTATGGAAGAGACCCGACATTGCCGTTCGACACGCTTGTACCCAACCCTGCCGACCTGTCCACAGCATATGCTCGCCGCACTATTAGCACCGCGGAGAAAGCCCGTCAGATTGCCCACCAGCGCCTTTCGGACTCGCAGCTCCGTCAGAAACGTAGCTATGACAGCCACCATCGGGACATCCACTTTAGTCCAGGTGACCTCGTTCTTCTGTGGACTCCGTCGCGACATGTTGGTCTGGCTGAAAAGCTTCTACCCAAGTATTCCGGACCTTATCGTGTGCTACGGCAAGTAACTGATGTTACCTATGAAATAGCACCTCTAAACCCTTCGATACCTTCCACATCTTCCGACATCGTCCACGTCGCTCGCCTCAAGCCGTACATCTCGTCCAACACCTGCTAACAAGCGCCGGGTCGGCGCTTTTCGCCGCCGGAGGTCGATGTTGCGGGTTCGCGGCTATGCAGCTATGCGGGCGGTGCGAAGAAGAAGACGACGACGTTTTGGGGCTGTTCGAAAATACACAACGGCTGCCATCTTGACTGCTGGAGTACTTTTCTACTCTAAAGTAGTAAATACATTCGCAACAATATAATAGTTGTCTGGGTCACATTTATTGATACCTGCTTAATGATGTATCGGTTCTCGCGATCATCCTGAATTTCGCTTGCGACGAAAGCACAGTTCAAGAGAGAGAAGTGCCAAAACATTTCACAGCATATCCACGAAGTGATTGGTGACGAGTGGGCGAAGCTCCGGGGAATCATTCAACGCCATACATTTTCCTCTCAATCATACAAAGACGTGACAGCGTGTGTGATGTATATACAAAGTTGTTTAATGATCACCATGCGCATATGGTGTGGAGATGTCCATATGGATATTCATGTGGACATCCGTATGAATATATAATGTGTATAGTGTTCCACGCCGATGAAGAGCTGACATTGCTTGACCTACGGAGCTTCCCCACTAAACTTTGTCGCGGCTAGTAAGTGGTAGTAGCTAGGAAATAGAAAAACAAACAAATGAAAGGAGCAAACAAAGAAAGTAAAAAGGAAGGAAAGAGCGAGAGAGAGAAAGAGACAAAAATAAATAAATAAATTCATATTGCAGTTAAATAGCAAAGGCAGAATGAAACAAAAGGTAAGAAAAAGAAAGAAGGTGAAAAAAAGCGCCAGGCCTGTGTGGAACGCACAGCACAGTCACAAAAAAAGGTGGAAGAGCAGCCTTTCAGAGCCTTTGTTAAACACTCTTCGGGTTATTGCTATAAGCACATCTGCAGAGTACCCAGTATGACATAAATCATCCGAGCTTTTGTGTGGTAGGGTGGCACTCACTGTGCCATCTTTCGCCATTCCTCCTAGAAGGATAGTACCCCATCCATACTTTTAATGAATTTGTGCATTTTTTTTATGCCGTGGCTGACGAAGGTGAAGAATTGTGCCAGAAACGTTTGTAATAGGTTGGAGCTTTGGACGACCCTCTCGTTACGCAATTCACACTGTGTGGCGCCTTGTTATTGCTTTGATGTTCTAAAACGCTTTATGACTCATGTTGAGGCAATTCCTTTCCCGGCATCAAGCCTGCCTAAGGCCAGCTTGTAACGGACTTTCAAGCACCGGTGTGGCTCTGTGTAAGAGACACAGACACAGAACCAGGATGGTGCTTTAATTCTGCTGCAGTCAGACTGTCTCATTTGTAATAGGCCAGAAACTATTGACCAAGTTTTTTGCATTGCTGGGAGGGAGTGTATTTTGGGTTTTATTGCTGAGGACAATCAAAAAGGAATTTCCGCTAGGCCCACACAATATCAGATTTCTACCGATTGAGAATGAAGATGCTTTGCCATTTTGCTTAATGATGTTAACAGGCCTCCGCAGTTTATTGCAGGCCCGTATGGCAAGATTTCTCTGTGATTCAAATGCACGACCCACAAGAATGTACTTTCGAGAGTGCGTGGCGAAATTGGTGGAACTTACGAAAACACAGTAGTCTGTTTCAGAGTGGTTGTCAAGGGTGGGACTACAGGCAGCTCTCAAGGAATATTGAAGCTAGCGTCTCTTCTGTAGGACTGCCACCACTTTTTTTCGCGACCTTTACAGTATTCTGCATATGCATAGTGACTAGGAACAGACAATAACGCAAAAAAATGGCATGGCTCTGTGGTAGAGTATTGTGGTAACCCGCAGGAGACACGGGTTCGAATACAATTGTGTCATTGGTGTTTTTTGTTTACTTAGTCTTTTTTTTACTATTTCGCGCGATAGTGGCTACTGAAGCCGGCAGTGGTGGACAACTAAGGCACACGTGACCCTTGTTGTGATCTCATAACAGCTTTCGCTGTAAAGGTAAACCGAAGAGAAACGAAAAAAGTTGCCCGTCCCCGCACTTCATTTTGGAGCGAAAGCTGAACAAGAAGTGCGGCGACATTGGCGCCAACATTGACGCTGGCGTTCATCGCGGCGTTGCACAGGACAGAAACCTGGGGAGGCACAAAACACTCAGTAATTGACCGCCGGCGTTTCCTACTGGAACGGGTCAGTCGCTGCTAACTAGCAATGAGAGACAGAAAACTCCGACTCGACACAGGTACCCGCAGTTCGCTTTTAGTTAACGCACACGCTACGAATTTCCATCGTTGAACAAAACAGGGGGAAGGGCACGCATCCGCTGTAAAGTGGTCACGCCCCACAGCGAATCGAGCACGACCATAAGACGGTTCGCATCTAAAAACTTCCTCAAAGTTCCTTGAAAGTGTTCGCCGGGTACCTCGTTTCTCCGAAGAGTGACGAAGAACGACAAAGTGAATGTCTTCTACAGAATGATTTATTGCGCATTGGGTACCCTGCAAGTGTGCTCGCAGCAGCTACCAAAACAGTGTTAAAAAAAACGCTCTGAAAGTCCGCGCTGCTAGCTTTCGCTTTATAACTGCGCTACACGTTCCGCGCAAGACTGGCGTTTCTCGATTTTTTTTCCTTCAGGCTTGCAGCCCTGGTATAAAGCTGCCTTAATATTGGTATTGTTGGGAGAGGTCTAAACAATAAGCATGCTTTCACATGAAGTCACTGTTACTTGACTGAGCCATTGTAGTCTCATTACATCTCAAGGAAACATCACTGCTCTTTGTATACTTACTTGATTGTTTTGCCGAAGTTTCCCGCGCCCCATCGTAGGTTATCCTGAGGGTGTCTTCATGCCCTACAAACATAGGTAAAATGCAACGCGATTACACACATAGCTGTGTTGACGGCACTATTTAAACACAAAAACCAACCACAAATATAGCATCTAGAAAAGCTATTTAACTGTAACAGTTTAGTTACGGATGTGTGGAGTGCAGTTGTATACCTTGAAGTCTAAAAAGTCTGCTTTTAACAATATTTATCTTATTGTTGGCTTGTATTCATAACCCAACTGTCACTCAATTCACCTGCATAAAGTAATTATTGGAAGAGACGTAACCAATAACATGGTCTCATACGAAGTGAGCTTAACACCAGTTATTTACTACACCTTCGTCATAGCTATAAAAGAAATATCGCAGCTCTCCATACGTACCGTGTTCTTTTTTCCCCCAAGGCTGTGCCAGGACTTTTTCTACGAGCGTGCGTGCTCCTCGCACTCCTGTAAACGCGCGTTTGAAGTGCAGTCATTATATGCGCGACTAGGCCGATGACAGTTAATATGCGCGAAAATTCCAAATTCATGTCCACTAAAAGGGAATAAAACGTACAAGTTGAATCACTAAGTCCTCCTCCGTGAAACTCTGGCTATGGTGCTCGGTTGCTAATCTGGAGGTCACGTGTTCTATTCCGGTCGCGGCAGTAGCATTTCGGTGGAGGTGAAATAGCAAAGACCCGTCTATACTGTGCGATGTGAGCGCACGTTAAAAACACCAGATGGCCGAAATTTTCGGAGCCCTTCCCTACAGCGTCCCTAGTGATCATATTTTGATTTTGAGACGTAATACTCTAGATACAAATATTAAGTTAATTACTAAATTGTCCAGCTCGTTTACGTGATCTCAAGTACAACAAGTTTTCTTTTAACATTTGTATACATCCTAATATAAACCTGTGACTTTGTGCGTTCGTTCCTATTGTTTGAAATTCTGAAGTTTATCAAACACTGATATTGCTCTAAGAGCCTGAACGATAAGGCGTGCAATTTATTTAACGAAAGTGTTACTTCATTTAGGTAATGCAGCTTAGTTTTAGGGGCGAAGCTCCTTATAGCAGCACCCGTTCGTCCCGCGTCTCGTCGTAGTATGTAACCAGTCTTACGCTTTGACCTGCAAGGTATAATATTTGACCTCCAAGGTGGTGCCAGTGAGAGATTCCTTCTGTGCGTTGTTGAACAACAAAAAATAGTGCTCAATGTACATGCCAATAGCTGATAATGGGGTATGAGAGACAGCAGCATTCGGCTTTTAGTTAACGTGCACGCTGCGATCCCCATTAGCAGCCATTGGCATGTACATTGAGCACTATCTGAAGGGAAAGGGTTGCTACGTTATACCCGCTGGGTGTAACGACCTTAGTTTTAGAAAGGTTTAGCGAGCGTTGAGCCGCAGTGCCATAAATACAATGAACTAGTGTATACCATGAATGAACTCGAGGTAGTTAAAGGTGGGAAGTAGGTACGAAGTGCAAGCCGTAAGAAAGTAAAAGACGAATTCTCCTGTCTCTCATTTCCCA
Organism: Rhipicephalus microplus; assembly: GCF_013339725.1. Taxonomy (NCBI): domain Eukaryota; kingdom Metazoa; phylum Arthropoda; class Arachnida; order Ixodida; family Ixodidae; genus Rhipicephalus; species Rhipicephalus microplus. The sequence continues at coordinate 42,861,212 of NC_051168.1, forward strand.
TGCAGCCATTGGCATGTACATTGAACTCTATCTGCCAGGAAAAGGTTGCTACGTTATACTCGCTGGGCGTTACCTCCTTGGTTTTAGAAAGGTTTAGCGAGTGTTGGGCCGCAGTGCCATGAATACAGTGAACTAATATATACCATGAACTCGAGGTGGTTAAAGGTGGGAAGTATACCCGAAGCGCAAGCTGTTAGAAAGTGTGCGTGTGCCACCTCTCGTTTAGTCCTGGAATGTCCGCTGTATGGCGGTGTTTCTATATGGGGAATATATGATGAAAAGATGCAAGATGGTGATACTTGGAGTGTTGAATAGATGGACGAACGGACACACAGACAGATGCATGAATGGACGCATGAACGGACGCAGGGGCGAATGCATGGACGAACGCAGGAACGGACGCACGCACGGACGGGTGGATGGACGTATGGACAGTCGCACAGACGGAAGGAAGCAAGAACGAATGGACGGACGAATGCTTCGCCCCACTCTACATCATTCACTCCGTGGATATGCTGCCAGTTTTTTTATACCTTAATAAAAAACTTCACAGGTATAAATACTTACTCTGTTTTTTCTCTCCAGCCTCTGCAACAGTTGGGTCTTCTTGCCTGCGCTTTCCTCGCCACCCTATAAATATTTTCATTAAAAAAGCGGTCATGACATGTCTAACTACCTTAAAAGATCCCCGTGACGCGTTTCCAAGCAAACGTCGAATGACTTCACGAAATGAGTTTAGTTCCTGTCAGATCGACCACCACAAACATTTTGTTAGAATCGTTCAAGTATACGAGCACAGTTACAGATTTGTTGCGTGGCGTAATTGATTTATTTTTGCTCTCGCCCCCATGAGCACGCTAGAGCTAAAGCAAAGAAGGATGGCACCGAGGAATAAAGTTACATCACGCGTCATCAGGCATCATTATCTTGAGCAGTGTGGCTTGTTTTTATTTAAACGCGAAGATCGTGCGTGGCTCCTGGCGACCTCGCGCGACGGCCAATGGAAGTGTGCAGCTCACAATGCTTATCCAGACAATCGCCCGAAATTTTGAAACATGGTGGGATCATTCAGGTACTTTGCATCATTTGAGGACAGAAATTGCGATAACTTCAAGCGTTTTATATTGTTTGACTGACGTATTTTCAGGAACCTCGACTACTAATCGGCGATGTGTTCTCTCCCGGCAAGCTGAAAAAGTGTTGCAGATACACTTTAAACACCGGATAGCATGAATTAGATACATGACAAAAAAAAAGAACATGGAGGCACATAACCGCTATACTCGCAACTAAACTTTATTGAGGAAACTTTTCCTGCTTATGTACACAGCCCCCATCAGCTCGTGCAGGTGCTACACTCGAGGCTGTGTATATATTGGAAGAAACTCTCCTGAATAATGCTTAGTAGCGAGTAGCACTTGTCCCGTGTTTCTGTGTTCTTTCTTAGTTGTGTACCGAATTCGCACTATTCGGTATTCAAGATCACGAACCAAAGAGCACCCAGTGACGAATTTTTTTATGCATAATTACGTTGATGACAGTTTCTGTGTGTAAAAATCCACAAATAGTCGTCCGCTTGAACACAACGAAATATATAAGTTGGGTTACTAAAGTGGGTACCTGCTTGCATAATCTGATGTCTAAAGAATGTTTTATCACAATACGTTTGCTCAATTGTCAAGCTGTTCCATCGCGCATTTGTGTATTGTTTATTCCGAAATTCACATTAACATAGGAAACATTTCAACACTCCCCACTATACAGACGAAGCAGTTAACGGTTAGTTTCTTATCCTACTCGTCCATTTTTTTCCCGGCACTTTTACTTTCGCGCGAACCTATTTTACGAAGTACACTTTAATGTATAACCTGCTTAGCAGAACATTAGCGCATGCTGCACTGAATATGATGTTCCAGAACATATCATCATTACGCTGCCATTATTTCTGTTTTGGTTTTATTTTAGTGCCTGCTTTCGATAAACATCTCTCGTGATAATACTGGCGGCTCCGTGGTATGCACGGTCAAAGGTTCCAAATAAAACCATAACCTACACACACATTGCTTTTATTCTTATTCTTATACCTGGTTCGGGAATTATTCATATTAATTATGGTGCACTATGTAATCAAAAAGCTGTAATCAAGAACTAAGCTTGCGCAAATGACTGAATTACGTAATGCTTTGTCAATTTTTCTTCTTGTTGAATTGTTGCTGAACCTCGTGTTGTGAACCAGCGCATGGGTGGGATTGACAAGTGATTTTCCCGCTACAAACGAAACCAGATTTCAATTGCAGCCTTCAGTGATAGCATTTAGCTGCAGGTGAAGTGCACAAACACTCGTTTTCAGGCATGAAGGCGGACTTCAAAAAATCAGATGGGCGAAGTTGAATGTGATTCGACCCAAACTGCGTCTCAATGTTTGCTTAAAATATAAATCCCGGTGAAGCGAATATTCACTGAGCTTTAAAATACTCATAATATGACTTGGATATAGAGCACGGAATAGTTGCTGTAAGATTATCTAGCATGGCTCATAGTCACTGCCCAGCAGAAAGCCGCCCTTGAATTCTGACTGTGTCACACCGAGATATTTTGCTTTGCCAATAAAGCTCCACCTCTAGACTTATAACACCACTTTTAACATAATGTTATAAGAAATACTGATAATAAATTAACCTTTGGTGCTCCAAAAGCGTGCAGGTGAGGAGAACGCTAATCTTTGTTCTATCAGATAAACTTCTAAATAAAGCGTAATGTACTACACTTTTAACAAGCATCATTCGGGTCACGGAAGCACGACAACCTATTGAGAAAGCACAATGAAGGATTGTTGACCACTTTGTGTTGACCGCAATGTGGCAAGTTGAAACAATAATTTATAATCATGATGCTCACGCCCCCTGCCCAATACATCTTAAAGCAAAACGCTTTCTTAGGCTTGCTGGTTCATGGTTTATTAATGGAAATATATTTTAGCGCAAAGCAACACACGAATACTACTGTCTTCTTTGTCTGTCCATGTGTTGCTTTGCGCTAAATTATTACTTCCTTCAAAATGCGTACTACAAAACTTATTTGTTGGCATCATTATGAACGTATGTGATACGTTTATTGAACCCCACACATCAATTAATCGTATATGATACGTTCTCTGGCTGTATGATTGGCCTCATGAAATTATTGACTCATCCACGTATTTTTCTGTGTCTTAGTTTCATTGTCAGAGTTGTACTTTTTACGTAACTTGGCGCGTGTAGGGTTGTACACCCGATCAGATCAATGCCTCAGCGGTAGCTGGTGCCTTACCTGAACACAACCACATCATGTGCTTTTTGTCTTGTGTTTTTTGAGGACTACAGGCCTACGTGACCACCTTTAACTTTTGTGTAGTGCCACCGCTGCATACGCGCCGACCGATTGACTGACAATCCTCTTTTTTTTCTCTCTCTCTCTTTCTCTTCTCTTTCCTCTCTCTCTCATCTTTATGCTCCCCTTCCCATTCCCCCTGCATAGGATAGCAAACCGGGCATGTGCCTGGTTAACCTCCCTGCCTTCCCTTTTGTTGTGTATCCCTCCCCCCCCCCCCATATCCTGATACAGTATCGATTAAAAGAAATGAAATTGACACGTTTGGCAAGAAAGCATGAGTCACATTGTTCTTATAAGTTAACTGAACTCACCTGCAAGTCTAGACAAGTCTTCCTGCGCTCTGCCCATGTAGACTCCTAAAGTTAAATAGACCGCAGTTGTTATTTTGTTATTTCCACTGTTTTAAAGCACTTAAGGTAATTGTGTGGGTTTGTGAAATACACGCAAAGTATTCTGACGTAAACAAAATATCGCACAAAAAATGTTAGCTATGGACAGGTAGAAGTAGTAATCATTCTGCTTAGGACACGAAAAAGCATTGGAAACTTCACTTTATCACCCGACTGAAGGGAATTTCTTGTTTACCTTTTCATGCTAAACATGCTCTAGGAACATATGAAGCACTCTCAGATTGACACCCTGTGGTCAGCCTGACCAACATAGTGCTGAAGATAATTATGTTTGTTATAATAGATATTTACTTTAGGTAAACCGTTCTATACTGTATGCTCCTGTTTGAATCCTGTTTGTTAAAAAAAAAAACGTTTAGCTTTTTTGGGTTACGGTCAAACTCGTTCAATGCGAAGAACGGTGGTTACAGCCCAGCCGCAAGGAACGCTACAATAAAATTATTTATACTTATTTTTAGGTTTACGCTTTAATTCTATATTTTCTATAAGGAGGCATTCTTTAAAAGTTTTTATGCAACTGCAACGCCTCTTTTACACACCTGAGCGAGTCATCACTCACTTCGATGAAGTTGTTTATGGTGTGAATCGTCATTATGAGCAAGAACATCTCTAATGCACAACTTAATGAAAACATTTATTTCGCAACAAGCTGCACGTGAGTAATAACGTATCATTGTTCATTTTTTATTATATTACGTCTTTATTTTGTTTTATCTCTTGGGCTTTACAGTGAGGGCAAGAGCAGAAACACTTCCAGAATACAAAAAAAAATTCATGAATGAAAATTCAGACAACTCGAAATGTAAAACATAGCCCCAATTCTGAGGTCTCACTGGATGTGTCAGAGTCAGAAATACCGATGGTTGCTGTTGAAACTGGATACCAGGAACAGCACGTCTTGAAATTAGTAGGAAAAACGTTACAGAATTACTTCAAAGCATGTACACATTCTTCTTGTGTTTGACGCGAGATAAGGTGGAAGGTGCAGGCTATATTGCAGATGCAAGCAAATGTTACCAGTAAGGCACGCTCTCCAGGTCAGCCTGTTTGTTCTCCTCAATAAAGTTGAATTTGAAATAAATTTGCATCACCACAACGCGGTAATGCTTGGGCGAAAATTTAGAATCAGTTCACTTGGAAAGCGCCCGACCCCTAATATACAAGATATACAAAAATGGGGGCTTCAATAGACAATAACAAGACGTTTTAGGTGCGTAACGTTGCATGTCAATCTCTAGCCTTGAACAGTGTGGTATAATATAAACAGCTTGCGAATAATTGCCACTACGTAACAACAACAATAACACTGGAAAAAAAGTTATGACATTATGAATTTGAATATTTTTATGTTACGTATGCTGCACTTTCAATATGTCTTTGAAAATTAGTCCATTCAATGGGACTGTAATTATGTGACGTAACACTTGCGGCCGATTTTGGGCACGATAATATGACAAAGCTTCTTTTTTGTATATCTATATGATACACGAAGAACCCGATAACTTTGAAGTGCTCTCAGATTGTTTCCTGTTTGCGATTGTTTTACCTTATTGACTATTATCGCCACACTCCATGCTGGCTTGGCAGGTAAGGTGTCGTGCCACTAAGCTTAAGAACACGGGTTCGATTCCCGAAGGGCCAGAACACTCATGTAGTTAAATTTACATGTTCGTCAAGGAAGTGCAGGAGGTGAAAATTATTCTGAATTCCACTAAGACGTACTTCATAATTCTAGAGAGATTTCTCCATTTAAAATGCAAGCATTGTCACCATTATTGTTCTTAATCAAGCGCATGCTGTGCACGTCATAAAACAAAAGGCTGCAAAAAAAGCCACACTATGAGGAACCATACAACTTAGCCGATAGTGTGTACTGTAGCACAGTTTATTATTTTATGTGTATTTTCTATGAGGTGGTCAACCACACTGTGTAACATGATATGCTAGCAAATAAAGACATAGATGAATAGAAACACAGCAGCAACGCCCGCTATTATGAAGCTTTACTCCGCACAAAACACTGTTTGTGTGCTGCACGAGGCTCTCCTAAGTCCATAACGCAACGGTAGGCAATAAGCCTGGTAGTACCTGATGAACAGCAGCTAAATTATGCATTCATCACCCTGACTATAAGTCTCACATATGTCATTACTAGAAACCGGACTTTCATTGATATGTGGGGTTTAAAGTCCCAAACCACCATATGATTATGAGAGACGCCGAGGTGGAGGGCTCCGGAAATTTCGACCACCGGGGGTTCTTTAACGAGCACCCAAATCTGAGCAGACGGGCCCACAACATTTCCGCCTCCATCGGAAATGCGGCCGCCGCAGCTGGGATTCCATCCCGCGACCTGCGGGTCAGCAGCCGAGTACTTTAGCCACTAGACCACTGCGGTGGGGCAGACACCGGAATTAAGGCAAATGCTTATTCTATTCCTGGCGCTACTAAAGTATCACTTTGATAGGTGAGTAAGAATGAAAGGTTAAGAAGCACTATTATAGTGCATATAAATTCTTGTTTTGCGGCTTGTGCCTAAAATGCCTACGAACGAATATAAATGACTGTTTCTATTTCTAAACTGGCACCCGTAAAATCACTATTTAGCCAGAAGTTGCGCTTCGAGACGCAGTTTTAAATTAATGTTCGTGTGGCCGTGCGTCATTGACTATTTTAAGCGCTATAGAGATTGAATAAGTTCTATAGTACAACCATTTCAAGAAAAACAATGGCTACAAGGCGTGCAGTGAGGTGCGCCGGCGAGAACGTGCCGCAATGGCACGAGCAGTTGGCGAATACGAAACCGCTTACTGTGCTGTGTTTGTTCCCTTTCTGCGTGTCCTCTGGTTTTTCACACTGTTTTCCAATTCCGGAGAGCCATCAAGACAAAGCTGAGTGAATACATAAAAAAGAATAAACATGTCATGCCTACGCGGCTTTTGTTGTTTAGTTAGTAATTTACTTTTCAGTGTGTTCACCGCCAGCAAAACAAATAGCTCTATACGCATTTCAATCTGGCTAATAGCAGGGATTCCTGCCTTTTCCTTCTGATCTGACCTTCTCAGTCAGGCCGGAGAGAAAGGCACCCAATAGTGTCTTGATTCGAAAGCGGACACTTGACTCAGCGTGCTATGTAATAAATGAAGAGATCCTGTTCTGTGAGCAGTGTGAGACAAAGGACAATCAATTTCGTAGCTGTGCTCGAATGTTGGCGCCTGTTCTGCCATCGTAAACAAAATTTAGTTTTTTTTTTGTTTTCCTGTCGTCGATACATATGATGCACGTCTTCGTTTTAAGTCATTTGCACTTACGTAGATAATTACAGATGATGATGATTATAATTAATATTTATATTATTATTATTATTATTATTATTATTATTATTATTATTATTATTATTATTATTATTATTATTATTATTATTATTATTATTATTATTATTATTATTATTATTATTATTAAAGGTAATTATTCTGCCTTTGCTTGACATGTTGACAGCAGTGATAGTGGTCTAGGGTCATGGTTCTCGACTAGTCACGGGATCAAATCCTGGCCGTGGCGGTCACTTCCATGATGGAAACGAAAATGCTTAAGGTCCGTGTACTTCGATTCCGGTACACGTCAAAAAAAAAAAACCAAGGTGGTTGAAATTTCCGGAGCGCTTCACTACGGCATCTCTAATGAACGTATCATGGGTTTCAGATGTTAAACTCCAAAAATTGTTATTACTACTCTAGACGTACAGCGCTTCGCGATAGGTAGAGAGACGCTTGAAGTTGTAAAGGAATAATTCTCCTTGGGACAGGTAGTAACCGTGGAACCGGACGACGAGAGTGAAATAACTAGAAAAATAAGAATGGAGTGGGTCACATTCTCAAGTCATGAATTGTAATCCACCACTAACCCTCAAGAGGAAGGTAAAAGCTGCATCTTGTCGGTACTTACCTAAGGAGCAGAAACATGAAGAATTACAAGGAGGGTTCAGCTTTAATTGAGGACGACGCAGCGAGTGATGGAAAGGAAAATGATAGGTGTAACCTTAAGATACGAGAGGAGATCATTGTCAGGTAACAAACAGGGGTTAAGAATATCATAGTTGAAATCAAGAAGAAATGAACAAGAGCCGGGCACGTAGCGCGTAGGCAGGATAACCACTGGTGATTAAGGGTAACTGACTAGATTCTGAGACAAAAACGCGAAGGGAAGACATAAAGTTAGGTAGACCGATGATATTAAAACGTACGCAGGTATAACGTGGCAGAGGAAAGCACAAGATTGGGTTGATTGGCGAATAATTGGAGAGACCTTTGCCATTTAGTGGGCGTAGTCAGGCTGATGATGATGACTGAATATATTGGTGGTCTGAACACAGTTTTTCTGCCTATTTCTAGCGTCTGAAACACGCTTTTTATTTTCCAAAATCCTGCCCCTATACTGAAGTCCACCTAACAGATGAAGCGGACAGATTAGCTCCTAGCAATTTCACGTGTTTATTCCTTAGCATGACAGAAGGGGCTCTTCACCTATAATCTCTCCCATTATCTCACCGAAAAGATTCAAAAATAGTGCCTTATCCATCAGTGTCAAGTTTGCGCAGCATGCAAGTACGAGTGATAAAAAAAGCATTGCATGCTGTTTTGTACAAGAAATAGCGTACTTAATTGTGCCACCTCACCTGATATTGACGTCACATTCCTGTTGCAATCACGCTAGCGTTCTTTATGACAGCAAGTGAGATAAGAAGTAAAAGAAAACATTGACGCGCACGCATTTTGCTCCAGCATACACAATGCCTTAGATTTCGCTTCGCAGATTTGGTCTTTCACAATCAAGCCCGGAATATCTTTGTGATACCCAGCTTCCTTGAGCTGCCTCTGAAGGGCTTCTCCGTTTCTTTGTTCACACCCAAGCCCCTTGTTCGCCAGTGTCATGTCACGTAGCTATAACCAAAACAAACTATTCCTACGTGTAGGAAGAAACGTAACCGATTCAAGAGATCCGTGATATCAGTAGCATATAACCAGTCTTTAGCGTATACTTTAGCGCATCAAGATACACTCCTCGTGACATTCATGTTACTTTCGCAGAATAAACCCAGCTGCGGCGGCTGCATTTCCCATGGAGGCGGAAATGTTGTAGGCCTGCGTGCTCAGCTTCGGGTGCACGTTAAAGAACCCCAGGTGCTCGAAATTTCCGGAGCCCTCCACTACGGCGTGTTTCATAATCATATTGTGGTTTTGGGACGTTAAACCCCACATATTAATCAATCAAATCGCAGAAAAAAAATTTTAGTAGCAAGAATGAAGTTCATTCACACACACACACACATAAACAGCGTGTAATAGGAAAACCCTTAAAATTTACTCACTCGCTTTAGCAAGCTCCAATTGCGCTACTATTATCAAGACATGTACGACGGTGACCAAGGCCACCTTCATCTTACGCCGTTTTATAAGATTATGATGATACACATAAAACGGTATAATCCCAAATCCATGAACGTGTGAGCAGCCCACGAAGTTGTGACCACAGCTTGCAATCAACAGCTTCGGTGAAAAGGCCGGCATTGTTTCTTGTCAAAGCACAATGTGACAATGGCTACCTTTTTTTTTTCTTTCGAAAACACCCGCTAGAACAAACTGCGATAGCTCATGCAGAGACCGGAGCTGCGGCGAATCTTTCCGACGCTCTCTCCACTTCCAAACATAGCAATGCTGCGACTGCTCACCTGTTCCTGTGTCTGCGAAAGATAAAGAATGCTACGCAACACTCGGGATATTATTATCAAAATTGTTCCTGACTTTCGGGACGGCACATCGCACTTCAGAAAGTTCACCGCAGCGTAAGTAAGTAGACTCATATCTACTCATCTTCAGCATTACTATGACCCTTACTTGGATTTACCTCTATACTCACGTCCGCTTACACATATTCCAAAACATTATCGTTCATAAACCATTTCAATATTAATTAATCAAAGCTTCGAATTTCGTTAGGAGGGCACCTTAAACTCTAACCCCACCTACTTTTCCTCGAAATTTCTTTATAAATATTTTTCATGTAGTCATCGCTTTCAATAAAAGAATTTCTTGCTCTTTTGCAAGCACTCATAACTCATATTCGGGGATTATACATGAAAATGCGTCAAGAAGAGCAATTATTAAGGGAGAAGTCGGCGTTAAAGAGCATTGACATCCCAGTCTAGAAAGCTAATTTTAGGCTGACGGACTCGTGAGCCGATTCACTCGCACTCAGACTCAGATCGAGCTGTAAATCTCAGTCTGAGCGAGTCCGGGTGAGTGATATTTAAGTGAGTTTGAGTACGAGTGAGTCGTGTTGCCTTAAGTGCAATATCTATTTCATGAATAAGTCTGAGCGATCTCCACAATTTTTACGGACGTATCAAATGTGCAGAGTTCCATGACAGCTCTCCGGCTCCCTGTACACGCTTTTGCATGCGGAGTTGTTACATATTTTGCGTGCAGAAATTTTGATGACTCTAGTAATTAAGGCGTGATTGTGTTTGATCGCCACGTCGTTTGCAGAAGGTGTAAACTTTGTGGCGCAAAAACCACCAGGCCGGCGCCCAAAATCCTTGACTGTTTTGTGAGGGTAGCGTTTAGATGGGCTGTTGTGAATAAAGTGCTCTTTTGTGTCGAAAAATGCACCAAATAACTAAATGCACCTTCCCAAGTACAATCAGACAACTGGGCGGGGGGGGGGGGATGCTAGCAGTCATCCATGGTTTCTTGAAAACACTGTGCGTTTATAATAACTGCGAAATCTCTGTTATGCTGGTAATTCACGAAAGCGTTTAGCTCATGTAAAGAAGAAGAAGTGTAAATAATTAAGTCCACTCATTTATTTTTTGCTATTCCTGCTTTTCTGAGCGCAAAAAGCTACTTTAACTCTTACGTTGGCGGGTAGAAATGGCTATTTTTATATGTTTCTGGAAGATAGTCTTTGCCAGTTTGAAAAGTACTCCAGCACGCATCGCATTATACCAAAGGTTGCGCAGTGAAATGCCCTTTCTAAAATTATTTGTTGTCGAGCAACAAAAATATTTTTAAATGCAAAAAAATGTGTAATTTCTGGTTTCTCTCTGGTAAACAGTGCAACAAAAAACGCTATATATGCAAAAGTTCTCACAATAAAAAATCAAAATGCACATGAAAATAAATTACCCAGCAACAGTTTAAAAGTAATAAGTGTACAGAGTGTTTGTATTCAAATAGACCAGTATAAACGGAACCGAGGTGCTGCTTCAAAGCCTGTGTCATGCGGTGAAGTGTTGCTTGGTTCTTCGTGGGACACAAGTGGACTCGTACGCTTTTCTCCGTACATTTGTTTTTAATTTTTTGCAATAAGAGCATGCGCGTGTTCGAATATAGAAGTATGCTGGTGATGTAAATAATCCCACTTAAAGTTAGATGTCCAATGAGCTTCACTATTTCATCTAGCGTCACCCCTGTCCATGAGCCACGTCACTCCGCACAGGTTGGCGTTCCAATATATGCATCCGGGCATATTTCTTTGCATTTTTGCTCATCGTATTAAACCAATATCACGCGCAGCTTTAAAACGTTTCGCGCTGCTCGGTAGAGAGGGCCAAGATGTGCTCCGGTTGCATTCTTGTCGTGAGGAAAAGCTCTGCAGCCGGCGCCAGCACATCGTGCTCCAGCGACGTGTGGACCTCGCCCCTAACAAGAGTAGCTACAAGATTGTCCACAAAGGTAACCAGCTGCACACTTGCGGCGGAGGCAACTTGAGGCCACGAACAAAACAAAACCATGAACGGTTGCGGATGTCTGAGGATGACGGAAAACATCGTCGCCGTAAAACTTTAATCTCAGGTGCTGTCATCCTGGGACTCAAAGCTTCTACTCCCTCAGTTCAGGTGGGGTGGCAAAACAGTTTTAAGTGGCGCATGTTTTTTTTTTTTTTTTTTGCAGAGGAGGTGTGCACTCATGCACGTGTGACGACGACACCACAGAAGCTACTAATGACACTAGTTGCGGCCCTGTGTTTGGTATAATAGAAGCGAAACCAAAGCTGCTGGAAACTGGCTCAGAAGGCTACCTCCGTGATTTATACATGCGTCATACCTGTGGAAATAGTTTTCGTACAATAAATCATTCCTAACTTCAAGCAATAGTTCTCTATTGAATAGCTGGCATAAATTTCAGGCTATTATTCTTGCTCAATAATGTTAGATTGCGAAGCTGGCACCTTAATTTGAAATTTGACTTCCATACCTTCATTTGATTACGCAAGTTTGATGTTGCTGTAGCACAACCGACGTTTTTGGATATCTAAAAACGTTGAGCATAACCACGCGTAGTACGCACTTCTGTCAAGTTCGCCAGCCAAGTGCATTTTCCCAACAGCACACCCCATTTGTTCTCGCAAACGTCCGTCAAAATCACTATGTTGCCCAAATGGGCTAATACATGTAGATTCTGAAAGTTGAGTGGCTGGACTAACTACTAGAACATTCTGCGTGCATGAGAAACAAATTAAACATACCGAAATCGAGGATTCAAAGCGTCGATCATCGGTGATCGATTTGAAAAGGCATGGTAACGAAAGAGTTGAAATGAATGATGCCTACAAAATCTTCCTGTTAAACAAAGCTTGCTAGGTAATTCTATTGACGCGACAGCGTTAAGGAGCTCGTTTCACAGAAATTCGGGTGTCGGCGTCAGCGTGGTTGGTTGTGAGCAAAAAAAAATCATCTTATGTGTGACTGAAAAATTGATAAATATGCAAATAAAATAAATAATAAAAGATTCTGGGTGTGAGTCACGGTGAATCTAACCCGGGCCGTTTGCGTGGCAAGCGAGTGTTCTACCACACAACCGCGCCTCTGTTTGTGAATACAGTGAAAATAACTTCCTCTGGTTGGAAACGCAGTGAAAGTAACACACCCTTTAACAAACACACGTGTTCTGTATACATGCTTCACAATACAGCATGAAATATCAAACTATTAATGCGTCGTTCCAGCACCCAATGCCATCGGGTGTCAGAACATATGATTATAATAATGGCTTCGTGGTTTAAAACAAGTCATCCACTACAAAGACCCACTCGCCACGGCCCCAATTTCGTTAAGACCACGCTGTGGGTGCATAGCAATTTTGAAACGGCGTCATAAACTGTTTATATATATATATATATATATATATATATATATATATATATATATATATATATATATATATATATATATATATATATATATATATATATATATATATATATATATATATATATATACTAGGGACAGGCTATAGCTATCGCGTTCAACTCTTAAGGGCGAAGATTTAAGGACCCTCATTTTTTTTTCTATAAATGTGCTTCTCTGTCTCCGAGATCATATCTTCGAGAGGCAGTGCTGGTTTCATAGAGCGTTCTCTTACTAATGCTGTCTGCGTCACATATCTGTCTCGCCTTATAAATATTTTGCTTTATGTTGATTATTCAAGGTATGCAAACGATTTAGACGAGTTCTCATGAAAGCTGCCACCTTGTTGTAGTTGAATCGACAACAGATGGTCGGACACCTCTATGTACAAAAATGCACAGTTTTTTTTTATTTTTATTTTTAAGAGTAGTGCTATGAAGTGGAAGGATCGCCATAATCCAGTCGGATGGTTTTTCATTACAACGAGAATACAGTTGTATTTTCTGCTACGGGTATCAGAGTTGTACGCTCTCAGTGAGCAGGGGTTTCTTCTGCATATAGTTTATGGTCATTGACACGCGTACCAGGCGGGGGCGCATATGAATGAAATAAACCATGCCCAGCATTTATTACGTTTGGTGGTGAATACTCGCTATGTGCGAATGTGATGAAAGAAATTCCGATGATAGCCTTTGTGGATTAGCTGAAAGCGGAATTCGGCCTATGAGACATGATATTGAGAGCTCACTTACGATTGCCAGAGCGATGGCAGTGTGCCTTGAAAAGGCTGTGTGAGCAAACAAGACTATAATAATACCGCTTTACGCTTCACCCGAACAGAGGTATCTGCTTCGTAAATAATCATAATACTCTTTAATCCAAAGCGTTTTTAACAAGTAGGCGAATTCTTCTGACCATCTGTGAGAGAAGGTGAAAGCGCATTATCCTTTCAACGGCGGTTCTCCTCGCTTTGTTCCGGTTTCGCAATAAAACAAAGTAGCAATTCAATCTACAACAGTAATTAGTCAAATATGGGTAGGACTACTTGGCTTGTTAAGAGGGAGAGAGAGAGAGAAAGTGATTCGAGGAAGAAGAAAATAAAAGGACGCCATTTTCTTCCTCCCATCATGGGGGCACGGCAAAGCGTCTTTAAGGATGGGGGAGAGGGGAGGTGAAAGAAAGAGACAATATATACAGTAAATGACAAGAGATTATCTTCTCACTTCAGGTGGTGAGGGTAAAACCAAGGCAATCGTCTATAAGGTAGGCGAGTGAATATTGTTTACAACTAAATAAAAAACCAATAAATGAGCAGTTTATTTTGTAAACATTTTCTATTCCCTTCCATGACATTGCAGAGTGACTCTGTGCAAAAGAACACAGTAGCAGTATCTTTATAACCGCATGAATGGAACGAATTCTCTGTGGTCGTGATGCCATCTTCTCTGGTGCCTGAAAATTAGAAAAAAAACTTAAAGTAATCTTGTAGAATGAGCTGACGAGGTTACGTGGTATGGTTATTGCCATGATAATTGGCACTTTTTTCCTTTAGCTAGAGGGAAGTACGCTGTGATGAGCCGTAAAAATTGGCAACTATGGATACAATGTCCACCCGAGCGGCTGGCAAATCGCATGATCTGTTTTTATAAGTACGTTCCAACGTTCTGTGAGAAGTATTGGGGGTTCGCACGACCTTGCCTTCATAGCACCAAGTTTCTTTTCTACGTAGGATAAGGCTCACTACATCATAAATTGCTGTCAAAAGTACAAGCTATATTTTATGCATGTCGGCAACAGTTTGTTATAATTGTCATCATTCGCCTTTATAGTCAATATGCTTTGAGCGTTTGTTTTTTTGTTTTTTTTTTATTGTGGAAGAGTGAATGTATTGGGTTCTCATCTAACCCTTGCAATAAACATAAAATTAGCTCTCGTGTTTTAAACGTTTTATCTAGGATGTCTATAACTAGGGTAACATTGAATGTATAATATGTCTTATTACAGCTAATGTCTTTTTTATATAAAGCTTGGTTTTTATTTCACTTAAGAATATTTAAAAAATTTCTCGTTCATCTACAATCTTTCACGTTTTCACATCCATCCTCGGTTCCCCAAGTCGGAATCCCTTATGTTAGGTCGACATGCACTCCAGTTTATGTTACATTTGTAAAACGGATGGACGAACAAAATGCAGATATCGGCTATTCATGAAATATCAACCGAATATAGAAGCCGATATAAATGCCTGTAAAAGCTTTGAAGCTTGTAGAGATTTTTTATATTCAATGCTTGCCACTTGACACTGTGTTGTGACTGACACCAAGCCCCAGAATCCGTCATTACACCCACAAACATCAATACAAAAAGTGTTAGCAGAATGACGGAGTGGCAGCGTGTTAGTAGATCACAGAAGGAAATGACGAGGATGTGCATAAGGCGTTCGTAGGTAAAGTGAGTGGTCGTTTTTGGTTCATGCAGTTTTTTTAGACACTTGTACGTTTATTATCATCATCGCTAGCCTTGCAACGCAGAAATACCTCTGCAATAGTCCGCTGATTGACCTGGTTGTATGCTTGTTGCAGCCACAACTTCTGAATCTCATATAACTTTATAACTTTTTCCCTCCACCTGTGGTGCTTGCCTTTTTTATAAACAATTTTTAGCTTATATAAGCAGCTCTAACACACTATCGGTTATCTTTCCCACAAACTCTGTACTGTCCAAGCCCGTGCACCTCCATAATGTCAGCTGTCGCGATTTTATATGGCGGTTATTAGGGTGAACACATTAGGTGTTTCAGCCTCGTATTTCTGATCTACGGGTCATGGCACTCGGCTGCTAACCCGCAAGTCGTGGCATCGAATCATTGCTGTGGTGGCTGCTTGTTTGATGGAGGCGAAAATGTTTAAGGCCCATGTGCTTAGATTTAGGCACATGCTAAAGAACCCGAGGTGAACCAAATTTCCGGAACCCTTCACTACGGCGTCTCTCCTATTCATATGTTGGTTTGTGTAAGTTAAATGCTGGATTCTATAATTTTTGTGCCTCATAAAACGGCAGAAGTTACCACGAGTAATACCAAAAGTCATCATCTGATGACGTCCTTGGTTTCGAAAAGGCGTGACGTCACATGTTTACGTCATTTCATAGGAGGTCCCACTTCAGTGTATACTACGGGACCTCCTTCTGTATATTCTTTATTTGTACATATTATTACAAAATAATAAAACTTGATTTGATTTGATTTGATTACAATGCCCTGCTTGTTCAACGGTGAGCCAATCTCGGAGTCTCTGTAAAACCAGTTGACGTGAAGAAAGCTTTGAATGCTTCTGATCTAAGCAGCAGCGCAATACTCCATTACGTGCCGTAATATTTCGGAGGGGGGAGGCGTATTCATATTGTTTACAAGAACGTAAATATTGCTTTCATTCTTGCCTCGTTAGATGCAAAAGCATTATGGGTAGGTCAACGTAATTAAGGACGACTGAATGTCTGCTGCTAAACTTGTGCACTTCCTTTTCACCCTCTGATTTTGGCTGGTAACAAAAACGCGTACCTGTTCGGTCTTGAGTCTGGATGGATCACCAGGTTTCCCTTGGTCTTTATTTTCTCTCTGTACTGTAGGTCAATCAGTATATATGGCATAAACATAGTTTTAAGAAATAGGTGTTTCGCGATGAGAGGTCACACAAATCGCAAGGTTGCCCACAGTTTGCATCTAAGAAAGACACTGCAAGGCATTTTTACATAATCAAGAGTGTAAGAAAAGGAGACAGTGCAGATATGTTGGGTAGCAACATCAGGTGCCAGTTACTCATGGAATTCTGTGGCACTTAGTGTCACATACAGGTATATATCTGTGTGGCTTTCGCGCTATGATAAGGTTGAAAAGAAAATTCGGGGTTTTCAGGTGCGAAAGTCGCGACATGATAACCGGGCTCGCTGTATACTGAGTGAATCTGAAATACTTAACAGCAGATTATTTTTTCAAGCGTACACAAAAATTGCAAGGCTGTATTATCATTTCGCCAGTATCATCAAAATGCGGTCACTCTCAACCCTGTAAACGAACATGCTTCGCAGCGCTAAGCTGCGCAGCGGCGAAGCTACTACGGCAGTGCAAAAGGCTACACACTGATTCATCAAGTTAATGCAGTGTTAGTGAAAGGTACGTACCTTCTGTTTTTATCAGGTTTAGATGCTTCGCCATCTCCACCGCCTTCTTTTGCCTTATCTGTACATCAGGGAGCACATATTAAACACAGTGGAAGTAATAAATAGGACTAAACGACACCGTAGTCCGGCAAGATTGTATTGTTCGCTGAAAAAGCTCTGATTTGTAGAAAAAGGACCACCGTACGTGATACCGATATGGTCAAGCCAGCATTGCTCGAGCTGCCACGTAAAATGGCGCTGACGGTGAGCTTCTTCAGCGTTCAGAATTATACACTAGAAAAAAAATGAATTCTTGGACTGATATTGCATTCTTCTATTACAACCTATACCGCACTAGATTTAGACTAATCTGACTAACTTGCCTGTGACGCCTACAGATACCGATGAAAGCTTTCATTTAACGCCGGAGGGCCATGCGCGTATACTGATAAGAAAGTGGAGATGCACGCTAGACATGACTTCCCGTAACACTTTCTCTTCTCTGGAACGAACGCACATCATTAATTAGTGCCGTTGCCTGAGATTCACTTTTAAACACGAGGTTGTGGCACGTGCCAGTACGTCTGAGCTCACATAGTATGAGGCTTGGTTAATATAAGGCCCATACACAATCTTTTGTTATCCTTCGAAGGCTTTTGCAGTTAATCCATGCACAATTTCGTCTACTGTACATTGTGCGGCAAGTAATAATGAGCATGCTAAAGGTAATATACATGGCTGACTGCGGTACAGGTAGAACAAGCACCTCTTATAGATTCAGATATTACTGCATCGGTTAGCGTAAGGATCCCCAGGAAAATTGTTCTACGTATTCGTTGAACGGTTTTAAAATTAGAGCCGTTCACATAGTCGAACTGACTGTCGCGAAAAATATTTTTCAAGTCCATCAAGTACGAACGTAGTTTCATGGATTTATCACGTGCATTATCGCACCCATTCTCTATGCCTTTTCACTAGCGAGTTCTTTCAAAGCTACGCATGGAGAACAAGATGCGTCCTTTCGTATAAGCACAGCATGTTTGCGGGAACGCGAGCGGTGTTTGGCTCACATGTTCTTTAGTGCCTCGGCTATCAATTGACAATGTTTCAATCACGCTGAAGAAGTGTTGCAGGGCCCCTTTAAAATCCAACCGCAGACCACTCTCTTGAGCAAACCACTTCGTGTAACATCGACAGCCCCGTCATCCTTTTTGTGCCTGTCATACCAAGTTACGCACAATGCGAAGTCAAATACTCAAGAACTTACAATCAGTTACAATATAATAATAAATAATACAACCTCCACCGACAGCCACCTCAGTGATACCATAGGAGAATTAGCATAGACTTTACGTGCTGACGCGTCTGCATATTTCTGAGGCGTGCAGCACTGGCTTCGCAATCTTTAAAAAGTAGTTGGTGACAGAGTTTATTGTCGCTATTATTAAGTAAAAAAAACAATACCCTCTGGCATATTTCATCAGAGATTTGATGCTTAGACAAAGATTATATTTTGAGTAGGAACCGTAAGCTATATTTTCCGATGTGCGTGGTGTGTACATTTGCAGAGAAAAAAACAATTATGACTAGAAAGGAAACCAGCTTATATAACTCCTTTGCATAAGCGATTGACGGGAGCGCCGAAGATTTGCAGACCGAGCTTGTATTTATAGGCCGAAACGTAGCACAGAATAGCTGGGAGAGCGATACATTTTGTATGGCGTTGCTCCTCTAACATTCAGCTGAGAGATATGAGACTTTCTAGCTCTATATATTTAGTATGATGGCCTATGCGTCGCGTATCAGTAAATATGCAAACCTGTCTTTTCATCCTTCATTTTTTTCTCGCTTTCTCGATCCACATTTTTTTTTCTCTGAGAGTGAGAAAGAGTGAATTATGAGGCAGACTTGAGTTATATGCGCTGTACCATGCTTACAACTGCTTTCAGTCAACAGATCTACCACCTCGCGCAATATATACAAGTCATTCAGCATTTATAGAGCATTCGTATTGAATACCACTAGAAGCGAAGGTTTCCACCGCTGAAAATAGGTATGGAGCGCATATGTCCTTGCGCCAATGTCGTTCTGTTTTAGGCTATATACTAGAGCACTGGCAGAAACCAGAACACCAGCAGAAGCGGCTGCACAAATGGGACCCGGAAATGAAGTTCCGTATGCCTCACAAGTTAAAGCGAAGCATCTCATGCATTATCCACCACATTCGCCTCGGTGTGGCTTGCACGAGACGTTACACCCACTTGATTGGCTGTAATGACACAGGTCCCAATTGTGGTCACTGTCGGTTGCCAGAAACGCTCGAACATATATTTTGCGACTGTCCAGCATATGCAAGCGAAGGCCAGCAACTGATATTTTCGATTGGCCGATATATTAGTCGACCATTAACCGATGAGGTTGTGTTAGGTCCTTGGCCTGACGCCAGCAGCACACATGTGGTTACACGAGCCGTCATCGCTTTCTTAGAAGCCACTGGACTGGATGCACGTCTGTAGAGTTACCCAGCCTAACAAGAACATATCATCTCTCTACCTTACCATCGTCATTCATCACTCTTTCACTCCCCAGTCACCCTTCCCCAGTGTGGAGTAGCAGGCCAGAGCAAACTATAGCTGAGGCCGACCTCTCTACCTTTCTGTAAATAAATTGTCTCTTTCTCTCTCTACTCTTGAGGCATTGCTTTGCCCGTAGAGCGTACACTGCTGGGCAGAAGACTTCGGCAAATCTAGTTGAGACAAGAAACATACCTAGATCCTTATCTTCATTTTCCTTTTGCGTTGCTTCTTTCTTCTCGTTTTCTGACTTTACTAGGGGTCACAATCAGTGCGTTATAAAAATGGTTGGATGAGTGTACAACACTTAACTAGCAGTTATAATCAATCACGTCCGGGTCACCAATGTAGCGGCGAGAGAAGAGAGACGTGAGACGGCGTCGAAGGCGGCCGACGGGGCCGTGCTGATCTCGCCACTTTATTGCACGCCTGAAGAGGAGCCGCGGTGGCTGTCCACGTCCGACGCGCCAGGTGCGTGAGCTCGTTCTTATCCTCGCGCAGCTCGAGCTAGCATGAGCTGCGCGAGAGGCGCGGCGCGGTGATCCAGAAATGATGATGGTGATGATGGCACTACAAATGCTTCTCGGTGGGCTAGTTGGTTTGGAAGTATCATAAAGAAAAAACTAGCCCAAGAAGACATAGATACAAGGAGCACACACATAAGTGCTCACTGAGAATGTACTTTTAATTGCCACAGTGCATGAAATACACAAAAAAATAAAAAGTGGTTCAACAATCCCTTGAACTCAACGAGCGTTAACGAGAGGGCTATTAACGATACCTCTACAGTGTACGCAACTGTAGGTGAAAGCGTACTCTGCTTTACCATAAAAAGAGATTTGAGACACCATAATGGAACCTCGTTGGTTCACTATACGCTTTCCTTGATTTTTTTTTTTTTTGCATCAAGCTTCAGGTTGTACGCAGATACAAATATACGGATAGTATGGTCTGCATGCGCTGTAGCAAGTGATATCGGGACAAGGTTCGCGCTTTGTGATTAGCCTATATTGATATCACGCTCTGTCATAACTCCGTGCCTATTGCGCTGGGATATTTTGCTGAATCATTATTATTATTATTAATATCATTTGCTTTGTATGCATAAAAAAACACGAACACACAGAAAAATAGGGAGGAAATAGGCTGACAACTGTGAACCTTTAGGGGCCCAACGCCTTCCTCCTCGGAAGGGGAGAAATAGAGAGAATGAAGGTTATGAAAGAACAGGGTTCAGTCGACACTTCCAATGTGTAAATTCGATTGCTCAAGTAATTTATCTGTCACTAAAATTTTACATTTTATATTGGACTTTTATTACCTTTCCGGTCAACCATGCACCGTAGGCTAGCACGCTTATTCGACGTATTAAATATATATTTGAAGTGTTTCAAGCTAGCAAGTTGAAATTATACAGGGACCGGCATAGTAATGACGCATTCACTTTAGGAACCCACAATTATATCACCACGACACCTGCCTCAAACAATTGGAGACCACTTAGTACTTGTGTCGCTCCAGTTCGCAAGTAGTTTTCTAGTCTACTTATAAAGACAGCTGCTAAATATTTCTAAAATTAGGTAGTGGTTGTTTATCTCCCAACTTAAGTTTCTTTTTCTTTTTTTTCAGCCTGTAGTTAAACTTTCTGACGGATGGCTTATGCTATGGTGGAAACGTGAACACACATACCTTCTTTTTCCTTATCACCATCATTTCCGGCCTTGTCCTTGTCTTCCGACTTTTCTATTGTAAAAGAGCGTCCATGAAAAAAAAACTGAGAAATTCATGGGACACCCAGCGCGTGCAAACAGCTTTAAATATAGGACGTAGGAGTCTACCATGCAGACTTGTCTACAAATTTGCCGAAGAGGCTACTCCACGTAACAACAGGCGGCCAATGAGTATTGGTGTATCTCTCAGTCAGCTTCACTCTGTCTCTGTAGTTCTCTAGCTCTTTCAGTAACTGGGAAAAAATATTTTTTTTCTTGAAAGAGAAGTCTTGCTTTCACATCCTCACATTTAGATTTCATTCTTTTTCAGCTAAAAGGCAGCCTTTCCGGCTGATGGCATATGCTACGGAGGTTATCATACCCGCATACCTTCTTTCTTTTCG
The DNA here is from genome assembly GCF_013339725.1 of Rhipicephalus microplus. Lineage (NCBI taxonomy): Eukaryota > Metazoa > Arthropoda > Arachnida > Ixodida > Ixodidae > Rhipicephalus > Rhipicephalus microplus. The sequence continues at coordinate 42,883,025 of NC_051168.1, forward strand.
TCTTCCTTAGCAGATTCATTTCCTTCTTCGTTTGTTTTTGCTGGATTTTCTGCTGGAGAGAAAGCGCCAAGAACGAAGTTGTTAAACAAAAACACGAAAACAAACGCTGGCCAACGGCTCATAGTATCAGTCATAGCAGTATAGCGTGCAGGGCTGTAGACCACAAAATAACCAAACAGACATCTATCTACACGTTATGTGTAAGGGAGATCAACCGTTTTCATTGCTTCAACTTCCACTTATTATATTTTGTTTTTTTCTTCAGACCCATGTGTTTAGATTTACGTGCACGTTAAAGAATTCTAGGGGGTCGAAATTTCAGGAGCCCTCCATGAAGACATCTCTCATATTCAGAATCTAGTTTTGGGATGTTAGATCCCCGCAATTTCTATTACCTCCCACTTTTCGTCTAGTTCTGTAGTACTTATATTAACTGAGACAAAGTATTCTTAAAGATACGACCGGATTTCTTATTCTCCCATTAAATCTCGCTTTAAGGAGACTAAGGGCTCCTCGAGCTATTCTAACAACTTTCACCTGCTCTTCTCGCAACATGATCTCGTTGCAGAATACATCTCAATTCCAATTCTCATAAGCTCGGCTCTAATAAGGCATACATACCTCCTTTTTCACTCTCCTTAGCACTCTCTTCCTCTTTCTTTCTTGACTTATCTGTTGGCAAACAAGCACGCATGCAGACGTTCTTCAGAGGAGTATTAACACCTATAGCCCTTAATATGAACGTCTGATATTATACGTAGCCGTATCGAGGGTAATACTCCAGTCTACAAGTACACCAAACAGACTACTTTCTTTAACGAAAAAAAAAACAATGAGTGTGTAATACAGTTACATAATATATAGACTTGTCAGGAAGCTTTGTGTAAATAAATTTGCCACGTGCACGAGACCCGTACAAATTTATACATACCATGGTAAAAAAAATGGCATAATTTTGTCCTGACAGTTTCTATGCTATAAATTTCACCATCATCGATATTGCGCTGAACTGCATGTCGTCGAAGCAAAATATACCCAACAGTAATTTTGTGTGCAGTGAATGAGGATGGTTACTGGAGGTTTGTTCATTAATAAAACACGACACTGTTTTATTAATGCAAAGGGCACATTAACAGATGACAAAAAAACGGGGGGTACGGGACCTTAAGCTTCGCCCCTGGAGTTGAACACAATAGCTATATTCTGTCCATTGTGCGTGCTTCAAACACTTGGTGTATAAAATTTTTTCGAAGTTGCTATGCCCCCCCCCCCCTTCACTGTCATATAAGGGTGTAGTAGTAGGTGCCTTTTGTAGTGTGTGACTGGCTTTAGACTGTGAAGTCATGATAATTCCATGTTCTGACGCCCGATGTCAAAGCACGCTTGTCCCACGCATTCTTACAGCAATATTCATGTTGTATTGAAAAACATGTACACAGGACGTGCGTGTTTGTGCAGCGTGAAAGTTACTTTCAGTGCATTTCCAAGCAGAAGAAGTGATTTTCACTGTATTTACAAACACAGGCGTGGTCGTGTGGTAGAACACCCGCTTGCCACGCAAACGAGCCGGGTTCGATTACCACTCAAACCCGGAGTTCTTTTATTAATTATTTCATTTGCATCTTTCTAAATTTTTCAGTCACAAAAAATTGCCGATTTATCGGTCACGCAACGGTGAGTTCTCGCTCACAAACGCCGACGCCGACACCTATGCCGACGCCAGAAACCCTGCGAACGCTATCACGTTAAAAAAGCCACAACCTTCATCGGGAATCGAACCCATGACTCCTCACTCCCAGCTACATACTGATCCGATGCCACCTTCTGCTGAACGGCACGACCGTCTATCACTCGACGCACCAGCATCGACTTATGGTTACGCAGAAATTGTGTTAGTGGACACCACTGTAGACTATTCAATATTAAGCGAGAAAGTGGCAACACAGGGGAGAAAGGCATTCACGCCCCGGCGTAACTCGCAGATTTATGCAGCTGCGGCCACGACATTACTCATCTGGGCACGTGCACTATAGCGTTTATGTTCAAAGACATATATTCGTAGTCAGGTGCCCTGCCCTGTGCGAATCCTTTGGCGACATTATTTTAGGAGTTTACATTCTGCTGGAGTATAGCGCTAATTTTGATCGCCGAGACCATCATATCCTATGCTCAGCCGAGGAAGCAATCGATGCGTAGCATGGTGGACCACGTTCTGACAGAGTGTTTTTTCAGACACCATTTGTAGAAACCATGTTTGTACATAAAGTGTAACTCTTCATCCACCGGAAAGTGTCATAATTGATTTCACATGCTGTGGCTTGGGCGATGGTAAAGCTGTGGCCGAAAAAAAAAAAACCTAGAACACCTACTGACGCTAGCTATTCATGTAGCTAAATGTCATATAGACTCGTGATGGCTTATCGCAAGGGCTTGTTACCGCATTTAACATAGAGCATCAACAGCTTTCCCACAGCACTTCGATAGCATTTGCAAAGGGCGTGGCAAGCGTTAACAACTTTATTTTTGACAAAACGCGCCCTCACACGCCTTAACTAACTTTTCTGAAAAGTTCGTTAAGATGTGTGGCCCTCGAAAACGTCAACAGTGCTTTTGTTGGACGTCACAAACGAATGTAGGATGTCTACGTTGTTGTGCAATGATGCAAGAAAGAATGAAGAGGTGTTATTCCACTCAAAACGCTTGACAAACTTATGATACCTCTCGATCACTCGTTTGTACAGGTTACTTTCCTATTGTTACGTTATGTGAGAGTAAAACACAAAAATTATATTATACAGACCTGACGTCTGGTCTTCTCCACCTGAACCACTTTGTTGTCCACCTCCACTTACGGTCTCCGCCTTTCTTTCAGTATTTTTTTCTCTCTGAGTGTTGCCAGCATCTGTGCAAAAAATAACGGGCATTTAGAATACTTTGGGGGGAAATTCGGAACAAAGTATGGAGTGTACGTTGCTATACAATGGACTTGAAACTCATACTCCACGTATTAGGAAGACCATTTTGGTAAATTCTCATTCATGCATTAGATGAACCACTCCGTTATACGCCAACAGGAGGGTTGCAGACTTCCAACCTAACACTGCTTTTCACATCACCGAACCTTATATCCTTGATTGACAAAGTATGAGTGAGGCGTAGTCGCACCTAGTTGGTACTGTCACTTCTCCCTTTCAGTTTCTTTTATATTCTTTCCAAAAACAAAAAAGCTGTTTCGTTTTTTTTTTATTTCTGCACAGGTCATTTATGTTTTCTCATGATTCTCTGGAGCAGTGTCAGTTATGTTCATTTTTTATTTTTTTTTCTATTTTATAACTTACATAATCAAATGTCACACATGCCTACTCAAATACACGAAGGGCACAGATGAGGCGACAGGATGTCTGTTTACTATTATGAGAGGAGAAAACAGGTTGGGGAGATGAAGCTGAATGACTGAAGAAGAAAAGAAGCGAAATTAGGCAATTATATGTCAAAAACTTGAAAAAAAGCACAAAAACAGAAAATAACGTCTATAAACGAATGGCCAAATTCATTTGGTTAGTAAAACTCTCGAAGACTCGGTGGGCCTGCAGAGTACTGAAAAATCGCTATGATATTTTATGCGAAAACTGTTGGTTTTCACTGTACAATAATTATATCTTTACAAAAAAACAGTTACTATACGAGAATACTTTAACCAGAAGGCTGACCAGATATGGATTTTTTTTTTTTTGAGGCTGACACCATCAGTGCAGCCTTTTTGGCCTTCTTCGGTTAGAATGGTTTTTTTACAATAGGTTTTTGTTGTCATCTCCCATGAAAAACGTGTGAACCAGATTACACCTTCTACATACACGCCAAATGCTACATCTCGGGTGTCGCACTACTGCAGTTCAATGTATTTCTTTGGAACGTTGAAGACATCTCCTTGCACTCACCATTAATATTCCCAGTGCCAGTGCCAACCGTGTTAGTTACAGCCCCTGCCTCAGCACCTAAGTAATGAGACACTGATAATTATTTCCGTCTTGACACCAGATTAACAAACCTCAAGCACATCATCGCGCATTACATCAGCACAAATCAGAGGTGTGAAAACCCGTAAGGCTACCTCATTAAATGTTTTTTTTTCCGCACGGCACGTCATCACAATAGTACATCATGTCATCATTTGTTACTGTCGCTGTTATTGTTACTACAAAAATTTAATTTCTTTCTTTTCTCTTTTGGAATCTAAAGTCTTCTTTATATTTCACGTCTTCCGTGGTATAAGCATGAGAAGGCCCACAGTAGTAGACAGATAAATAATTAGGCTACACGCTAAGCTAAAAGCAACCGTCAATCAAAACTTCTTTTTGATTCTAAATGCTTCTCATTCGAAGCCTTGCTGGATAAGCAGAACATAACCCTCAATGGGGTACATATACATTTCAGATCTACTTTAAATTTTTTGTTGAAAGCCATATTGTTGCAGTTTTCATGCCAAACTTTCAGCTTGTCTAGCTTATAAAAACTTTCCACAGCCTCAAGCCACGCATTAGGACCTTCGACTCTTCGACACAAACAAGAATCATTCCAAGCGTATTACTTCAACTACACACTTATCAGTTTATTTTTAATGAAATGGTGTCTATTTAACAGGTAATTTTTTTGTCGCCGATTGCGTTTTGTAAAGCTCCACTCTGTGGCGTTTTCACGATAATATATACGTACAACGAAAGAATGTGTGCCTCATTGTCTACAACTGATAAAATTATGCATAAACATTTTATAATAAATAACCAGGCGGAAACTTGTTTGGTCGAAGACAGAAAGGTGTAGCTTTTATGCGATGTATCGTAGCTGGTGTCCACTTTTATTGTCCCCATTTTACATTTTCGTATGTTTGTAATCGCTGCTTTACGCACTATATTGGACCCTTTTTTCACTTTCATAATCATTTTATTTTATTTTTCATAATCACGCTCTGTCAAGAAAGCTATTTCTTGGGCGAGAAGGTACTATTTGCTAAATTTTTAAAATTAACGAAGAAAAAAACAAAACCTCAGCTCAAAGCATTGTGGTTAAGCGCTTCGTATTCATTCTCTGTTAAATCAGATTATATTGTCATGGTATATATCTGTTTTTTTGCGTTGTTAATAGTCAACAGGATCCACTGTTGCCAAGTCGTTTATTTAAATGTGTCATTTAGTAACTTGTGGGGACTCCGTGTCAGAATGCTGATTACTTATTATGTTCTGCGTGCTAATCTTCAACCTATTTTGTACCCTCTCATCTGAGGGTCTTCATTCTTTTGTTGCCCTTCAAAGCCGGCAGAGTTGAAGGAAATAGTGTTATTAGCAAACTATAGATTGCGGACATATTCGCTGCTGATTGTTTCTTCCTACTCCCCAATAACTTGTTTATTGCCTTCATTAAATTATTGACGGGTAATTACAAATTTTCATAAGATGACCCTTTTTTGCTTAATATACAACTACTGCTAGTATTTATAAAACAATAATGCAGCAGCACAACGGCTAGATTAGGTATTTATAAAACAATAATGAAGCAACACAACTGCTAGATTAGTTGAAAATCACCATAAGATATCTTCACATAAAGAGAACGAAAAAATGCAAACGGGAATTTCACGCAATAACATTATGTAGCAACCATGAAAGAGACAATATAAGATGACCTCTCTGTTAATGTTATTTTTTTATTGTTCCTACAGACTAGCTGACCCAAGTTCCTATCGAATTGACATTTTGGGATACGAGTGGTACAAGAGCGAGGGAAGAGTGAGAGCATTTTATGTCATTATAGAGTCAAAGCTTCCGGTTGCTGCCATAAGACATCAAGATTTCTGTCAATACAACAAAAATTTTTCACTTACCTGTGCCTCCCATGGCGCCCATTCCCATATTTCCCATCCCCATAGTTCCCATTCCCATGCCCATGCCCATTCCTGCCATACCTCCCATACCCATACCTAACATTCCCATGCCCCCCATCATGCCGTAGCCACCTGGAATGAAAAAAAAATTGAATGGATAAATTTATATTACAAACCATATATGTCAAAGTGTTAATTGCTAATTATGTATACAAACTCACAAGAGAAAGCATGTGTGTTAGTTTTGAGTGCGTTACCCTTCCTTGACCCCGTCTTTGTGAATCTTAACTCTTAAAGCTTAGTGCGCTAAGTACAGTGTGCAGACGATGTCCCTTCATCCAGCAGTATCGACGCCCGGCTCATCCTGCTTGTGTTGCTGATCGCTGTTGCCACGCCAGACTGTGTCTTGCGCCACCTCTCTGCTGATAAGCCTAACGCCGTTGAACAGCCAACAACCGCCAACAAACCCCGATACAGGTGATGGACCGGAGCAAAGGCGAAGGTGAGTTCGCGCCGTTGGTCATGGTGGGTATAGAGGCGTTCGGCTTTGCAGGTCAGGGGCTCAGTGACAGTGAAGCACACGAACCTTCACCGGTGGTGAAGAAGGTCATTGGTGGTTCAACGGCATTATTGTGAGAAGCAGCGAGACCACGTGAGAGACAGTCCAGCCAGACAATACCCATCAGCAGCACGAGCAGAGCAAGCCATTGGTTGGCGGTGTTGCGGCATGGTGGCACGTCTTTTTCGTCACAACTGTAATGTGAAAGGGCGAAGACGCTGCACATCTCTGCAAGCTGCAGACGGGAGTCTTTTCAAACTTATCGCGGTTCAGCAAAATATATCCTACGTTGAACCACTACGCTTGTGCCTAGTGCGGCAGTTCGGTAACATTAAATCACATCTCTTGGGATTGTTACCGAAAGCCCGATAATTCGAAATCGTTTTAGGCAACACCATTGTAACTACTTCGGAGCAGTGGGAGGCGCAACTTGCCAGCCCGAACCCAGAGGTTCAATTAGCGCTTCTGAGTTATGTTAGGCGAGAGGCGCAAGCCAGTGTAGCCCGGGACTTGGGGCCCCAACCAACACGCTCATGAGTACCCCTATTTTACTCCTAGCCTCAAAATGAGGTTTTGTTCTTCTTTTGCTGGTAGCCACCCCTTGAAAGCACATGAGCTTTTGTGTTTTGTCTTTGTTCAGTTGTTGTGTCTTGTTGCTTTCGTGTGCTACAGGAATAATATGAAGTCGTTCTTTAATTACGTACTTGTAGTTTTGTGTTAATTTTATCGCACAACATACGAGTGCCTGCAGTGGTGCGTAATCGCAAAGTGTCAACGGCTGTTCTTCGCTCCTGTATTAAATACTGAGTGGTAATGTTTAATAGACTATGACAATGCAAAGGAAACGACGGACCGGGAACACATAAACAGAGCACTAATTTGTCCTCTTTTTACGTACTTTCTGCTGGTCTTGTTTTCACGTTGCGACTCGATTAAATAGGTAAACTTTACCATTTTGTTATATTTATACGTGTACTAGCAGAATTAGCAACCGTAAAAAGTAATATTAGAAAGCTGCAAAACACTCCATAAAAACATTTGTGGAAAAAATGACGCTCTAATGACATCAGTTTTAACAGAAGTAACGTTACATTACTATAGAGCTCCTGAGATATCATTTCACTTGTTCTCCTTATTTTTATCACATTTACATTTTACGTTATCAATTAAGTTCTTGAAACTTGATACACCTCGCCTCCATAATGAGATTAAACTTGTACTCACCCGTTCCATAGCCCATATCCATCCCATAGCCACCGCCCATCATTCCTCCCTGCATCATTCCTGAGAATATCCAACAACAAATCAGTGTTACACGCTAACACAAAAGGTACATGGTTTACTATATCATCGAGCCAACCTCCAACGAGATCAACCTGTCGCGCTCAAACTGTGATGCTGTGATGCAACGTTAATGTCACCCTCAAATTGTACTGAAGTGTCATTTATTCAAAGGACATGGAAATTTTTATAATTGCAATTTTTCTGCTCATATATTGATGAAGTACGGAAGGATGTTATAACGGCGGCGATGTTACTTTTTGTGACACCAGCTTCACAGGGCCAACTTTTTTGGCGTGTGTATAAATTTATACTGCATGTCGAAAGAGCTCTGGTGTTATATGCAACATCTTTCCAGTCACAAGGTCAGTGACTCCTTAAAAAGATGTTAAATTACTAAGATCATGCTCGTAAAATATTAGTGCGCTGACTAAGAAGAAAAAGATTGCTTAGCCTTTCGATTCGTCTAAGTAAATTGCAAAGGAACTCCGTCGATATTTTTCTTGAACAAAAACAATTAAGTACTCGAGACAGCCTACAAAACGCTTAGCAAAGTTAATAGCCGGTCTTCTCACTTTACTCGCTTTTTACAACTTATCATCTATAGCAAATCTACATCTATAGGCATAAGGTAGCATTCTAGAAATGCCTTTTTATAAATTAAACACTTACTCTAAAGGCGCCCTAAAACATTTTTTCAACTAGCTATAAAACGAATTCACTGAAAAAGCTTATTGCCTCACGAATGTAACGCGCAAAAATTTTAAAAATCCGTCCAGTGCGAGGGGAGTTACAAAGGTTTGTCGCATGCTGCAATTGCATTCTCTCTTCTCTCGTGCAGGGAGGGATGGCAGGGCCACAGAAAAACGTCACGCGTGCCTCGTGACCTTGAGAACTTTTTTTTTCTTTGAATACGCGGTTTTTTCAGTGTGATCCCGCACGCACGCGTGGACAAGTAGCGGCCTCCCGCGGCGACCACTGTAACGAGCGATCGCGCCATGTTAAAATCAGCTAATGACTGATAGATGGGCTTACTACGTTTACTTTTTGGGCATATACTGTGATTTGTCGAGACAAGAGAAAGCAATTTTTAGCTGACTTTGACGGTTTATTGTGAATTCCAAGCCCCGTGCTGCGCTGTAATATTAGGCTCGCGTGTTGTCGGAAGCGTCTACTATCGATCAGGTGCGTTTTTTGACCATGCTCAAAAAGTGTTGCAGGGCCCCTTTAACTCCAAAATTTGAAAGGGCACTTCAGGTATGATAACTTCCTCACCTGCATTTCCCATTCCATTATTGTTTATTCCGGTTCCAGCTATCTCTTCAGCTTTGGTGCCTGGAAATAGACACAAAACGCTGCTGAAGCTGAAGAGCATCGGACATATACTTTATGAAATGCTACTCTCTTACATGCTGGTTAACATTCATGCTTTGCAGTTTCCATATCAAAACTACGTTCACGATATACGTTACTCTGTCCTCTACTATGTGAGGTATGCATGCAGCTGTCAGTTTCTATAAAACCATCTCTCTCTCAGAAGAAAAACTTAATGCTTGGACACAGTTATTTTTGTACAGCTCATTATCAGTGGTGGAATATTGCGAAAACCATGGTGAAACACCTGAATATGCAGAAAGGTGTAGGTGGGTTAGCACTGAGGCATTTCGCTGTTAATTTTTGTTTTCTACCGAAACTCATATGTGTCTCTTATGGTTCACTGCCAGTAGAAAGCTATATCTATTACCTGTCAGGAGATAAACTTTCGGCCAGACACATAAAGTTATTGACTTCGTTGATAAGTGATAGGTTCTCTTTTCAGGCAAACTGAATGCGAATTGGGTGCTACGTTATATTAGGATGCTATAAACACAGTGGGGAGTGACACAAGAACGCACAGAGCACCACTGTCGCAAGTCAATGCAGACCATTAGACCTCTGTAACTGTACCGAACACCAAACGTGATGTATTTCATTTACAATGAAAAGAAGTGTCAACATTCTGCTCTATATATGTCATGGTTTTGCCACAGAATGACGAAAAACTTTAGGGACACTTGAGCTTCAACTTCAAGAATAGATCGTGACAGCGTAGTCGAATCTTGTTCGCATCGTCTTATGAACAGTTGGCCTGGTTTCGCTTTTCTGAGTACACATAAACTGTGCAGCTATAAAAAAAAACACCGGTGCAAATTCAAATCGGTCTTTTCAAACTATTCCACAATAATTACTATAATTACAGTTGTGAAGTGTCCACTAAAACACACTTTCTTTTTTTTTTTTGAGAGTTGTCGAAGTACACACAGCGCGTCTGTAAAGTAACAACCACAAATTCGCAGCTGGTCAATTCGTTGATTATGACGTTCACAACACTCATTAATTATGCATCTGTGCTTTGTAATTGATGGGTTTTAAACAAGTCAGTCATTTTAAAATACATCTTGCTGGCTGCTGTGAGTCTGCGCTTATTCAGGGGAATATTGGATGTATTTATGACACTTCTCGCACTACATAACTTTCATATGGTGTATTTTTTTCCTGTGTGATTTCAAAACTAAGTGTGGTGACTCTAAAGCAGCAAGCCTACATTCAGCGCGGAAGTCCTGGGTTCGATTCTTTTCATTCTGAAGATATGTTAATATTTCTTTATTTGCATTTTTCTCAAATGTTCGCTTACAAACAACACTGATTTTTTGCTTGCTACCAACGATGCCGATGCTGACACGGACGCTCTATATAATTTAGACGAATCGAGCTGTCTAAAGCAATAATGTTGAAATTCAAGAGGGGTCAGAAGACACTCGCATGTAAAAAAAACATCATAACAAATTCCTTGTATTCTTGCTTGGCTGCTAAATATACAGCAGTACGAAGCATCACTACGACCTGAACCAATTCATTAGGAACAGTCACTGATCAAGCATAAACTTGACCAATATAATTTGAGAGTAGCAATGATTGTTGGAAAAATGCGGTAAGAATACTCACCCGTAGTCCCAGCTTCATTTTTGGGCGTGTCTTTATGCTTTGGGTGAATACGTTTCCCGCCTAAAATGGTGCGCAAAGAGAATGGTAGGTAAATTCTGGTTGGGTGCAAGATTGAGATAAATATACATAAACTTTGTTCCTAATGACAAGAAATATGCAGTCACCTGAAACAAGGAGACTTGTTTTGCGTAAACCCATTTCTTGGAGGAATTTTTGAATCAATAAACATCTGAGCACATTTCGATCGTGATTGCATTTCGAGTCGATTAAAGACAATGTGTACTTGATTAGTTTGAATTCAGAATGTTGCAAGTGAATACCCCTTTCACATAGCAGTTTGGTTGGAATACGTATCGCAAAGCAAGTACGCATAATTGGCGATCACCGGATCAATTTCATACTGGTCCTTTGTTCCGCAAACTTGCCAGATACGGAAGAGATGTAGCAATCAAACACGTGCTAACAGCAGTCATTTATCGCACCACTACACCGCGTCATATATCATGTGAGGGCACTTGGAGGAACGTGTAGAGTCACTGATATTTTATCGCACTGTCTAGTTACCCTCACTTACGTGAGAAACATCGATTAAATTAGGCAGCGCCCAAGTGGCGAAAATCATCTTGGAAGCGGTTTCAGATGCAACGGCCAGTGGGTTCCTAGATACCTCTAAATCCAGGACGTAAGAATGCTGTCCCGAATTTCGGTTAGCATTCTCTCGTGCTGTACATAAATGATGAAAGTGTTTAGTGACTGTACAGGTAGCATGTAGCATGTATTTGCCCAAGTTTCTAGACTACAGCACATCCAAGCTTCCCGCTATAGAGGCTACTCCAAACCTCACATACTACAATGTGGCGGTAACCTAACCCCATTCAGGAACCATTGCCCCTGTATTATCATCATCATCATCATCATCATCATCACTATCATCAGCCCGACTACACCAAGTGCACGGCAAAGGCCTCTCCCGAGATCCGCCATTCAACCCGGCCTTGTGCGTTCTGCTGACACGTTATACCTGCGAACTTTTCAATCTAATCGGCCCAGCTAACTTTCTGACTTCCCCTCATACGTTTGACTTCACTAGGAATTCAGTCAGTTACCCTTAGTGACCAGAGGTTATCCTACTGACGCGCTACGTGTCCGGCTCATCTCAATTTCTTTTTCTTGAGTTCAACTACAACATTGTTAATCAACCCCAGTTTGTTCCTTTACCCACTCTGTTCTCTTAATGTTATGCCTATTATTCCCCTTTCCATCCGGTGTCTCTCATAATCATATGGTAGTCTGGGGACATCAAACCCCACATATCAATCAATTTCTTTTCCATCGCTCATTGAGTTGTCTTTATTTTAAGCTAAACCCTCTTTGTAAGTCTCAAGGTTTCTGCTCCGTAGGAATGAGTAGCGGCAAGATGCAGCTGTTATATACCGCACCATCGAAAGCAGTTCCAAGATGGTTGCACTGAACAAGACCCACTACATGGGCATCGTTTTTCGTCACGTCCGCTCAGCCTTCGACTAGCGGATTTTCCCATGTATCACTGCGCTAAGCTTATTGCTAAGTCCGCCCCGCCGCGGTGGTCTAGTGGCTAAGGTACTCTGCTGCTGACCCGCAAGTCACGGGATCGAATCCCGGCTGTGGCAGCTGCATTTCCGATGGAGGCGGAAATGTTGTAGGCCCATGTGCTCAGATTTGGGTGCACGGTAAAGAACCCCAAGTGCTCGAAATTTCCGGAGCCCTCCACTACGGCGTCTCTCATAATCATATGGTGGCTTTGGGACGTTAAACACTACATATCAATCAATATTGCTAAGTCCATAAGAAGCATGCAGAGCCCGACAACTCAAGTGACAATTATGATTCAACGTTTGTCGGCTTTTTTTTTTCGTCGATGGGTGCAGATGGGTTTCGTTTTGTCTCTTTACCGATGAAAGTCGAGATGCGTTGTAACACGTCTCATTCTCCATTGGTCTCATGGTGCGTACAAGTGGTGATAAAGATGGTGCTTACCACCTTCCAAGCAGATTAGTTAGCGTAAGGTGGTCAGGACAGTGGTGCACGACGAAAAAAACAGTGAATGAAACAATATCTGGTTATATCTGTGATTATATTTGTTTTGTCTTCCAACGAATGTGCAGTGCAATATGATTTGACCAAGACCACTCACCATCAAGCTTTGTCTTCCCATTGGGACGTTTTCTCGGGTTACGGTGAGGTGAACTGCTTCCGCGCCCTGAAAGTTTACAAAAGTAAACTCCCTTCATGCGTGTGCCGTGCTACAGAGTCCTTGTAAGTCAATAATACGCTCGAATGATTATATAAGGCTTAAATTCACATGACTTTATTTTATTACATAGAATAGTTACGAGTACCCGACGTACATTGCTCAAATATCTATTCGAGGGTTTACATAAATCAAGTTATCTTTCAATGTCAAACATTTGTTTTAGAAAAAGATGCCGCGCGCAATGTACGGCCAGTAGCTTAGTTCATGAGGACTACATTGTTTTGTGGCTGTTGGTGAGGTTTCCTAATAGTTCTCAAAACTGAAGTTGTCTGTTGCTACGATTTCTTCAGTCCACCAAGGTATAAAGTAAGCATTCGATGAAGCAATCTTTGTATAATTCCATTTTTGTACAGAAACAAGCATTTCCAGGATAATATGTTTGTAGGACAGCTTGCTTTTTCACTATCTCGCAATACTTTTGGAAGCTGCTAGAGCAATAAAAAAAGTGTGAAAGCTGTGATTGTCACAACAGCAGGATGTATGGCTTATCGACTACAGAATGGCAAAACTCGTATGCTTAACAAACTTCTAAGAACTTTGATCAATAAATAGTCACAAGCGTTCGGAATCAATGGCATTGATATTAACTGCCAATCGTGACCCTTCAAACTTCAGCCTACAGTCAGTTTTTTACACGGGCGTGCCCACACACTCACCAGTTTTCACGCAGTGCTGATGTGATTTTCAAACAACTGGGAGCGTGGTGCAGTTTTTTTTTTTTTTTAAAGAAGCGGGGAGGTAAATGTGGTTCAACTACATAATAAGTATGTTTATGCATGTAACAAGCAAAATAGATGAATTTCGAAGACTTTTAACCTCACATAACCCGCCTTTCTCCGGTTACGCCACTTGTAATCATCGTTAAGGACTGGTACGATACGTAAGCCCTCTACGTCAAGGCTAACAAGAAACGTCTTCGTCGACGTGTCCTAGCCAACTGGTCTACTCAGCTTCGTACATAGGCATGTTCGTTGCAACCCTTCCCGACTAAATAATGTTGATATTTCCGAGATATTTACAGTCGGAAATAGTTCGACAGGCAAATTGACGGTTGTTTATCGCCTGACAACGTCGTCTTATTCTTCCTTCCTCATTTCTACATAAGCGGACACACAAGCGCAGAACTTTATCGGGTCCTGAGAAACGCTACTCTTTTAGAGCAACGTCGTGGGCCACTCCCAGAACTGCGACACCGCAACAATACCATTGCGACTAAATAAAGCCGGACATTCCATAGGAGAATTTGGGGTGTAGAAAACATCGCTCTATGTGCCCGTTAGAGAGATTGCCGGAGTGTAGCCGAAATATATGGAAGAGGGAGAAACGAGAAACTGCGCTTCTAGTGCTGGTATGACAGGCCGATACCAATGGTGGCTCTTGCGACAGCAGCACTCACGAATACACGCGTTCCACAAAGAGCTCAGGAATCTCGATGTACCATTTCATTGCGCTACACTGACAGTGCATCGACTCTCAACCGTTTAGATGTTTCAAGAATTCATGATCTCGTTACTCTCACAGATTATTTTCTTGCGAATTACACATCAGAAGATGCTTTGGTTTTGTCACCTCTTGGCTTTCGATTTCCTGGCTTGTTGCGCCCCGGGTGTTTGAGTCGACCTCCTGAAATGGGAAGGAAAACACCTTTTTTTTCATCATCCACTAAACAGAGAGCCGTTCACAGTCAATTGTGAAAACAAAACAAAACCGCTACCAATACATCTGTATAGGAATGAATATATGCACGGTTCTACAGCAAATTTATTTATTTATTTATTTATTTATTTTATTTATTTATTTATTTATTTATTTATTTATTTATTTATTTATTTTAGCGCGTAAAAAGAGTGCGCACTGCGAGAAAGACCTACAAAGGCCGTGTTTGGTCTTTGGGCGTTTCTTTTGGAACCCTGTACAATTTTACTCATAAGACATCGTAAAAACAGCCACACTATTGTTTCTGGAGAGTTTACGTGGGCGGAGCGTCATGGCATATATTTAACACGCCACCTTGACACTGAAGAGCATTTTCTTCCCACGCTAGAGTCCGTAACGTTAAAGCCGGTATTGTTCTGAACATCTATCTTACACTGCTTATGTGGAGAACTGTGGCGTAGCGTGAGAGCTCCCAATAGCCTATTTTGATGGCAGTTTCCCATCCTAATGCGCAGTACGTAAGCAATTAGAGTGGTGTTAAAGGATTCCGCACTGCGCGAAGCCACGACTAAAAAATAACGAACTCTTAAGTTTCGTCTTTAAGATTTGAAAGTGATAGCAATATCCTGTTCGTAGTGCGTACTTCAAACACTTAGTGCATGACATCATCTTTCGAACTTGCTATGCACCATATACGTGGTCTTAAGAAAACAGGCGCAGTAGTGTGTAGTGGGTGATCAGTTTTATACCACGAAGTCATTTGGATAATCACAAGTTCGGAGAGCCAATGGAATGGGGCGCTTGTGCCACTCATGATTACTGCAATATTTTATGTTGTACAGTGAAGCATGTATACACAACTAGTGTGTTTGCAAAGCACGAGTGTTACTTTCACTTCGTTTCTATGCATAAGAAGTTGTTTTCGCCGTACTCACAAGCAGACGCATGGCCATGTGGTAAAACATCCGCTTGCCACCCAAACTACCCCGATTCGATACCCACTCTGACCCAGGATTCTTTATGTCATTCTCTTTTTTTTTCGTTGCGCATATGCTACTTCTCTGCTCACAGCCAACAACACCAACGCCGTAATTTCTGTGAAACAAGATCTTTAACGGAATCGCAGTAAGAACACTCATCAGATTGTACTAATTGCTCCGCAAACGCGCATTCATTTGCAGAACGTGGTTTGTTTCCGTGATTATATGGATGCCATGTCCAGATAAATAAACTTTTCTCTGCTTCTAAGCCACTTCTAACTTGTTTATTATTTCAGCGCGATAGCGTTAAAGAGCTCCTTTCGCAGAAATTCTGGAGTCTGCGTCGGTGTCAGCGTCGCTGTCTGTGTCGGCGTGGTTGGCTGTGTGCGAAAACTAATCATCTTCTGTGGCATTTCTAACGTTTCCTTTGTGTACAATCTTTTTTGTTCTCTTCGGAAAATACATTACTGATCTTCTTATGTGAGAAGTTAGTATAGCACAAATTTTATTTATTATTTGTTTATCTATTATTTATTTATTTATTTAGTTATCTAATAATACCTCACAGGCCCCGAAAAAAGCATAAGGTGAGGGGGTCATACAGTGCAATACAATCCCTTAAAAACGCATATTATCAGAAATTTGCAACATAACCGAAAATATTACTGTAAGATAATACTGATAATATAAAAGGCGTGCCACTATCGAATCTGAGAGTACGAAATATAGCGCCCGTCAGCACGTTCCAAGATGGTTTTGATATGAAAAGTCAGTCTTCATGCCGTATTCAGTTTCTCATTTAAATCGATTTGTTAATTTATAGACTTTTCTTCCTCCAGTTGCATTTCTTTACTCCGTGGTTTCCTCATGGTAGCGCACCTATTGTGTTTGTTATAAATAGGTTACTTCTGCAGAATGATTACTTATCGAATAGGAGCAGCTGAATGCACATTTTTGTGAATCACCTGCACAACGGAAATCATTAGTTAACGGCCCATACTTGCAGATGTATAGAAGTAACATGATGCACTATTTTATATAAAAAAAATGCTGGATTTGATACGCACTTGGAAAGTATGATCCAGGCTTTCCTACGGTATATGTAACACGTCCCCCTAAAAAGAAATAAATACGCAGTCTAAATACATGAACAAGACCTTATTAAATGTGCTTGTCCTCTGTTAGTTATCGTTGCCCAGGGAGGCTCACAGGATCTTGGCTTGGATCTGGTCTATACAAGCCACGTGATTCACCGAACAGAATGCAGTTAATCCGTTGAAGGACTGCGACTAAACTTAAATATTTTAGTGTTGTTGCTCTAAATAAAGCCACGGGTGTCTATAGAGCTATAAAAAATGTCGCAGTGCTCGATAATGCATTGATATTATTTATACTACCGTTACTTTAAAACAGCCATTTCCATTTCGGTGTCGAGGGGGCAACTTCGCAGTGACGTGTCAACACAAGTCTGACGTCATGGGTAGACAGCTTCGCAGTGGCGTGTCAACACATGTCTGACGTCACTGTAAGGCTGCAACTCGTGGGATACTAGCCAATGCTGCCAGTTTGCAATCAGTTGCATGTGGTTTACATAAACAATATTTATTTACTGTCGTTCCAACTTTGCGATTATTACAATTTAAGCCGTGCATAAAGCCTATTGAGCAAACTCAGTGGACTTAGACAGGGCTCCTGGTAAAGCGGGTTTCTAGATGCTGAACGAGAAAAAAAAATTTATTCCAAAGTAAAATACTTTATACGAGCTGTATAGCTCCGGTGTGTGGAGCGCGCTGATAGTGCTCACAATGAAAATGAGATGTCCATTTTTTGTGGCCTCGAGGTCAAATCAATACTCTTTTAAAGCATCAAAATGGATATTAATTGAAAGGAAAAGATATCATGCATGGCATTGAGTGAGTTTTAGTTAAAAAGGTTTGGCTACTCATATTGCTAAAATACCATCAGCTTGTGCAAAATAATCTATATATATGACTGGGAGTTCTTTGGCATCATTGCAAGATGCCAAAAAAATAAGTGAGGAAGGTCTTCACCCTAGACTGTAAATTAAAAAAAAAGGCTTGAATGTGATGCCTACAAACAATTCCAAGCTAATTTTAGCCCTACCTGGCATAAAACCCTATGCATGTCAACTGTGAGTGAATATAATGCCATGTGCGCTTGACTACGCTGTGATTATGTGCAGCTTTCGTGGCACTACCAACACTGCACCAAAAGCAGGTGCTGAATAATTTTTAACGATTGCGTCATTCCTCAAAACCACTCCCTTCCCTTCACTCACACATGCACTCGCACACGCGAACATACACAAACACACACGCATACACTCATGTATTAAGAAAAATGAAAAAAAAAAAGCCCAGATGATGCAGTCAACACTCACTCACTTCTTGTTTGGGCGAGTTCCACTTCTTTAACTACAATCACGATGACGACAAGGGCGAAGCTGAGCAAGCTTACTTTCATTTTTCATGTCGTACCCAAATCGACACACTAGATGCATCACGCTCGCATGTTCACAACACAGGGACCGTAGCTTGCGGAGGCCAGCATTGTTATTTGTCCAGGCCCGATGCCACTGTGGTCGAATCCCCGTTTTCTTTCTGTTACCACCCTATCCAGCTCTTCTTCGGTGGGCAGTTTTTGTTAGCCTGAAATAGCTCGAAACATGTGGTAAGGGGAACAAATGACAATGGCTCATGACAAGATCATACAATAATAATAGAGCTCTGTTCGTTTGGAAATATACAATACCGCACACGGTGCCATCGTGATCTTAAATTTCTCAACATTCTTAGTAAAGGAGAATGCCGTTAGAGTTAAATGAAAGGCAGCAAAAGTTTACGCAAGCTCATCGCTGCTTATCGTAGCTGCGTAGTGAAGGTTTTGTAGGTATCGCTAGCATCATAGTGACGAGCGTTCGCGTTTTAAGTGTGCTGTGACACTTGGAACTGTCACGTTACGTCGCTGCTTATACTCCTTGTGAATTCAATGTTATCTTGGCCATACACAATATTTAATATAAAAATAAAAGTGGACTTAATTTGCCAGGTTTTGCAAATATTATGCATTCTGAAATAGCGCGCAGCTCCAACGTTTCCTATCTCATGCTTGATATTCACACGGGAGTAAACGCTCTCGTGCTGTTTTCCCTTTCATTTCTCTTTATGTTTGTTCATTCCTTCAGACTATAAGGTTTCTGAAAACTTGCTGTGGCTTTAACGATGAAAAAAAGGTGGCCTCGTGTCTATGTGCTTCGCTGCAAAGGACGTCGAAAGACAATAATCTTCAGTTTGGAGGTGCTCTTCGAGATATGGCGTCATCTGTCGGTAATGTGAACAAACAAAAGTTTTTTTTTCTTTTTTCAAACGCAGAACCAGAGGGGGGCAGCACCAGGCCGGTTTACTTAAAGCTCCTGTATTTTGTTGCGAATCGTAGGAAACACACTTTTTTTTTTCGTTCATAGAATGCCTTTGTCAGCGCCGCGTAATAAGCACTGGGGTCTTCAGAATTACGTGTATATGCATTCACTAAATAAAGAAACACACTGCCTATATTACTTACGTATTGATGTTGCGCCTCAATACATTCTTAATGAATGCTTTTTTATTCACATTGTTGAAAAGTACGAACGCAGCCACCAGATCAAGATGGGTGGGTTTTGAGCATAAGCTGATACTTTCACCGGGTGGCTGAATTGTTGGACAGACAGACAGACAGACAGACAGACAGACAGACAGACAGACAGACAGACAGACAGACAGACAGACAGACAGACGGACGGACGGACGGACGGACGGACAGACGAACAGACTAAATTGTGTTGAAGTATCCTGAGAAATGACATTCTCTTTAAAAGAATTTCGCCGTTTGCACTAGCGGTACAAGACTAGAACCAACAGCGCAGCTAGTGATCGGACTCCCACCCAAGCCTGTGTCCCTGGCTGCTTAAGCGACGTGGGCTTTGCGGGATCATGTCACGTGATTAATGTTACGTTTTTTTTTTTGGAGGGAAAGCAGTCACGTGACTACGTACTCACGTGGTTTTGGTGGAAACACGTCAATAGACTGGTGCTATGCAATTTCACGTTAAGTGACTGAAGTGGTGTCATCCCGGATGGAAAAAAAATGAAGCGTTGGTAGTGGTGCGTGAATTTGGCGCGAATATGTAACGACGTAGCTAGTGTAAAGTGAGCTTACATCCCATTTCCGTATTTTTCCTTCGTTATTGTACTCTTTTTTATATTTCTCGCTTCTTCTCTTCTATCACTCTCTATTTCTCTGTCTCTCTTTCTCTCGCTTTCTTTTTCACTCTATCTATCAGTCTTTATTTCTTTTTTCTCTTCCTGTCTCGATCTCTGTTCTCGCTTTATTTTATTGTACAAGTTTCTTTCTCTTTCTTTGTTGTTTCTTCATGTGTGTTTTCTCTCACTTTGTCTTTCCCTCTGTCTCCCCCTCTTTAATTGTTCTGCCATCCACCCAACTAATTGTGTTCCACGCCGGGCAGATGGGTGCAGCAGGAGGCACATCATGCCTGTTTTCGTGGAGCCAAGCACAAGAGGAAGAGCAGGACGAAGAGATTACACGCTGGCTTGGTAGCGACAGCTTTCATCAAAGTTGTACGGCAATAAGCCGAGCATAAACAGCTTCACTGTTGTAAAAACTTTCATAGTAAGCATGGTTTAATGAAAGACGTTCTGGCTGCTCGGTTCTTTCCTTCTCCAGCAACTAAAGCTAAAATGAACGCTTTTCATGTCGATTGTATTGTGTATGCTATCCGCTGAAGAATGCAATGTTTCTGTGCCGGATGAAAATCACGAAAGCAGAAGATTAATTTCAACGGTCACGTGCATTCATTGTTAACGATGGAGCAAGCATTATTTTGAACTAGATGACGTCAACACAACTCTAGTATACCCTATTCCTGACCATATGTTGCGTGCTACTTAAATAGCTCGAATATTTCAGCACAGCGCATAAATTTTTTGAAATCTTTTGGATAGTGTGTTTTCGAATTTGTGGTGAAACTCCAATGCGCAGTTGCAAAAATTGAAAAAGTTACACTATTCGTGGTGACGTATGTATCACTACAGAACTGTCTGTTTCGAAAGAATATGATCGTAATATATATATATATATATATATATATATATATATATATTATATATATATATATATATATATATATATATATATAGAAAAAGGAGTAATTCACACACAACGAACGTTTCAGCACAGTTTAGTCCGACGTTTCGACCGTGGGACCGGTCTTCGTCTGGGAAGACCATTCCCAGACGAAGACCGGTCCCCACGGTCGAAACTGTTATCAGATATTAATCACATCACAAAGTGGTTATCAGATCATAGCAGAGGCTGTATCTTTTTATTTCTTTTTTGGAGCCATGCCGTGAAAATAGTTGCCTGCCGCCGCCCGTGCCCGTTACCGCTAGTGCAGGAAATATGAAAAAAATAATAAAAATTGGCTGGGCTTCGAACCTTTGTCCTCTCTACTAAAACCCAATATTTTACCACAGAGCCATTGTTTTTGTTTTGGTCTCTCTCTCATAACAATCATTCAACTTAAACATGGTAGTAATTCAATATACGCAAAATATCATAATTATTTTTTATCGCAATAAATTGACGAGCACGCACACTAAATAATTCACCATACCTAAAACGAACACATAAAACAACGGTCTTTTTCGAAAATACTCTAGAAGAGCGCTAAAAATAAACACCTCACCAACACAATGAACCAACTGAATGCAGGAACAGCGCAACCTAGAAGTAGTTACTTCGTAACTACGGAAGCGAAGGAAGAAGTAGTTACGAAGTAACTACTTCTAGGTTGCGCTGTTCCTGCATTCAGTTATGTCCTACCAACTTGCCCAAGCTTCCACGCTTCACAATAAACAATTCCGGCTGATATTTTATTTCATAGTATACGCCACATAGTTCCCTTACCATTCCAACAAAGTGGGCTGTTGAGGAAATTATTGGCCTGGCGTTGCTCTAGATTTGTGACGCAGTAGATTTGCGACACACTCTGCTTCACGAATTCCTGACGCAGACACGCAACCTGAATCAGGACGTGTGGAGGAATTCCGCTTTCCACTCGAGTGTCTCTAAGGTTACGATAATGTTCACGATATTCGCCCGTGAACGTCGTTGCCTTTCTGGGGCCCAATACACTTAATTTCGGAAACTCCCGGATAGGCCCGGATAACGCTGCTATGAGTACAAGTGTATTGTTTGCCTCTTTCCTTCTATTGCTACTCTTTTTTTTCTCTTCTTCTTATCACTTGCCCGATAGAAAAAGGGGGAAAAGTGGCCTGACTTCTTGACCTTTCATTTGCATTTATCTCGCTTTCTTTCTCTGGAATAGCCAGTGAAACAATACTCTTATTTCACCCCATCGCAAGTGAAGCTGCCAGTGTCGTGCGACACTCCTCACGATTTTTGAAGCCGCCCTGTGCAGGGGCGTTGTTGCCGGTGGGTGGCAACTTAGCAGGATGAGCATGATCTATAAAGAAAAGGGGGACAAAGCTCACATAAACAACTACCGTCCTATAACAGTGACATCAGTGGTCTACAGGCTGGCGATGCAGATTATAAAAAGACTTCAGGCATGGATAGAGGATGAGGGGGTGCTGGGGGAACTGCAGAATGGGTGTCGCAAACACAGGAGGTTGGAAGACAATCTGTTCTCACTGACGCAGTGCATCGAAATAGCAGAAAAAGAACACAGGCCCCTGTGGCTAGCATTTTTCGATATCAAGGAAGCGTACGATAGCGTGGTTCAAGAGGAATTGTGGGGAATACTGGACACATTAGGCGTTGAAGATGTAGTCACCAATTTTTTTAAAAGAGATCTATAAAAGTAACAAGGTAGTTATAAAGTCTGAAAAACAGGTATCTAAGCCCACGGAGGTGAAACGGGGGCTTAGGCAGGGGTGTCTTCTGTCACCCTTGTTATTCATGATGTACCTACAAGGATGAGAGGCCAAATTAGAGGGAAGTGGACTGAGCTTCAACCTCTTTTTCGTCAAACAATGAAAACTCATTGAACAGGCACTACCAGCATTGAAAAACGCAGATGACATAGTGTAATGGCCGACAACAAGGAAGATTTGCAGAAATTGGTGGACATCTGCGGTAATGAGGGACATAGGTTACATATCAGATTCAGCAAGAAAAAATCAGCAGTCATGATTTTTAATGACATTGAAGGTAGTGAGCTTAGAATACAAGAGGTCACGCTAGAGATGACAGATAGATACAAATATCTGGGCGTATGGATAAGCAATGGGACCGAGTATCTGAGGGAACACGAAATATACGTGTCGACTAAAGGTAGCAGGAATGCAGCGGTATTGAAAAACAGGGCACTGTGGAATTACAATAGGTATGATGTTGTGAGAGGAATATGGAAAGGGGTCATGGTTCCTGGTCTGACGTTCGGCAATGCGGTCTTGTGCATGAGATCACAAGTTCAAGCAAGATTAGAAATTAAGCAACGTGGAATAGGTAGGCTTGCCTTAGGAGCTCACGGGAATACACCAAATCAGGGAGTACAAGGTGATATGGGATGGACATCATTTGAGGGCAGGGAAGTTAGCAGCAAGATAAAATTTGAGCAGCGACTGAGAGAAGTGGGGGAGGAGCGTTGGGCTAGGAAGGTATTCAGCTACTTGTACATGAAGAATGTCGATACAAAATGGAGGAAGCGAACCAGAAAAGAAAACAGCAGAGGGCTAAACCAAAAAGGCTTATCGATTAAGAAGAAGGTGAAGGAAGCTGAGACCGATATGTGTAGAATCGGCATGATTAAGAAGTCCGCACTAGAGATCTATTGAACATTTAAGCAGGAAATTGCCAAGGAAAGGACCTATGATAATACTCGTGGTAGTTCTCTACTGCTTGAGGCCAGGACGGGAGTATTACGAACCAAGACTTATCGGGCGAAATACGAAGGGGTAGACACGATATGCAGTGCGTGTGGAGAGGAAAAAGAAACTGCCAAACACTTGATAATGTTCTGTAAAGGGCTTCACCCTATACTTCAGGATGATGGCGCAGAGTTTTTCAAAGCACTGGGGTTCACGGACAGGGAGGGCAAATTGACTTTAAGTGGGTAGAAATAACTAGAAGGAGGTTATCTGATTGGTGGCTAAAGTTAAGGCACGAGTGAAAATTAAATCCTTCACTGCAAAGTACGAATCCTCAACTTCACTATTTGAAGGAAAAAAACAATAAAACTAGTTTTTGGTTCATTAGGTATTACGGCTTGGTGGCGCTAGCCACCGCCCGATCTAAAGGGTACAGCAATATCCGTCCATCCATCCATCCATCCATCCGGCACAGGTACGCGTGTGCCACCCACTGGCAACCGACCTCCCTTCCCCCCCCCCCCCCCCCAAAAAAAAAATTTTCTTTCGCCATGGCATAGAGAGCGAAAAATGAGCATATTATGGGGTGCTTTCCCGAGATCAAAGTGGTGCCCCCACCCCCAAAAAACCTTTCCGGCTACGCGCCTGGCCCTGCGTGTTCGAAGAGGCCTCACTATGGCGCCAGAGACTAGTCAGCGGCGAGGTACACACAATGTACGCACACTGCGTAGTCACCGAAGCCAACGTGGCTGAAGTAGATTTCCACTCCGTTTGAGCCGCGCTCCGCTGATAAGTGCCTCGTTTTCGGATCTGCTGTTGTTGTGAAGAATTTCACATGATCGCTGTCACCATCGTTCATTTTGCATGGCCATGGGTGATGAGACGCATGTCTGCCTTTGCATCTCCAAGTGCATTAACAAACGTCGCGTGATAGTAAGCAGGAGTTAAGAAAAGACATAAAGTGTGTTCGTGCCGCTTTTTGTAGATGTGTTCGCAATCCTGTGATAAGTGCGGCAGGCACTAATGTTGGCGCACCTGCAGTTCGTTCGTTAGATTGCACTCTTCAAAGCCTCAGAGCCACATACTTCTTTGTGATCTTTATTTTTTTGTTGTCTTTTCACATCAATACAAATGCGTTTTTGTGCAGACACAATGATTTCTTCGATTTCACGTTAGTGTGAGAACTTCCGCTTTCTAATCGTCAAGCAGTGTGTCAAATATTCGCAGTATTATCCTAAAAGGTTGATTGTTTGGATAACCGGTTTTTTTTTTTCGTCTTTCACGTCTCATCATGCAAGTACCATTGTGTTACGAAGAACACATCTATGTGCAGCATAACGCGTAAGAAAAAGCATTGAGTAAATTGGCATAGACGTGCACAGAGGAAGAAATATGAAATCCTCAACTGCATTTGCTAGAACGTTTAGTTTCCTGCAGTTGTATCTTGTCTAAACATGACTCTTGACATCTTGACAGCCGAAGAGAGACTATGAAGCTAACAAAACCTAAGAACTAGGCCTTTTTATTTTTACTTATCATGTAACGCTTATGAAGACATTTTATGTAAAGCATACTTGAAGCCTTGAGTTTATAAATAAAAAAAACTTTATTGTGGAGCGCGAATGAATTTTACCGAGAGTGTTCACTTGATATGGCAGAAAATGTATCGTTGCAGTGGTGAGAAAGCAGTATACGACATTCTCAACGTGCGTCGCTACTTCAGAAGCTCTTCCATCTTCATTTGGCACCTCGAACTTTTCACTGGTCTACAAGGAAACAGACATAAAGTACAGTGAGTAAAATAGTATAAAATTTTAAATTATTATCTGAAAATTGTCATGTTCTTAAACATTTGCATCTGTACCCTATACGTGTAGCTTTTCGCATCCTCCATATTGTAGGCATTGTTAGTTAGTTTGTTTGTTTGTTTCTTTTTTGTTTATTTATTAGTTAGTATGTTTGTGTGTTTGTTCGTTCGTTCGTTCGTTGCCTATCAACTCTGGCACATACCCATTCTGTAAAATTGGCCAAAAAAACTTGTGGTCGCCTATGTATGATAACTGCGCAATTATAGCCAAACTACACTAAAATGGCATCTACAGGTTTTCCCGCTCACTTTAATCCAAGTGCTAACCTAAATAATCCACACGCCATTGAAATAATCTGAGGGACAACCCAATTGATCTATGTGCCAAACATTTAATCCAAGCGCCAACTCAGGGTGCGTGCCAGTGAGTTTCATACAAGTGCCACCATGTTTAATCCGATTGCCAACAGCTTTAATTCCAGTAATAGTCAGCTTATACACCTATAGCACCCCTAAACCAAATCTTGTGTATCATTTTAATATTTTAGGTAAACAAACGCATTCAGTTCCGAATGCCGCCGTGATAATTAGTGCCAAACGCAACATCAATACGTGCCATAGTACGAAATAAAAGAAACATGATTGACCTATCAGTCATTGCAATCGCTTTAACACATAACTGAGACGTGTCATCGCAGAAGTACTAGTTGAACGTAATAATAGATTGATACACAAAAGCTTGAAAATCGTCTATTTGTGTGAGCTAATAACGCTGACGTGTATGTATTGACATTGACGCCTGACGACACATCATCCTTACGACTAACGGGCATGATTATGATTAAACATTTGCTGTTGCTGCAGCATTCAACAAATAGCTCAACACACCATGAAGTGAATTCCACCTAATGGCGGCATCAACATGCATGTTGATGCCACCATTGAGTGTCACTACCAAACGCACTGGTACTCAATGCGCACTCTTAAGAGCGTAGTCGTTTGAGGTGAGAAGGGGCAAGGTGTCCGACCCTCAGAAAGAGAGAAATTCAAGTCTGTGGTCATTGATACGCGTCCTTCATGACAACGCAATAGGTCTGTCCACAGCGTCAAATGGAGAACGACCTCGGTGACAGTGACGGGCGAGGTGTCCAGCGTTACCATAAGCTTATGAAACTATTGAATGGCGAAAAAGCGAAGCCGTATGAGTCGCGAAGGGATGCGACGCAGCATTGACGATTGTCGGCAAGACATGGGGTGGCACGGCAGGTCCAGCGTAAGTGATAGGCTGTTGAGGAAGCCGAGAAGCGATGGCGGCGTAGGGAAGCAGCGGAGAGACGGATGGTGTTATGATTGAGAGATCGAGCTTCAGAAACTTAGGTCCGAATGACCTCTTGAGGTTCCGGAGCGAAAGAATGGCTCGTGCGGGAGCGGTAGCAACGGAAGTCGGCGGCTACTTTTTCGCGGATGAAGTCTTTGATTTTGTACATAAGCGGCTACTGATCGGCGAGATGGACAGGAGCTGCAAGCTTGAGAACGTGTCACGCATCCTGAAGGCTTGACTGGCGTTCGCACGCTACCTACGCAACCGGTCTAAGCTCTGACAGAGTGAGATAGGTGCAGAGATTGAGCGGATATTTCTCGCGAGCAGAATAGTAAATCAACCGTTCTTGATGCTCTTCAAAATGTGCTTGATTTTATTCTACTCAGTTATGGCGGAGCTGATTCGATTTCATAGGCTAAAGCTTGTGCGATACTCGCCTGGTTGCTGCCCATGGTTGATGGACAAAAGGTGCATGCGAAACACGAGAAAGGGAGACAAAACTAGAAAATCAATAAGGAAATACATGAAAAACTAAGGCTGAAAGAATGAAATATAAAGAAACGGAAAAATAAGCTAAACAAATGGAAAATAAGGAGAAGCAAGTGAAGAGAACAAATCACAAAGATAAATAAAGAAAGGGAAGATAAAGAAATAAATATAGGCAAAAAGAAAAGACGAATATAGTTAAAGAGAAAGAAAGAAAAACAAACATACAGATAAGAAACAGAGATGCAGGAAAAAAAGAGATATATAAAGAAAATTACATTAAAAATAGAACAAGGAAGCTTGCACAGCAGAGCTCTTCTTTCAGAATTGACATCACTGTAGCGCGAAGCAAGGATAATTTTTTTTCTTCGGGATCCTAGAAGTTTTCCTGCCAATTCCAGCAAGCTAAATTTAGTGACACTCCTCACCTTTATGTTTCTTCTCATCTGTTTTATTT
The DNA here is from genome assembly GCF_013339725.1 of Rhipicephalus microplus. NCBI lineage: Eukaryota > Metazoa > Arthropoda > Arachnida > Ixodida > Ixodidae > Rhipicephalus > Rhipicephalus microplus. The sequence goes on from NC_051168.1 coordinate 42,910,638, forward strand.
TCTCCTTCTTTTTTTTCTTTGTCCTTTGCAGAATCTGAAAATTCAAAAGTGTAAGATCTTCGTTTTGTATGTATTCTACATAGCACTCCATGACTCTGTCTGTAGTGACTTCGAAATTCTTTTCAGTTACAACTCTCTCCACAGAAAGTGTATTTAACATTTGTTAATCTACCACATACGGGCCATATAAAAATACCCTAATCAGCACCACATAAAGGTAAATTATACATAATTGGTGCCATTCAGCTAGGGTTCACTAGTTCTTAGATTCGAAGCATCTTATGGTCGTGGTCAATCCAGTGTGCAGCGTGACTACCCCTGATGCGCATGCACGCCCCTCCTCCTCTCTCCTCTTCTACGCTTCCTCTCTCCTCTTCTACGCTCCCTCTCTCTAGCCTTGCAACACCGACGCATGCAGCGTCTGCCAGCCTGCATTCACTCTTCCCTCTCTTTCCTCCGGCCATCCTTCTCAGCGGAATTGACTCCCCCGCTCTGATGCGCATGCCCTTTCCCTCTGCCTGCTCTCTTATGCTCCGCTTTCTTTCGCCTAGAAACACTGACGCAGGAAGCGTCTGCTAGCGAGTTCCTTTTGAAAGAACCGACTGCTCACACTGCACAAACGTGCACTGGACAACCCGCTTATACAGGTACTGGATCTTGACCTCCAAAGTGACAGTGGCAAATTTCTTTTGTGCGTTGTTGTTTGAACAATGAAAATTTGCAGCTTAATTAAGGTGGTAGGCCACTCAAAAACAAAAAAAAATTAAGGGCAGGCAGCGTTGAAATAACTTTTTCCTCAAAACCAGCATGTCTTATTTAATTTACCCAGCTATTTACAGTGCAAAATATTCAATATTTTTTATTGGGAGGTAATCTTTGTCAAAAATTGCATTAAAAGTGCTAGCCAGGCCAGCTGTGATAAGTGACTAATGGGTAGCTTTATTCAGTAAAGCTTTCATATTTGTGTAACCAATGGCTGGAGCTATGCAGTCATTTAGAATAAATAATATGCAGTGAATAGCAAGAAAGTAATGGTAAAAAAAAAGAAAATGGGGAAAAAGAGCTATTTTAGACTGATCCTGTTGGAGAATTCACCGGTGAACTGAAAAATATTCCATAGATTTTTTTTATTCTAGTTCTCTGCACAGATATATATGTTGTAAATCATTGTGCGAAATTTCAGTTCAAAGTACACGCTGAGAAATACATTATGAAAGTTTGCATCGCAACATTTAGAGCAAATTGTTATTTTCAGAAAAACGCAAACAAAGATTTCCGAGCTTGTAAAAGGGGTCACAATCTTCGCATGCAGGCCTAAAATGCACCAGATTCATAGCTGGGCCCCTCTGCGGAAGCATTATTGTCTCCTTTTGTTCGGGCGGCTGCTCGTCTTTTCTTCCTGGCCTGTTTTGTCCCATTCGCTGACTTGCGTTTAGCATTCTGCATGCGCAGGTGATCCCTGGCGATGCAAGCTTTCGTCGTATGGTACCCTAGTTCTATTCCAGCTTGCCTCAGGATATCTAGGGTGCTTACACTGCCATTATTGAAGTGTGCCACAGCATCATGCAAGGCAAACATTGCTGTAGGCAAGCTTACGTGGACCTCTTTGGGTGCCCGCTGCCATATTAGACCATTGAAACACTCATTAGCATTTTGAGTATTTCCATGAAGGCACTTCATCAGAAGTTCATCAGAGCACAGATCACTGTAGACAGTTTCAACTTTGTTGAGCACATCATCTGGAAGTCCTTCTTTGTGTACATGTTTCCCTTGGCCGAGTGCTTCGACCCTTTGGTATCTGCACCAGCTTTTCGGTCCAAGTGGACACAGGCCATGTCTCGGCTGCTTGTCGGTAGAGCTGCAATGAAAAAGACTGGCAAGGGTAGCCTTTTTCATTGCAGAAAGGTTTCCCTCATTAGTCCTTTTGGCGATGCCATAGTAGTTTTGCAGGCGGTCAATGAGGGCATCAGTGAGGTTTCCCTTACTGCCGAGTCCACGCACTGTCTTCTTCAGTTTTCTGAGGCGGCATTTAATGACATCATCTTATATAACATTCACAATAAAATGCATAAAGTATTTTGAATAGCATTATTATAGACGAAACAACACTTGCTTTTGAAAGCGATTTTGCGAAACCGAAACTACAGTTGGAAGTGTGGTTTCGGTTTTGCTATAGGAGCATAGGGTATAGAAAACTTGCTGTAACTCGCAAACTAATGACGCTAAGAGGATAATTTTTGTTGCAGTATATATGTGAATGCTTGGGCGTGCAAGAAAAACAATACCCTCAAAATGTATTTTGCGAAAAAAAAATGACTTTTGAAGGTGGCCTACCACCTTATACATTCACTGGATCTTGACCTCCAAGGTGCCAGTGGGAAATCTCTTTTGTGCGTTGTTGTCTGAACAATGAAAATTTGCAGCGTGTGCATTAACTAAAAGCGAACTGCGGGTTCCTGTGTCCAATTGGAGTCGTCTGTTTCTCATTGCCCATTAGCAGCGATTGCCATGTGTCAGTAGGAAACGTTGGTCTATCACTGCATACTTTCCACCTCCCCATGTTTCTTTCATGCGCAACGCCGCAATTAGCGCCAGCTAATTGCGGCGTTGCGCAATTAGCTGGCGCTAATTCTGCTAGCGAATTCTGCAGCAGCGTAAACGCTGCCGCCAGTGTAACCATTAGCGACCGCAGCTTGAAATATACAAATTGTTCAGTGGGAGATGGTGTAATTTTTTTTATATTCAGTTCTATCTATGTGAAACACGATATGAAAGGCGACGTCTTTCATGCGCAGATCAGGTTGTGTATGACTTAGCACCGCACTCATGGTTGTCACTTTAGTGTGGGTGTTGTGCTTTCCCTGGGTATTTCACGTTTTCTTTACGTTTCTCAGTCTGGGTCTTTGTTCGTGATTCATGTCTCGCGCCACTTGCAAACAACGGAAGGAGTCGATCACCTCAAATAGTTTTTTAGAACAACACCGAACTCGTCCGCCGGGTGAGTATTCATATTACAAATGACAGGGCGAGCAAACATGAACACAAGCCAAAAGTCACGACATAACAAACGCCTACTACTAGAAACTGCAGAGACGCACAGTGACGGAAGAGAAAGAAGGCACGAAATTTTACCAGTGCATGGCCATGCAATAGGTGGCTTATCGAATGGGCATGCATAAAGGTGTACGTGAAAGATATATCTTAAGCCATTTGATTTCATCTTTACCTATATTAATCGACAGTTGGCCCACGAATTCTCTACCCCTCTCAGCAATAAGCCATGATTCAATCAGTAGACGTGTTTATTCATTCCTATGTCGCTATAAGTTGTGTGCACATTCACAGAATTTTTCGGTGCAGTTTTACTCTCGACATAGTAATAATGTACTGAAGGGTGAGGCTGTGGTTAATCTATTTCAATATTCTCTGGTTCTAGTATTCTCGTAAGCCCTTAAGGGCTCACGAGAATACTAGAATCAGTGAATTTGTTCAGTGAATCAGTGTAATCAGTGAATTTTTGTGTGTATTTCACGAATAAATATCGGTCCGCTTCTTGTCTCTTAATGACTCATTTTTTCTCTGCATTGCGGCAAAAATCTGATATAGTTTATTGACAGTCGTAAAAACAACACAAACGCCCTAACTTCCTCCCACTTTCTTTAGCCTGTGAGGTACACAATGAGTGTACGATATACCTATACGACGTGTTTCTTGGTATTTCTTTCTGAAACCATGCTCTGTCTTAACATAACGAACTTTTTTTACACCTTTAAAGATAGTGGCCAATGTAACGCGAAGACAATCTACATTTAAAAGGCAGGTAACCTGTGCGTTAAAGCTATATCCCCGATTTTCAGATCACATGACATTGTGAGCGCAGACTTAGGCTGTGTTATACCATCTTTTCACAATCTTTGTCTGGTTCAACGAAAGGTTTGACAGTGGTTTTGAAGATCTACACGAATACTGCCAGCGTACGCGGTTTTCCTGGGATGTTAAAGAAGAATTTAGAAATTTTATTCTATTATTTTGAGCCAGTTCTTGAACAAAGTAGAGCACCCCCTCATTTATTTCCGGTTATTGGCTGTCTGCAGTTACTACGGTTTCAAAGTCCTCAGTCCTAAAAAAGTAATCATTTACATAACAAAAACCTTAATAATTGGTACATTAAGGACCTTCCAAACGTTTGTCAATCTCGCTAAGGTATAAATCACTAAAACCGGAACAACATTACAACCAATACATAACGCTCATTTCCGCCCATAAACGACTTTCTTCCATCTACTAACGTCTACATGAATTCAAAAAAAAACAATTCATGGAAAAGAACCCTACAAACACCAAATTTATTGTTGAAAACAATTTTATACCCGTTGTCATCAGTTAAGTCCTTAACACATTTTTAGAAGCTCTTATGAGTCGAAGAGGAATAAACGTCTGCAATACCCATACTAGAAGCCTTACCACTACTGCGGTTCTTCTCTGATAGTTAGTGAACTAGCGCCTAAGAATTATGCATGAGAAAATAATCTGAAAAAGTCAAAGTTTAAGGTTCATTGGCAGTGCCACTTCACGTTGTAGGTGGGGCCCACGGGACGGCTTTTTGCTCTCCCATAGTAGAGGACCAGGTACTTTAAATCGTTAACAACTTCTTTCAAACACATCGTCTGCTTACTAATAAGACAGTGGGACTGGGCGTGTTGGTATAACTTCATAAAGGTTGCTTACCAGCGCAAACGACAGGGCAGGAGGGGACAGGAGAAGAGACGAGATAGAGCGCTGAACTACCAACAATTTATTTATTGTGAAGGTATTCGCTTTTATACAGTTACCAGTCACACTAGTCATGCGCGAAACACAATGACAACGCATAAGTACATCACAATGACAAGCAAGGGAACAACTTTTCCTTATCGGTGAGCGCGACAGAAGAGGTGCTAACACAAGCATCTTTCAATGAGCAAATCTTTTATGCCTCTATGATCTCGCGTGTGGTACGATCCCTGCATCTAGCAACAATAGAACACTCTGAAACACAAGAAATAAATTGTTGGCAGTTCAGCGCTCTGTCTCGTCTCTTCTCCTGTCCCCTCCTGCCCTGTCGTTTGCGCTGGTAAGCAACCTAACTAATACATACAGCAACTTGCCATGAACGTTTCTCTGAAACAATGGTTCAAAAAGAAATCTCGTTCTTGTTTGTTCTCGATTTAAAAAATAATTCTTAAGTAGGTGAGTAAGACTTGCTGTTGGGCGAGTCAGTTAACATTAATAGAATACGTAACTGTCACACCAGTCCCGTTAATTAGGGAGGCGATCGCCGGGCTAATTCTAAGAGCCGAAGTATCGGCCCTCCGAACCGCACCACGAAAGCGTGGACAATTTAGGAGTGGTCCTTATTGGCGCGCCAGCAGACGCCGGCTGTGGCCCAAAACACAAGTCAGAGCCGAGAGTTGATAAACAAACAAAATTATATTCTCAATAATGGCATATCAGAAACAATACACAAAAATGCACACTCCACAATAGTTGCATACAATATGTCACCAATCAAACCAATCAATCAACGTACTACACAATACAATCAGCCACACTTGAAACAACGGACTCGGACAACAATACGAGCTACAATGCAGTCGCATGCATTGAACAACCAAGACACTTAAAGACTAAAGAAATAAAAAACCTATTCAGTCCAAAGTTCTTGGAACCAAAGTCGAGATGATACTCTTCCGAGAATCACTCACTCAAAGTCCAGCGTTGTTGTCGTTCCGCAGCCCTCGAAGTTTCTCTTCCAGGAAACCTCCCGTCTTCAATTGGCCACTCTTCAAACTTCAACTTCTTCGCCGGAACACGTCGGCTTCACACCCGCAGCTGTTGCCACGGGTCTTCGCTCGATAGCGGTAAACACACGCTCTTGCCTGTAGCCCGAGCCTTCACCCCTCAGGTGGAAATCCTCTTCATCTCCGGCTTCGTCCCTGCGGACCAAAACCTTCGCCGACTACACGGCGGAATCCCTACGCGCTCTGGCGTTAACTTCCGTCTCCTCCTGTTCTCTCGTCTCGGCCGCTCGATTAAATACCTTCCGCGCCACATTCTAGAAAGTTCTTGTCATTTCGTCGGCGCGATACGCAGCGAAGGCTGGGGAGAGGCGCGAGACTGTACGGGGGCCGTCCCCGACAGATGAGTCAACCCGGCATACACGCCCATTTCCTTCTGGAACGTTCCAGTGCTTGCCCGGCCGCCGCTGTGGGGTGAGGAGGTTCGTCGATGAAGCCACGCTTCTGCGGGGAGAGCGCGCGCCCGGGGAGCCTTGGACGTTTGCTTTCTTTTTTTTTTCTTTTGACCTCGCGGCGTTTCTCCCGCCCGTTATCGCAAGAATTTGGCGGCGCGCCCGTTTTTAGCGCTCGTTTTGTGACAGTAACAGTGCAAATTTAGGAAAAATATAGGTTCGAGAAAATAAGTATTGGGGACCTTACTGTTTCCCTTGCTTTTTTTCACGAATTTGTCCATGTTTTCGCTATTATGTACCTTCCTAGAATAAGTAGTTTAGCCTTCTTCACACTATAAGCCAATATATCAAGATTATGTCTTAGCAAAAGGTTTACGGTACGTTGTTGAACAATCAGTGGTTTCAGTGTTACCTTAGTGAAGTTCTTTTTGACGCTCATTCATTGCGTAGGTCACAGGCTATAGAAAGTACGTGGAAGTTACCGCGACTGCCAATAAGTTACGTTATATTTCTGCCATTGTGCCGAGAAAGAAAGAGAGAGTAAAAGACAAAACGCTGACTAATATTTGTTTCGTAAAATACACCAACTAATTCACTGGTTGTCGCTCAAGTGTGGTGCATACGGTTCTTTTCAGCTGCGGCCACTTCTGTATACGTAGGACAGACGGGATGTTGCCTGAACCAAAGATTTATGAAACATAATACATCGCTGACTGGAGGCGCACCTTATAATCTATCAGTACAATGTCAAGAGTTGAAGAACATGGGAAAGTTCAATTAATATGCAGTGTATTAGCGACATTCAAATGAAACAAGGCGCCTGGTGATTGAGGTGGCTTATCAATGACCGAACAGTGGTAAAATACCGATATCGATTGATATGTGGGGTTTAACGTCCCAAAACCACCATATGATTAAAAATACCGATATCATCAAGCTCAAATACATAAATCTTAAATCAGTTGCCTTAATCAATTTTCCACTCATACCCTCCCTTCCCCCCCCCCTTCATGCCAGACGGAAAAAATTTCAGATTGCATCAGCATGCGCACATTAATTGTCGTCTCTTCTTTCTCCTTTGCCATTGTGTGTCTCTTAGCATTTCGAGTATCGTGACGTCTTTCTTGGGCGCGTGTTTGAGCATCCTGTCTTTTTCTTTGAATCAACTAATATTTTTCGCCCCATTTATTCATCCCTCCTCGCCGTCGAAAATCACAATTCTCCTACAACTGAGCACACTACTTTGATTCGTGTGAGTCCTTCGACTGCTCCTCCTAAACCATATGAAGCCATCGTAGGTACTACTCACCGGTGTTCTTGTCCTTGGTGTCTGTATCATTTTCTCTTTTTTCGTTTTTCTTGTCTGAATGTGAAAATAGAAGGGGGTAAATTCCATGTCACTTATATGTGGTTCATAGTACTTTGCTATACTCTTAAATTTTTCTTTAAGGCCATTACTAAGTTCTCTCCCATCCACGACACGCTGAAGGATTAAATTGCTAGACAACGGGGATTGCCCGCAGAAGGATATTCATTGCAGGAAGTCAACATAGGGCTTCATGATTTAAAAGCTGCATCTTGAGTAATTAGAACCTATTCTTTCATTGATTCTGTCAGCTCCATCTGATTGAAATAGTTGATGCATGGAAAGAATATCAGGCCAAATCTATCAAGTTATCGCGCAAACCGAGCAGCATTTGATACATTATACGTGTTAAACAGTCGTTGGTTGCCGAAATCTTTTCGGCAATGCGTAGTTACCTGCGCTTTTTCTAGTATACAACTGCAAAGCAATGAGTAAGTAGACTGCGTGTATTTAACTCTTTTCACACCGTGGGGAACATAGGTGTTTTTGTAGATTTACTGCATCTCTTTTGCTGAAGGAACTACTGCGTGAAAAAATTTCTCTGAAACAAAAAGCAGAATCAACAAACTTTTCACACGTGCAAGTTTCATCAATGAGACATATGCTACGCGAGCAATATAACTTACCAAAGTAAAGATTGTGGGACAGAAAAATCAGAAATATATAGAAATACAAAGTGTTCTGCCACCTAATACACGACATCACACGAAACTTCAAACATTTTCAATCAGCAGGACTTCTCTGACAAAAATGTCACTGTAAGCTCTACATCCGGACTTGTCATGCAGCCTGCAGTTGGTCGATGTAAAGCATAGCGTAGCGTGGCAGTGCTCGCACAAAAGTTTTGTTTTCTTTTTGCTTTTCTAGTCGTAATTGTGTTCGTTGAAGTTTCTGTAAATCTCAATCCGAGCACGCTGGTTCTTAAACGCGAACTGAGACGATCCCAAGCAGAAAGCGGAGACGCCTCGGTCTTGCTCTCAGACTTATACAACCAGATATCTGCATTCGCATACTCGCTACTGCTCGTTAAATCGATAAAATCAGCCGCAAACCTATGCACTGAAATTCTGTCATATGGGATCTTCCCAAGCGTGTGCGTACCACATCCCCAGATGACCATGTTCGCCTTCCACTTATACGACAAGGACAGCTTCGGAGTGCGTTTTGTAAATAAGGCCACGTGGAAGCAAATACACAAAGAAGGACGCTGCAGTTATTCTTTACGATGTACGGGCACGGTGTCCATAAATGGCGCGAAACGACTCAAAAGTGACAATTCAAACCATTGATGACGAAATATTAATGCTCTGAGGGCTCGGTATGGAAAGAGTTCATATAGAACTGTCGCTACTGGTGACTTCGAACGCCGTACTGAAAGATCCAAAGAAAAAGACTAATCCACAGTTGTGAAGAGAAATCTAAGCAGTGCATGTTATATTCAGTGAGTCTGTAATAAAAGTTCACATAAATGTTTCCTCAAGCCTCAGAATAAACTCAATGATCTGCACTGCAAGTGCGGCCTATCGAACTTGATGGGGACCATGAAGCGCAGTACTTAATTCCTAGTGAAGAAAAGGACAACGAAAGAAGGACGCACTAGTGTCGCTGTTTTGAGTGATTTCTTCCACCCATTACTTATTAACTGACTGCTTTATACAAGAATCTACCCGAGCCCTGCGGCACTACACACAATATATCCCGAATGGTTACCAAGCCCAAATTTACCCTTGTGTCACGGTTATGCGGACTTCAAGCATGTCCTGTAGGACTGTGTCTTTGCCGGTCCTTCTTTTTGAATAAGAAAAAATGAACAAGCTGATTAATGCCCAGAACCTAACCTCTCACATCCAGGCCTTTCAGACGGCCCGTGCGAGGGCCGTCAGGTTTAACCTGACCGTGCTCGCGTGGGCCTAGCCAGGTGACGCTGAGTTGACTCGCGTCTATTGTGCACCTAATAAAGGTGTTTCCCTCACCGTGAATAGTAACCACGTTGAGGTACTGGCTATTGAGTGAGTAGATTTTTAAACTCACGTGAAGCTTAAGATAATCGTGCTTTATAGAGTACGAAATTTACTGAAATATGTAGAGGTAACTTTCATGCGCAATGAATCTACATAAAAACGCAAAGCTATCTCTTTTTTTGTTGTTGTTGTCTTCGCTTACGTTCAGCTAACATTTGTACAGCTTACATTGCTGCATGTAGCATCTAAGCTACCAAGTGTGTACACACGCCATTACACATTCGCGCCGCATTATGATTTCGTGTTGTTAGTACTATGTGGCGTTTCACAGTACTTTTTTTTCTGAAAAAAGTAATATGCTGGTTGAAAATAGAACCCTGGCCCCCAGTGAACTTCGGCACTGTCCTTAACTTTGAACAGTGCGCTTACAGTACGCCTTGAATTCTTCTTCAAATAATAATAATTGTTGGTGCTTGACGTCCCAAAACTATCATATGATTATGAGAGACGCCATACGGCAGGGATCCGGAAATTTGGACCGCCTGGGGTTCTTTAACCCGCACCTAAATCTAAGCACACGAGCCTCAAGCCCTTTCGCGTCCATCAAAAATGCGGTCGCCGCTTAAATTGTTCTTCGCTAAAAACTGCTGTCATCACCAAACCACCCCAGACTCTGCATTAGAAAACCCTCTTGCCCTTGAACCTTGCTATGCAACGTTCTATATATACTATAGAGAAAACAGTCAGATCTATCCACCTCCACGTGAAAACTGAGCACTGCGGTGTCGACCATGCCACAAAAGCTACAGACAAACATTTTCATAAATCTGCACACTCTCCACCTGATCTACCCCACAGTGGTAGAGACATATGTACGTGGTGTGAAGCCATTACAACATTCTTTATATCGCGTGTGAGTGTGTAGAGCATCGATAAGAGCACGACACAAATGGCACATGTGACGAATGGGAGGTGCTGCTCGTGCCAGTGGGATCTTTAAATAGGAGATACACCCTGATGGACAGACTACCTTTTCCACCCGTGTATTCCGTGCAGGTCGCTGGAGTTTTAGTCTGTGTGATGTTTGTATATAATGAAGTTTTTCTGCTGCGGCTGCTGCTACTACTACTTCTACTACTACTTCTACTACTACTACTACTACTACTACTACTACTACTACTACTACTACAAGTATACTACTACTATTACAACAACAACTACTACTACTGCTACTGCGATGAAATAGAATACGCGTGTATCATATCGTAACAGTAACAAGCTGTCATAAGGCACACTACGCCACACCTTGTTTCTGCTAGTCGTGAAAAAATATTTTCTTGTTCTTGTACACTCGCTTGTGATGAAAGAGTTATTAAAGAGACCCTGCAATAGCTTTGACGATTTTGTACAAACACATTTGGTTGTTTACCAAGTCCTAAGAGTCCTTTATAGACCGATCTTAGCTCTCTGCGTAAATTGTGTAGTTTATTACAATGCTTTGAGCCTGCGAATCACAGCAGATCACTGCGACTCAAACATGCGCGTTTTCAACAGCCCATTCACAGAGCGACATGCTCTCGTAAAGCTGCGTCACCCAGGCTGCTGATCTGATTGACTGTAGAATGCGCCTAAGATCTACTTAGGATGGATGGATGGATGGATGGATGGATGGATGGATGGATGGATGGATGGATGGATGGATGGATGGATGGATGGATGGATGGATGGATGGATGGATGGATGGATGGATGGATGGATGGATGGATGGATGGATGGATGGATGGATGGACGGACGGACGGACGGACGGACGGACGGACGGACGGACGGACGGACGGATGGATGGATGGATGGATGGATGGATGGATGGATGTGGCTGTACCCTTTAGATCGGGCGGTGGCTAGCGCCAGCAAGCCGTAATACCTAATGAACCAAAAACTATATTTATTTTTTTCCTTAAAAAGTGAGTTTGAGGCTTCGTACTTTGCAGTGAAGAGTTTAATTTTCACTCGTGCCTTGACTTTAGCCACCAATCAGATAACCTCCTTCTAGTTAAGTCTACCCGCTTAAAGTTTATTTTGCCCTCCCGGTCCCTAAACCCCAGTGCTTCGAAAAACTCTGCGCCATCATCCTGAACTATAGGGTGAAGCCCTTTACAGAACATTATCAAGTGTTCGGCAGTTTCTTCTTCCTCTCCACACGCACTGCATACTGTGTCTACCCCTTCGTATTTGGCCCGATATGTCTTGGTTCGCAGTACTCCCGTCCTGGCCTCAAACAGTAGAGAACTACCCCGAGTATTATCATAGATCCTTTGCTTGGCAATTTCCTGCTTAAAAGTTCGATAGATCTCTAGTGCGGACTTCTTAATCATGCCCATTCTCCACATGTCAGTCTCCGTTTCCTTCACTTTCTTTTTAACCGATAGTTCTTTTTGGTTTGGCCACCTGCTGTTTTCTAAGTATTTACAGTCAACTTCCTGGTTCGCTTCCTCCATTTTGTATCGACATTCTTCATGTACAAGTAGCTGAAAACCTTTAGCCCAACGCTCTTCCCCCATTTCTCTCAATCGCTTCTCAAATTTTATCTTGCTGCTAGCTTCCCTGCCCTCAAATGATGTCCATCCCATATCACCTTGTACTCCCTAATTTGGTGTATTCCCGTGAGCTCCTAAAGCAAGCCTACCTATTCCACGTTGCTTAATTTCTAATCTTGCTTGAACTTCTGATCTCATGCACAAGACCGCATTGCCGAACGTCAGCACAGGAACCATGACCCCTTTCCATATTCCTCTCACAACATCATACCTATTGTAATTCCACAGTGTCCTATTTTTCATCACTGCTGCATTCCTGTTACCTTTAGTCGTCACGTATATTTCGTGTTCCCTCAGATACTCGGTCCCATTGCTTATCCACACGCCCAGATATTTGTATTTATCTGTTATCTCTAGCGTGACCTCCTGTATTCTAAGCTCACTACCTTCGTTGTCATTGAAAATCATGACTGCTGATTTTTCCTTACTGAATCTAAAATCTAACCTATCTCCCTCATTACCGCAGATGTCCATCAATCTCTGCAAATCTTCCTTGTTGTTGGCAATTAGCACTATGTCATCTGCGTACATTAATGCTGGTAGTGCCTGATCAATAAGTTTTCCTTGTTTGACTAAAGAGAGGTTGAAGCCCAGTCCACTTCCCTCTAATTTTGCCTCTAATCCTTGTAGGTACATCATGAATAATAAGGGTGACAGGGGGCACCCCTGCCTAAGCCCCCGTTTTACCTCTGCAGGCTTGGATACCTGTTTTTCCCGCTTTATAACTACCTTGTTACCTTTATAGATACCCTTCAAAAAAAAGTGGCTACACGTTCCACGCCTAGTGTGTCCAGTATTCCCCACAGTTCCTCTTGAACCACGCTATCGTACGCTTCCTTGATATCCAAAAATGCTAGCCACAGGGGCCTGTGTTCCTTTTCTGCTATTTCGATGCACTGCGTCAGTGAGAACAGATTGTCTTCCAACCTCCTGTGTTTCCGAAACCCATTCTGCAGTTCCCCCAGCACTCCCTCATCCTCTATCCACGCCTGCAGTCTTTCCTTTATAATCTGCATCGCCAGCCTGTAGACCACTGATGTCACTGTTATAGGCCGGTAGTTGTTTATGTCAGCTTTGTCCCCCTTTCCTTTATAGATCATGCTCATCCTGCTAAGTTTCCATCCATCGGGAACTTCACCATCGAATATTATTGTGCCCACTGCCTCTCTCAAAGCCTGCTTAGACTTCGGACCTAATGTCTTTATCAGCCTATTTGGAATGCCATGTGGGCCTGTTCATGTACTACTTGATCGAATGGTAGTGAAGCGGCACCTGGCGGAGCAAATGTCAACTCTTCCGCGATCTTCGCCTCCATTTCCAGATGTCATGCGTGCAGCCAGGTGCACTGGATGATGGCCTCCGACATTATGCGCAACCTATCAGTGTGCGATCTCGGAGGTCATGTGTCGGGAGAGCTCAAGTCATCCAGTGCGCTCGGGAGAGCTCTGCGATCGCCAATAATGTCATGTACAGTAGGATGACGGAATTATCCATATGTAATTTTTTTGTGCCCGAATTATTCTTTCCTCCTCGCTGCGAAAAAATTGGGAATGAATTTCTAAGTGAGTTTGGTTTCATTTGTGGTCTTGCATTCCTTTAAGAGGCACTCTGACTTTGCAGCAGAGCAGTTAAAATAGTGGTTTCCATGCGTCGTATTTACACTATCATTAACATTAACCAAGCGCACTTTCTTCGTACTCTTCTTTATTGCCTTCTTTTCCTTACTGCTTTTTGCTATTCTTCATTGTTTACAGAACCCGTGCACCTTTGGATCTGGTGCTAAGTTCAATAACTGAGATGGCCGACATAACGAGTACAGAGAGACAAGTAGAAAGACAGTAAAATGAAAAAAAAGGGGGGGGGTGAAATGCTTGTTGAAAAATATTCTTGGGGAGGCAGGATTTGAGTCCTCGTCCTCGCTATCATAGGGCGCGTCTTGAAATCACTGGGCAATCCAGGCATGCAAGCAAGACATAGCATAACCTAAAATTGTATAGCAAGACATTGACAAAAGAAATAAGGGTGAGAAGGGGTAAATATGAGATTGAGGAGGCGAGAAGGAAGGGTGCGAAAACGACCACAGAAAAAGACAGGGAATTAAATATCTAGACAGAGAGAAAAACATGAAATGAATAGAAAGAAAGAATAACGAGATAGGTGACAGGACGACTGCAGAGGAAAAAAGAGGATATAAAACAAAATAATCGGAAAATTGGGAGAAAGGAAGTTACAGAAGAAGGATAGAAAGATAGAGAATAAAAATAAACCTAGAAAGCAAGAGAAAAGAAAACACACTACCAAAACGATAAATAGGAGTGCCGGTAATAATAGCCATGTATAATATAGCATAATAAGTGTTGTGAAAGAGAGAGGCGAGCGGGCGAAAAACTTAGCCAAGTCAGGACCAGCTAAGTGCCCACCAGTTCTGCTATGACCCAGCCTTGTACGACTTAGTACAAGCTGCAGCATTTTTTTCCCTAGTCGAATTCATCCGTGAATCCGATAACTATGTTCGCCCTAGGAAAATGGTTATTAAGCCAGAAACAAAAAAAGAAAGTGTGGGTAGTGACACCGATTAGGAATTTCAACATAAAAAACAGTGATTTTTTTAGACTTTGATGGCGTATACTACGTGCTGCGTAGCTCTTGCTCATAATAAAAATAAAGTGCGTTGCCTTTTTTTTTTGGGGGGGGGGGGGGTATAGACTTAACATAATATGTTTCAGGACATTCAGTTAAGCCAATGTGGTCAGAGTACAAAAAATACTCTTTGAAATTTGTGATTTCACGCGCAAAGACTTAAGCGTGAAATTTTCATTTTCAAAGTGTAACTTTGACTTTGAATTTATTCCCTATGACTAAACTTATGATGGTGAAATCACCAATATTATAGTTATCAGAGTGCAGTTTATAATGATTCTCCGAGTACTTCTTTGACTTTACTGTCCCCTCAAAAGGAACAACATGCAGTTAAACTCACCGTCTTTATTTTTCTTCTTTTCAGTTTTCTTTTTCTTGTCGCTTTCGCTCTCCTTGTCAGAACCTATAGAGGCAAGTTCAGGTATTTACGTAGATTATGCATTGTATTCATACCACTTGATCACCATCTATAATGTAACTTGAACTGCCTTTTCAGTTGCTATTCTATCCAGAGCTAGTTCCAAATTTGGGGGGCTATACTGGAGCAGAAAGATGTCTAAGAAATGCCATTGCAGCAGGTGAGCCCGTCTTTTCTTGACGTTGCAACCAGTGGATAAATACTAATATGGCAATTATTCTTTTTCTTCATTTGCTATATTGTATTGAAATTGTTATTCAGACGGAATACCAGGCTATGTATCAAGCAAGAGGCCCTTTAGTGCCGAAAATTGTCCGTGCACAGTGTCCGTTATTATGCCACAGCACCGTGTAAAAGGGTACCAAAAGGTTAACGCGAACAAAATTAAAGGCTGTTAACCCAAACAAAATAGATGGCCACAACACCAAATACCAGCAATTAAGAATCCACCAATGGAAGCATATGACAATAAAAGGCTTAACGATAGACTGATACCAATCGTCATTGTAACTGATTAATGTAAAGCACCTACAAGCACAAATACTTTATGCTAGTCAGCGATTTAAACTTACACATTAGGGATTTTCTGAGGACCTAGCTTTGTCATCGACTGTCACTGTTTGATAGACGAACATCAATCATAGCTGTGACGAAGCAATATAACACATCTACAAGAAAGCAGGAACAAACCCTTTACACTAGTGAGTGACCACTGCGTGAACTTTGTAGACATTGTAGACTGAAGGACCTAGCTTTGTCGTCTACTCTTTATGTCACTTCACGTCACTAAGTTAGCGCTACATAGGGCAACGTTCGGGCAACGTATAGTTACTGACCCATGCGATACTCAGATCTTCACCCGCTTGTCATGATTCATATCGTAAAGGGGCTTAATTTTTTTGCTAGTCATGACGGCATTTACCGCATGTGATGATGCATCTGTGACGTAAAAGTGGCTTCTGTCGAAAAACGAGCACAACTTGCACTGGCGATGCATTTTTAAAAAGACAGTGGAGCTGATAGGCTCCTTCGCGTTCCTTTCCTTATTCATTTATATATCAAACAATATGGGAAGATATGCTACGTTAGAGCCGGCTAACCCCACATCATGGTAGCAATATACAAGATACACACAATGATAAGAAAATTGAAGAAAAACAGCAGAAAAAATAATCAGTATCACTTACTATATCTATGCAATCTAGAACCTCTAACGCGTAACCACAGCCTCCGGGTATATTACCGCTCCCACATCGTGGTCACATCGCGGATAAAATCCACACAAATAATTTTTGTGCACTTAATTTGAGACAGAATTATTTGTTTCTGAACGCCACGGTAAGAAACATAAGGACTATGGGCAGTTAACTAAATTTGTTTTTTATTAAAATGTCACGAAGAGTGCTCATGGCGAACCTTTTTATCAGGATGCAGCCCCGGTCCAAGCACTTTCCCAATTGTAAGTAGTCGTCTGTCGAGGTGGTTAAATCGATCACTCACTCCAGAACGTTGCTCATCATAACACAAGCATTCCACAATGTTTCGCTAACGCATTGGCATGATCATATCAGTCGCAGTGTGTGGATGTTGTTCTTTTGATGCAGAATAATAATTGAGTGTGTGTGCAGCACCTAATGGCACATGGTGCGGGATTGAGTGAAATGGTCTATCGGTATTTTCATTGAGTGTAGTTTGGAGATAGGGATTTATTTGATATGATGCAGAAGACATTTTATATTCGTTAAATCAAATGCCCTCGCAGAGCTTGTGGTGCAGCTCGGAAAGAACATTAACGGATATAAGACTCACTAAGCGAGAACTAGTGTCAAGCGAATTTTTTCGTGTGCTGCAGTGAATAATTTTTCCGCAATTTTATTTCCCACCACTCCCACGTTACCCGAGAGCCCCTGGAAAAAAATATTTTCTGACTGGCCTGAGAAGTGATGGTAATTGTTTTTCAAATTTCATATACTATATTATCAGGTATATGAAAATAAAATTCCGTAATTAGTTTGTGTGCTCCTTTGGAGTCAGCATATATTACCCAGTTGCGCCTTTCCTTGCTTTTGAGCAATGAAGCTGGACCTTATAATGTTGCGACAATCTCCGCTACTGTATACGATGTCTTTCAAGAAAGTTGAAAATCTCGTTTTGCCCCGCCATGGTGGTCTAGTGGCTAAGGTACTCGGCTGCTGACCCGCAGGTCGCGGGTTCGAATCCCGGCTGTGGCGGCTGCATTTCCGATGGACGCGGAAATGTTGTAGGCCCATGTGCTCGGATTTGGGCCCACGTTAAAGAACCCCAGGTAGTCGAAATTTCTGGAGCCCTCCACGACGGCGTATCTCATAATCATATGGTGGTTTTGGGACGTTAAACCCCACATATCATCACATCTCGTTTTATTTTATATGTTGGTATGTGAAAAGCTGCAGTTGAGCTTTCATTCCTTGTAGATATATCCGTGAGAAGAAGTGCGTACTGGTCTCTATTACATTTGTATACACGTTTAAAGGCACACAAGTACCTTTTAGAGATGCTAATACGTCACTAGAGTGACGTGTTACCACACAGTGGTACTCCAATGACGTATTACCACCACCATCGCTCAGTGGTAGAACATCTAACGCGTTATTCGAAGGTCGCTGGTTTGGTCCCTGCCAATCTCAAGTTATCTTGTCGTCCGCTATTTTTTTCTTCACATTTGCATTACAATAACATTTCTTATACTTTCCTTGGCATACTTGCCTGTAAATTGTCGTTTATACGCCGTTTTTAGAATAGGTTTTAGTTTGTTCTAATAAAAATTAATTATAAGCTTGGCACCACGTTTGGCATTTCTCTTCACAGTCACCTAGTGTGCGCTTGAGGTTCCCGTTAAAATGAATACCAGAGGTCATTCATAAATATAACCATAATATACGAAGCAGCACACAAATAGACCTGGCGTGCACGTTCATAGAGCTATAAGGGCACATAAACTACTTGACACTACTTATTAATGTCGAGACAGTGCCTTTGAAATGTACAAAAGGAGACAAACCTTCTTTCTTTTCTTCAGTTAAACCCTCACCCTGAGATTCCTTTTTTGAGTCTTTATCATTCTGTAAGTCTTTTGCCCCTTTGCCTGTAAAATAGTAGCCAATGGTGCAGATGTATGAGTTCTGGAACTGTTTTGTTGCTTGATAATGGCATGCTTTCATTACATATATAAACAGCACTGCCTAAAAACTTAAATATGATGTTGTTTACTACTACGTACAAACTTAAGTGGGCAAATATTGACGCCTACTTCTCTCCCATCCTCAGCGCAGGGTAGCAAGGCATGCCTTTTCTACAGGCAAATTTGTGATTTTCTCTCAGTATAAATGTATATACACATATATATCTCTCGAACCTAATTTTAACAGGTAGGTATGGTCATTTTATTGTTCGGATGAAGTGTTCACTGCAGCTAAAATTTAACTAAAGTCAGACCACTCAGGCTGGCCACTTCAAAAAAATTCCCTTGCATTTCCTGCGCTTAAACGTGGGAGTGCAACCATGTGTTATCAGCCAGAGTACACTGCCCCAAATAAAACAATTTTATTAATTGTGGACGTTTAACCACTCAAAACTACCGTATAATTAGGAGAGACGCCGTAATGGTTGGCTCAGAAAATTTCCACCACCCGTGGTTCTCCAACGTGCACCTTAATCTATGCACATGGGACTCGAGCATTTCCGCCTTCATTGCTTTCATCAGAAATACGGCCACCGGGACCGGGATTCAATACCGCGGCCTGCGGGTCAACAGTCGAATGACTTAGCCACTTGACCATCGCTGTCGTATGTTTATCTTAACAATGACCTATTGCGTGCGATTTCTCCCGCACCTTTCGAGTTTGCAATCGCAACATCCACTCGAAAGAAATGACGCATTTAAGAAGCAGAGCGAACGACTTTATTGGCGTTTGCTCGGCGCTAAAAACCTTTTAATCAGGTGTCTAGCGCTGAAACAATACTTTCTGAGTACACGGGTACTTGAAGACTACCAGAAACCCGGCAATCAAAGGAGAACTGAAAATATATTGCTTTGGCTTACTGTATAAGCCTTTAACCTGTCAGTGGCGTGAGTTTTTCATGGTGAGCGAACAGCATATAGTATAGAACACCGAATACCAAGAGAATGCTACGCGCTTAGCACAGCTGAACTGAAATGTGAGGTGGCCCCGCTGCGGTGCTCTCTGTGACTAAGGTACTCGGCTGCTGACCCACAGGTCGCGGGATCAAATCCCGGCTACGGCGGCTGCATTTCCGATTGAGGCGGAAATGTTGTAGGCCCGTGTGCTCAAATTTGGGTGCACGTTAAAGAACCCCGGTGGTCGAAATTTCCGGAGCCCTCCACTACGGCGTCTCTCATAATCATGTGGTGGTTTTGGGGCGTTAAACCCCACATATAAATCATATGTGAGGTAGATCAACATAATAACATTTGATCTAAATCCAAAATGACATGAGTACTAATGAAAATTGGGCAATTTGGTAACAATTCAGTTGGCAGCGCTCGTCCTGTGTCTTCCTATTTCGCTGTCTTAGTTTTTCGCGCTGTCTACCTTGACCAAAATGACATGATGGTGTACTTTAGTTCTACTTTGTAGGTGCGGAAGGATTTACTTTATAGCTGTAAGTGTCATTGAATTGTTTTTGTCGACACGTTAATGTCTGTCTCTATTCATAATCTAAACGTTTCACCGCATATTGTAAGACAACTGGGTGATTCCTATTTTGACTGACGTCATTATGTGATCTCCTTTATTTTCCCTTACAAATTGATTTCATTCATTCATTCATTCATTTATTCATTCATTCATTTACCTATCTATTTGCTCGTTCGTTCGTTCATTCATTGATTCATTCATTAATCTTTGTTTTTTTTTTTTTTTTGTGTGTGTGTGTGTGTGTGTGTGTGTGTGTGTGTGTGTGTGTGTGTGTGTGTGTGTGTGAAAAAATTAAGGGGACGCCCCTGGAAGCAGCACCAGTCACCGGGCATGAAGCAGAACCAGCAATTATTTCTATTCTTAAAAAAATCACTAACAAACCTATTAATAGGTCCAGCTACTCTTGTGATCCTACAGAGTTCGTGCTTAACCACAGGAGCCGACAAGCATACTCACCGTCATCCTTCTTTCCTTTTCCATCTTCCTCTCCTTTTTTCCAGCACATACAAAAAGATTTTGTGCAGGTTTGGTATCAATCTATAAAGCTTCTGAGGGTTCATATATTAGCATTTTAAATTGCCCTTTATTCACAAAAGTTTTTACATTGGGGTACCTGGGCTAAAACACTGGTTCACAAGAGGGATTAAATTGCATGCGGATTCCTGACTTTACAAGGAGAGATGGCCTAAGTATTCGGTAATGCTGCTCTTCTATGGTCCACATTATTTTAGTGAAACTTTTCTTTGATAGGGACAATAAATGGTGGAATAGTTTAAGCTTCCATGCCGTATAGGTCCTGATAAGCGCAAGAAAATAAAAAATGCAATCCATTGCTAGGTAAGGCTGAGCTACCGGGATAACTTTATGACATGTGGGTGTTACGAAAGTGCGGCGCCCAACAAAGCAGTCGCATACGTGTACATGCACCTATAAAAACATTATAAAGCATTTAACACTAGTTTTATACAACTTGGCTTGTTTCCTCGTAATCAGCATTATTTAATTCTAGACGAGGTTCTTCTAATATTATCCGTTTTGTTATAACTTATGTTTTAATTTTAAAAGAATGTTCTGAAACATAATCTAGAGCACATTGTTTCCTGCGGTTTGACAACAACCAGATCAACTGCGTTCTTTTTGTTTTATAGTAGCCGTTACCTAAAAATTTATAGTACCTGAAGTAGTAGCCGTTCGTTAAAAATGTGCGGTCCCATTAAAAGTGTAACGACTAAGGAAGTAGTTATTATGAACTTTTTTTCAGCAAAAATATAGATGAGCAGCAAGTAAGGAAGTATGGGGAATATTTTGCATCCCGTGAACTTTCACAATGCTCTCCTTATAGCAAAAGACTAGGGTACTTAGTTTGCATTGTGATTTGCATAGCGCTCGCAAACAGGTCGATAGACGAAGAAATAATACACATTGTTATCTGCACTGTGTTTCTGAGCACGTCATTAGCTAATTTATTATTACACCAACATCTCGCGGCACTGCTGTCCAGAATGCTGCTAATACATTGCTGTCCTAAAGGGGTTGTTCTCGTAGTCAAATAATCTTAATTTTCAAAGACGTCAAGGCACAATAATACTCACTTGTTGTTTCCCGGTGTTTATTATCTTCGCTGTTTTCTTTAGCTAAGAAGAACAACCAAGGTGCCTAAATTTTAGGTATATCCCTGCGACTATTGCAAATAGCGCTATTCAAATCAGCCTAACGCAATTAATAGGGTACTTTTAATTGCATCGGTGTTGACAGAAACACGAATATTTATGGGCAGTGGTATAGACCCCCTGCGGCATCTTGTGCTTATAGGTTGAGCCATAGTAGTGCGCAATGTCTCCATTCATGTAGGCGAAGGTTCAAGGCAGTGCCCTCCCCTAGCTAGGTTAATGCACAGGCGGATTATGCTCCCCCCTCCCCCCTCTTTTAAGTGACTGAGGGGAGGTGGCGGCCTCGTCCTTCTTGTGCACGCTCATCGGGTGAAACATAGTGCTACCAGGTTCGTTAGAGGAGTCTGGTAGCACAATAGGCTACCACAACAGTAGCACGGAATAGTAGCACCAGAGCCCTTGAAGGAATCTGGTGGTGCTGTTTGTCGCATTACTACAATCTCATACGGCCAGCATGTGGAACATTGCTGCTATATATGAAATACTCACTGTGCTTTTTCTTTTGTCTTGTACAAATCTTACATTTATTTCTAAAATGCAACAAAACGGCCAAGGTGATAAGCGCAGATGTTTATAAATATTTATGTGCGTGCTATTTTGTTTGCCAACAAAACCAAGGAAGTAGATAAATATTTTAATCCATTATTTGCAATGCAAATCACCTACCTGCCTCGTCTTGCTTTGTTAATTAATTTATATTCTTATTGTAGCCAAAACGTAAATACATGGATCGGTAGGTTACACTTACTATAGGAAACTTGATCACTGGTGTGTTAATGTTCTGTTTCAAAAGCAATGACACTTCGTGTTGCCCTGTAACTTGTTCTTTCCAGATAGTTTTTACGATCAACGCTCGTTTCCAAAAGGACGTCACCGCTACCTAATTATCCAAACTGGTTGAAGTTTTGATGACTGCTTTGGCCACAGGGATGATTTTTCTAGCAATGTAACTGGATATTTCTAGTTTTGACAGCTTGTAAAAGAAGGAACATTCAACCAATCCTTCTTATTCCACAAATACTGTGCTGCATTGAGCACCCTTACAAGACATGACCCCTTTTACGATTGAAGGTGCATGCACCAGTTGGCGCTGTGTTCCAATTTTCTAACTGGAGTGTCCTCAAAAGTAGAATTAGTTTTAAAAAGAAAGTATATAAAGAATTGGATCTCAAGGGTAACATATTTCTTTTTTTTCTTCAGAAGCCATTCTGAAGAAAAAAATTAGCGTCAGCTAAAGCGCTTGCAGATGAATAATTTTGCACCATCCCACTCCTCCGATTGAGCGGAGTTGGCCTTCTCGAACTTCCCAGCTTAGCGGAATACTTTCTGCGAAGTAATCACGTCATCCAAGCAAGCTTCAGCTGTACAAAAAAAATACTTTTTAGAGTTACTGTTTTTAACGTCGTGCGCCAGTAGCGCCATCTTATCGTCTAAGACCCGATATAACCGCAATATAATAGCAAAAAAATAAATGAAAAACACATTGCGGTAGTGTATATAGATACGAGCTACTTTCCGATCATGAAACCAAATTAAGCATGGACAGCACAAAGCTTACATGCTTATACTATATAGCACCCATGAGAGCAAAAATACAAGTAGGGCTCCAGAGTGAATGTAAAGGATTAAATTGTATGTAAGCTTCGACAGGAGGATGATTCTGAGAAGTACGATCATATTTATGCCTGCTATTTGCAGAGAGGTGTCACATCTCACTTACCCGATTTACTGACTGCCACTGCTGTTATAACCGTACTTGCTACGCTTGCACCCGTGGTGGCCACTGGAAAACAAGTTTTACGTGAGAAGTGGAAAATTAGGCCGTGCTAAATATCACTACAATGGACCGTTCATTTCGTTGATCACAAAGAAGGATAAACAGTGTTAAATTAATCCAACAGCACGCAACATGTGGAACGTCCTCAGACAGTGGTTTTCTTAGGTATTTAGAGATGACCCATCAATTACTACGCGCTGTTGTGCATTTAAAATATGCAAATAAAATTGTGACTTGGTTACTCTTTAGAAAAGTAAATTTAGTAACAAGCCCACCAGTTTGCCTTTATGCGTAATATTATTTACAGAACTTCCTGAAGCTGCAGCCCACGAATAAAGGCGCGTATGTAAATACAAATACACGATATCACAGCCATCTTGCACGTGTGAGACGTTCGGTGCGAAATCTTTATTACAAATTTTTTGTGCTGTTATGGACTTTTGAAACTCAGTCTTACCTCTAAAGCAGCTCTCGTGTGACCACGGTGGTTAAACCTAATCTAAATAGTCCCAATGAATTATTTTTTTTTTTGAAAGCGACCCTCTAGGGCTCAGTCCGTCGCTGCTCGATCTTCAGTCGCAAAGCTTTGCAATATTTGTGCTGATCAGTTGAGCAGGAATCCAATGTGTTCATTCTCTAGGCAATGGCGGTTGCAGCAGAATTTAATCACAACAGTCTCAAGGTGTTTCCGAGTGTCGACGGGCAGGTCACACACAATTTGGTCACAAGTTCTGGCACACCATTTTTCAGCTGATGATGTGAATGACTTATAGCAAGTAACCTTAGGGCAATGCATAAAATAGATTTAGAGCATGCATAAAACAACCAATTTGTCGTTCTCTTTTTTTGTGCTCTAACACTAATCATGGAGCATGAAAATATAGACCAAATGATATTTTAGTCGGGAGGGGCGTTAAGCTGCTCCCCGAAAGTTTCGGTGCTGCTGGCGTCTCAAAGTGCATGTCCTTCTCCAGCTGCGCTGTTTTGCCAACTGGCCCTTTACTCCAGTTTTCTGGTCTTAAGCTCCTCGCCTACAAGAAGAAAGTTGTTTTAGGGGCGAAGTTTCTTAAGTCGTGGGTCGTGCATTCACTATGTATGTAGTAGTAGTACTAGTAGTCATCTTCTTAGTAGTGCGTTGTAGTGGTACGCAGCCACCTCCACAGCCGGACTAGAGAAGCGGCACGCGCGCACTCATTTGAATTGAGGAGGAAACCCACGCAGGCTAATCATATATAAAATGATAGTTGTTTCTGATTAAATAACCTACAGATACGAGTTTCGGTGACTTAATCTGCAATAAAACTTGCCTTAAATTTGATGCTTACTAAAAAACTAGTATCATAAGGACGCGCTTTAAGCAATATCTGGTTGTCACGTTTAATTCGCTGGGCGTAACCTCCTTGGTTTTAGCAAGGTTTAGCGAGTGTTGGGCCGCAGTTCCACGAACTATAGGTGGCGAAAGGTGTGAAGTAGACACAAAGCGCAGGCCGTACGTACGCGCGTGCCGCTTCTCTAGTACGGCCGTATTACCGCTCGTTTAGTCCTTGGAATGTCTGCTGGATGGATGGTGGTACTTCTGTATGATGAAAAGATGCGAGATGGTGGTATTTAAAATGTTAACTAGATGGATGGACGGATGGACAGACGCACTGATGGAGAGAGACAGATGCACGCGCGAACGGACGGACGGACGCAAAAATGAATGGACGGACGGGCACATGGATGAACGAATGCACGGACGGACGGATGGACGGGTGAATCGATGCACAGACGGATGGACGCACGAACGGACGGACGGATGGTCGCACAGATAGACGCATGGACGGACGGAAGCAAAAACGAACGGACGGATGGATGGACAGATGAACAGCGGCATGGACGGACTGCTCGCCCAACTCATCATCATGCACTTCACGGATATTCTGTGATTTCATTATCCATTTCCACAAACTCTGAGAATGAGAACCTAAAATGAAAGTATGTATAATGTAAGGATTACAGCACCGCTTGGGTGAGGCCACGTGCTAGTTTTGACTGGGGAGACGAGAAAAACTTTACACAATAAGAACAGCTGGCCTGCAGCAAGGGTGCTGTCTCTTGCTTGTCTTTCTTCACGATTCTACATTTATTAGTATACCTGTTCCCCATTGACACTCGTTCAGTATTCATTCTCATTGCAGTTTATACGTGAAACATTTATTGGAAGTCCTTCGGGGTACTCAAAAAGCAATAGTTCGTTATTATTATCTGGAACAAGGGTATGCAGTTCGTACAATTTATAACTGAGGTACATGATATGCATGTCATCATCTTCATCACCACAGCAAGGTTAACAAGTAGGGTAAGAATAAATAATCAATATTTATTCCCTGGAAATACATAGTTATATGGGTCGTAACAAAGACAGTAATGCCAAGGACATGGTGTCAAGAACGACCGTGGTTCATTCTATGCATCCTTAATCACCACCCACAATTTTTTCCACCTTGCTCAAGACTCTCAGAGGAAACTGGCATAGTGTCATAGCGCAGCACATGAACGTTGTATACTTACACGAGCTAATAGCTGAGGTGGCCATTGTTCCCACCAACACCTCTGCAAATAACACACTCATGTAGCACACACCAGGCACCATACACTCACAAAAATCATAACAAAGAGTGCTATCAAAACAAGCATGAAGGTGAATCGCTAAAGTTTTGAAATTGGTCTATATTAAGAGGTGCATAGGGGTGCACCTCGCAAAATTGCTCTGGACTGATTTATTGCGTTCGTATACTAGTATACACATTTGTGGCGGAAATAAATACGGTCAGTTGATAAAGGCACATGTACGTCATCGGAATGAGCATCTTTCTTTCCGCCTATACAAAACAAAGAACATGTTGCTTTTTTGGTACAAGTAAAGTCCTAGAGTAGGAACGCAAAGAAATGTTTAACTAATCCTATAATTTAAAGACTCTGGCAACATTATGGTCCATGGAAATGAACTTAACAAGAAATAAAAATTGCTACATCCTGCTCACACACTTCACTAACGAGCACCTTTGTTGTGTTGTCCTGCGTGCGTTACAATTCTTTCCGATGATGAAGGCAGCTCCTCCAATGAGCGGCTCTGGGAAGACAGAACTCTTTGTGGTGAAGTCGGGTAAACTTGTGGATTCATGGTTAAAAATGGTGCAAGATCATGAGACATAATTGAAGAAAGCACGAGAACAGGGGCCAACTTGCCCAAGTATCAGTGTTACTTAACTCGTAGCGTTAAAGTTATGGTGTTGTCATTGCCGAGTGTTTGTACAATATGTTTTGCGTTCGCATTCATAACTAGACAGTTTTAGCTGATGGTCCGCAGTACGGTCACATGCATGCCAGCAACAGTGGAAGCTTTCAAGTCCTGAAAGTAACCCTGAAAGCAGAACCAAAAGTCTATATTATCTTGCTCTGGACTGCGAAAACCCAGTGACAGCCACATCAGCGAAACTGCTGTGGGCGTAAAGCTAAAGATGTCTACTATTAGACCGTATTCCATTTTAAAATAGCGTAAGTAAATCTTTGCGTTAACAATTCTCGACACTGCGCTTGCGTCACGTGTTAGCATCCTGGGTATGCATGTTCACTGATTAAAATAGAGTACACTCTTCGAAAACCAAGTAAAAAAAATCACGAACTCTTAAGCTTCGTCATCAGGAGGTGGACGCGTTAGTGATATAGTGTTCCTAGTTCGTACTTCAACCACTTAGTGCGTAGTTTTACTGGTGAAGTTTAAATTGTGGTTTACTACAATGTAATCTGTAAAACATAAAGTAAGTTGTGTCGGTTAATCTTTCGATATAATTGCATTTTGGTTAATGGGTAGCATGCTTTAAACCACTAGCAATCATGCGCATGACATCTTTTCGAACTTACTATGCACCCACTATGTGGTCTTAAGGAAAGAGGCGATGTGACGTGTGTGCCTTTTGTAATAGGTGGTCGGCTTGAAACCGCTCTGTTATAATAATCACATGTTCTGATGCCCAATGGCAATGTACGCTTGTTACCACACAGTATTACGTCAATATTACATGTTCTATTGTAAAGCCTGTATATTCAGGACGTGTGCGTTTAGAAAGCGTGAACGTTATTTTCACAACATTTCAAACCAGAGGAAGTTCTTTTAACTATTTTTCTAAGCAGAAGCATGGCTGTGTGGTAGAACACCTTAACACGCACACTACCTGGGTTTGATTTCCACTCGAACCCAGGAGTTTATATTATTATTACTTTATTTGCATCTTTCCCGATTTTTCGGTCAAGCGTAAGATGATTATTTTTCGCGCACAACAAACAACGCCTTCACCGACACTGACACCTGAATTTCTGCGAAATGAGCTCTTTAACGCTATCGTGCTAAAAAGGTAGTATATGCCGCATATTTACTGCCCGCTGAACGCACTTGCTCCATTTAGCTAACGTTGTCTACTTTCATCAGTGTAAATATAGCCGTTATTCTATTGCTTAGCGGGTCAAAGTTCGTAGTGGTTGCAACTTGCGTATGTGAATCGTTAGTAAATGTTTACATATACCTTTGTGATCTGTGGCATGTTATGCTGCACTTTTGGCAGTGCGATCAAAATTTAGGAGAGGCTAAAATTTTCTTGAATATGTTTAACACGTTTGCGCTACATCATTACACATGTATATGTCACTTACGAGGTATAAAATCCGGATCAAAAACATGAAATGCAATTCTGAGTATGGTAGGCCGCTACAATCTGGGCCACACGAGAGTAAGAATATTAGTGATGACATTGGTTGGTTGCGTAGTTGGCCTCACATCAGTACTAATATTGTTTTAGAGACCCCATTAAACAGAGGGAAAGAAGATAAATACGAATTTTGCGGCAACTAAGAGGCTTTTTTTTTAAGAGAAATCCGTATCGTTATTCTTGTGGCTTCGTGCTACAAATGGTTGGTTGTTTTCTCAGCAATTCTTAACTATTCCTCCACCTTTCTGGTTTCCGTAGAACTCATTGGCAAACCCCACAAAAAGCGGCCATTCAAGTGTATTTCTTATATTTTGGGAATGTTAACCTGAACAGTTGTTCTCCGGCGAGATTGCTCAACCTTTTTTTTTTTTCAGGAATCGTGTGTGTCGAGACACATGCGTTAGATATTTGAGTAAAATGGTCCAAGCATTGTAACCAAGAATTGTAGCCCTCCACTTTGAGTGCCATGAATGGAAAAAAATAGGTGATCATTAGGTCATCACTAACTTTAATTGAGTACAGTTGCTATTTAATCATTCAAATAAAACTATAAGAAAAGTGTACTTACTCTCCATGAGACTGCTTCCGCTTCCACCCATCATACCGTAACCCATCCCCATGCCCATGCCGGGCATGCCCATGCCATGCATGCCCATGCCCATTCCGCCCATCATCCCTGGGTTCATTCCCATTCCCATTCCTGCCATGTTATTAAGGCTTGCATCACCTGAAATTACAAAAAAAAAACAAAAATTGCGCGATCTCACATACCATGAAGATCGACGTTATGCAAATCATGCGGAGGCAAGGTGACCACGCTGCAACTTTAGTATTAATTGACACGTCATGAAATCACGCTAAACGTATGTGTAAATGTTTTCCGTGCAAGCATATGTTCCTTAATTTTACATGATTGTTTACCCAGTTGTTTTCTGCCATATTTGGGGGCACGTTAAAGAATCCCATGTGGTCGAAATTTTCGGAGCCCTCCATTACGGTGCCTCTCATAATCATATGGTGGTTTTGGGACGTTAAACCCCACAAATCAAATCAAATCAAACAGTTGTTCGCACTTGCGCAACGATCCTAACCAAAACATCAGTATTAGCAATACCCAAGCGAAAATCTGATATGAAGCGCTGGTGCTCGCGACTTTGGTAGCCATGGAGGCTGCTGCACTATTCAACTCCGGCGCATGGTACCCAACTACAATTGACGCAAACTCAACGTGACGGCTGTATCGAAAGAGTGCCTATGTAAAGTTCATAAAATACGATAGGCGGCACTGCAACCACAACTGACGTTTAACGAACGTTATAGGATTTGTTTGAAGTGTATTTCCAAGGCCTGGCATGGCTTTGTGGTAAAATGCTTTGTTGCCACGCAGAACGCTTGGGTTCGATTCCTGGTGGGACCCTGGCCATAATTTTTTTTTTGCATTCGTTGGCTGAACGCTGTCGATATCAGGCTGTCCTTCTCGCTCGCGCGTTAAAATTGCTCATGTGTGTTCTCGTCGTTCTTAGATAGATGCGAAGTTTCAATCACCGGTGGCAGATACCCATATACTAGTGGTACATACCCGCCTGCAGGTATGTGCCACTACCTGGCGGAAAGTGTTTGGCGACTTACGCGAAAGGACTGTGACATTATGGCTGTGTTGACTAATGCGTGAAATTCGTCATGCCATTTCACCCTACCATACTATTTTTGCTTCACGCCACATTAAAAATCAAGGGGGTGATTGCGACAGCACTCCGACGTAAGTGACTATATAGATAGGTAAGCAGATAGACGTAAAAAGCGCTTACAGGACGCAAGGAAATGTTTCAAATTTAAATGAAGAATGTCGTGATACACCTAAAACTCAATTTAACAAATTTATTGGGGCGCTCGAATTATTTCATTCAATCTAGAAGTTTGTAAGATCGGGAAGTTTGTTGTTAGAAAGCTACCACTGCCTCTCATGTCCAACTAATACCTGGCTGCGCGTGTGAGAAGTCCACGAGAGCAGCCCATTCATGAATTCCTACCACGTCCGGGTGGTGCAGTCAAGGTATGCGGTCACGTGTAGCTACGAGAAGCTGCCGAAATTCCAATAGGGGATGAACGAATGCAGTTAACGTGTGAGCAAGCAAAGCAAGAAAGTTACAAGCAGACGATCAGTGGCATCTGTGGCGTCAACCAGCAAATAACCAAAGCAACCACCTGTTGGAGTAATGGCTGGGACAAGATAACTTGTTTCATCTAGGGACCTTAGGACAACAGAGCGCTAGCACCCAGCGGCACTCGCTGCGCTGCTCAGTGCGTTGTGCAGCATCGCCAAAATAACACTGCATAGTGTCATGACTAGGGCGCCTAGATGTAATGATGTGATAGTGTAGAGTTTACGGCCGGAAAAAAAAAACATCTGAGTAAAATTGTGAAGACATCATGACATTTGTGCTCACTTATTTACAAAAAAAAACATTTGTTGAATCCGGTCAAGTGCAATGGAAGCTTCATTAATTCATCTTTATGACAGCATTACACTCTATAATTACCTGCTGGTGAATGCAAATTGATTAGCTATATTTGAAAATGTTATGTACTTGTATTTTGTTAGCTGATGTTTCAACTGTTTTGAATCTTAACCTTAAAGAGCATTGAATTGAAGTGAGTGGGCATAAGTTATATTAGAATAAGCAACAAATTTTTTGTAGAAGCAAGTTGCCAGTAAAGGTGCCTATGCATACGAGTAACACAGATGCAAGGATCTTAAGCTGCTAATTTATTAAGCTATTCACGGCAGCCTTGCAATGCTGTTAATGTCTGCATGTATGCACATTTTGTTATTTTTGTGTGTTCATTTTGCGTCACGACTTCATGGCAGATTTTGCTAGATTTTGCACGAAGAGTGTCAACAACCACAGCTGAATTCATTGAAGCCATAAAGTGTACATGTTTACGTAATCTAGAAGAGTGGAGGACATCATTCTGACACGTTCATGTCATTTACAACATGGATACTGAAAAATTGGTCTAAGGCACAAGCATCTTGGAAAAAAAAGCCGGAATATTACGATTGCCCTCGAGTTTGTGTGTGTGTGTGTGTGTGTGTGTGTGTGTGTGTGTGTGTGTGTGTGTGTGTGTGTGTGTGTGAATTTGAATCTCCCGCAATTATTACCAAGTACATAGAGTATTAAATACACATAATTTCTCTGTTTCGTTCTTGATTTTTCTTTGTATCATTTCATTAAGTCAGCAAAATGTCAGATCTCACAAAATATACCACACAACAGGGCAGACAAGTAACACGTGATAAAGGTCTGTCTTTTCGCACGGCATCATTCTAGCTCTCTGGCATTTTGTCACTCGTGACATAACATGCCTATAGAAAGTAATTTATTCATTGTTCATGTTGCAGAATTAAACTTTTTCATGCATTTGTGTATTTGCATAGTACGTTTAGACGATATTGGCTACTACTCAAATGATAAATCCTAAAATTATGGCAACATTTTTGTTGCGGCATATTATGAAACACCTAAAAACAAAAAGAAACAAAGGAGACTTTGTCAACCGGACCTGTTTCAGCAACACAAACATTCGTGTGTGCGACTATTCATAGTATCGCTTACTTCGCTTTCCCGCAGACCATGATGACGCCATATATTGTCACGGGCTAAGTAGATGCCTGATGATGACGATGACGAAGTGCTGAACGTGAACGTGCTCGGACTGCAGCAGCGTTGTACGCATTAGCTCGCCAGTATATTCGCCAGTACGCATTTGCTCGCCAGTGTATACTTTATTCCCCGTAACATCATTGGTGGAAGGTGCGGGGTACCACTCGCTATACAGCCCAACGAGCTGGATCTTCGCAGCGGACGGCGCATTGCAGCTACCACGATGACTGACCAGGCTACTCAATGTCAACAAGATCCGTCAGCCCCGCAGCCGATCGTTGTGGTGCAACCTCGTGACCCAGGCCCATTCAACGGCACAAGTGGCATAGACGTCGATGACTGGCTGGTTCAATATGAGCGCGTCAGCAGCAGCAACCATTGGGATCCGACGCTTATGTTGGCGAACATCATCTTCTACTTGCATGGCACGGCAAAACTCTGGTACGAGACACATCAAGAAGAGTTGACTAGCTGGGATGTCTGTAAGCAGAAATTGCGTTATCTATTTGGGAAACCCATCGGACGTCAAGTGGCCGCAAAGAAAGAGCTTGCGACTCGTGCCCAGACATCCACAGAGCCGTACATCGCGTACATCCAGGACGTGTTGGCTTTGTGTCGCAAGGTCGACAAGGACATGCTCGACGAGGACAAAGTCGGACACATCCTGAAAGGAATTGCAGATGACGCCTTCAATTTTCTCCTGTGCAAGGACTGCTCGACGGTGGAGTCGGTCATCGAAGCATGTCGTCGCTTCGAACAGGCAAAAACTAGGCGCATAGTTCACCGATTTGACCGCCTTCCCAATACGGCGGCTACGTCCTCTTGCGAAGATTTGCCCACACTACACCAACCACCAGCGCCAGAAAACGTCACCAGGATAGTCCGTCGGGAACTCGAGGCTATGGCTCCCGCTATGCCTAGCGTCAGCGCGCCAGGACACAACCTCGATGCTGTTTCAATGATACAGGCCGTGGTTC
The DNA here is from genome assembly GCF_013339725.1 of Rhipicephalus microplus. NCBI lineage: Eukaryota > Metazoa > Arthropoda > Arachnida > Ixodida > Ixodidae > Rhipicephalus > Rhipicephalus microplus. Next base: position 42,943,381 of record NC_051168.1, read on the forward strand.
GCCAAGAGATCGCGAATATGGGCATTTCGCCACCTCATCAAAATGCCCCTGCTACTTCCAGCTCGGCTCCAGTCGTTGCGGCTGCCACTCCGAACCACACGTTCGTGCCACGACGAAACCCAGCTGAATGGCGCACTCATGATGATCGGCCCATATGTTTCACGTGCCATCGGATAGGACACATCGCTCGCCATTGCCGCAGCCGTTGGACCTCATCACCTCGAACGAGCTTCTATGATTGGCGGCCTCGCTCTGAACGTGCACCTTATGCCCCGTCCTACAGTGCTGAGACAGGTGCAGAGCATAATCCAGAACGTCGGACCAGCCGCTCGCCATCGCCCGTGCGTCGTCAGTCCCGCTCGCCCCAACCCCGCCGTTCTCGGTCTCCCTACGACCGTCGCTCGGAAAACTAGCCGGTGCAGCCCCCGGAGGTGACGCTGCATACACGACTCGGACTGCAAATCCTCTGATAACTCCCGACCAGCGGTGCAACCTTCTTACTATTCTCGTTGATGGTTTACCTATAACTGCTCTTATTGATACCGGTGCACAAATATCTGTGATGAGCTCAGACCTCCGCCGCCGCCTCCAAAAAGTTCTCACGCCTGCAATTGCACCTACCGTTCGTACAGCGGATGGGAGTACTCCTGCTGTGCTTGGAATGTTCACTGCGCGATTAACAATTTCTGAGCATCAAACTTCAGTTCTGTTCGCTGTACTGGAAAATTTCCCTCATGACCTCATCCTTGGACTCGACTTTCTGACTTCACACGCTGCGCTCATTGACTGTTCCAAAGGTCTTCTTCGGCTCGAACTACCATCGTTTTCGGAGACCGTCTCTACCAGCCCACTTCGTCTACGCTCTGTCGATTTCCTCAGACTTCCGCCGCAAGCCGCAGTCCAAGTCCAACTCTCGCCATATCCTGCAGTACCCGATGGTGATTATGTTGCTGCCCCAATTTCTGACGTCGCCATGACACGCAATGTTGCACTCCCCAACACGGTGGTTACCGTTAAGGACAACCGAACTTCATTTCCCGCCCTCAATTTCGGCCTCTCAGCGCAAGTTATTCCTTGCGGCATGTCACTTGCGCATCTTACACCACTGGTAGACCACACAGTTTCTGTTTAACTACCGATTCGCCACCCAATTTTTTATCAACGTCATTCTCGTCACGTTCCTGTTCCGACCTTTTCAAGCCAATGCTATCTGACAAGCTCACTTCTGAACAAGTCTCTGCTTTCTGCCGTGTGCTTGCTTCTTATCAGGACATCTTTGACTTCGGCGACCGTAATTTCGGCCAGACATCCGTGGTAACCCATCGCATCGACACCGGTGACGCTCGACCCAATAGCCGACGACCCTACCGTGTGTCAGCCCCGGGGCGTGCTATTATACAGCGAGAAGTCCATAAAATGCTTGATAAGGGCATAATCGAACCCTCATTTAGTCCCTGGTCCTCACCCGTTGTACTTGTTAAAAAGAAGGACAATAGCTGGAGATTCTGTGTTGATTACCACCATCTCAACCGTATTACCAAGAAAGATGTCTATCCCCTACCGCGCATAGATGATGCACTCGATTGCCTGCACGGTGCCAAATATTTCTCTTCAATAGACCTTCGCTCAGGCTACTGGGGGATCGCTGTGGGCGACAAAGACAGAGAGAAGACGGCCTTCGTGACTCCTGATGGACTTTATCAGTTCAAGATGATGCCTTTTCGATTATGCAATGCCCCCGCGACATTTGAGCGCATGATGGACTCTCTCCTTCGAGGCATGAAGTGGACCATCTGCCTCTGCTATCTTGACGACGTTATTGTTTTTTCGACTACTTTCGACGACCATCTTACCCGTCTGTCCACAGTTCTTGATGTTTTTTGACGTGCCAACTTGCAACTTAACTCGTCCAAATGCCGCTTTGGGCAACGCCAAATCTGCGTACTCGGCCATCTTGTTAACGCTGCGGGCGTTCAACCAGACCCTGCGAAAGTCCGAGCAGTTCGCGACTTTCTCACACCCCGCTCAGCCAAGGACGTCCGAAGTTTTCTGGGACTGTGCTCCTATTTCCGTCGTTTTGTCGAGAAGTTTGCTGAAGTAGCCCGTCCTCTAACCTGCCTCCTCAAAACAGATGTCGCATTCACCTGGGGCCAACAGCAAGCAAACGCTTTCTCGTCGCTCGTTGACATTCTCACAAATCCACCAGTCCTAGCACACTTCGACCCATCTGCCGCCACGGAGCTTCGCACTGACGCCAGTGGCCAAGGCATAGGCGCAGTGCTCGCGCAGCGGCAACAAGGCATGCACCGTGTCGTCGCGTATGCAAGCCAACTGTTGTCGCGCTCGGAACAAAATTATTCCATCACAGAACGCGAGTGCTTAGCTCTCGTCTGGGCCATTGCGAAATTCCGACCGTACCTGTATGGCCGACCATTCTCAGTTATTACGGACCACCATGCGCTTTGCTGGCTCTCCTCACTCAAGGACCCTACGGGACGCCTTGGTCGCTGGGCGCTGCGCTTACAAGAGTACACTTTTTCCGTATCCTATAAATCCGGACAACTTCACAAGGATGCCGACTGCTTGTCCCGTTACCCAGTCGATCCCCCTGACACGAGGGAAGATGAGCAAGAGGCCCTCGTTCTTTCAATTACCGATTTCACCGACATAGCTGCTGAACAACGCTGCGACCCCTCTTTGCGTGCTATTATCAATGGTCTGCACTTTCCCCACCCTGACCACTCCTTACAACTGTTCGTTCTTCACAACGACATCTTACACCGCTACAACGCCCGCCCTGATGGTGCTGAGCTTTTACTCGTTGTTCCTCTGCATCTTCGCTCAGACGTTTTGGCCCAGCTGCATGATGCCCCCTCCGCCGGACACCTAGGGGTGTCACGCACGTATGACCGCATTCGCCGCCAATTCTTTTGGCCTGGCCTCTACCGTTCTGTGCGACAGTACGTTGCGGCATGCGACCTCTGCCAGCGCCGCAAGACACCTGCTCTGAGACCTGCTGGTACCCTCCAGCCCATTGAAGTACCAGATGAGCCATTTTTCCGAGTCGGCCTCGATCTTCTAGGATCCTTTCCCGTGTCGGCCACCGGTAATAAGTGGATTGCTATTGCTACCGACTGCGCAACGCGGTATGCCGTTACACGCGCCCTCCCCACCAGCTGCGCTACTGATGTAGACGATTTCCTTCTTCATGACATCATTCTGCGTCATGGTGCTCCTCGTCAGTTGATCACCGACCGCGGCAGCTGTTTTCTATCTAAAGTAGTCGACGAGCTCCTGCGATCCTGCTCTACCCACCACAAGTTCACTACAGCGTACCATCCGCAAACCAACGGCCTCACGGAACGCCTCAACCATACCTTGACGAATATGTTAGCGATGTACGTCTCCAAGGATCACAAAGATTGGGACATCCACTTACCTTTCGTTACCATCGCATACAACAGTTCACGTCATGATACAGCTGGATTTTCCCCTTTTTACCTACTGTTTTGTTATGACCCGTCTTTGCCCAGGGACACCATGCTCCAATCTGACGCCGCCTCATCAACTGCTTATGCTCGTAATGCCCTGGCCAGAGCTGACATCGCCCGCCAAGTCGCCCGGGATCGTTTATATGCCTCGCAGCTTAACCAAAAGAATGCTTACGATCGCCGGCACCGCAACGTACAGTACTCTCCTGGGTCACTCGTCTTGCTGTGGTTACCGTCACGTCGTGTTGGTCTTTGCGAAAAACTAATGTCCCGTTACGTTGGCCCCTACCACGTCATACGCAAGGTCACCAGCGTGACCTATGAGATAGCTCCTCTCCATACCACGTCAGTACCAGCTTCATTCCCGATCGATATAGTGCACGTCTCACGGCTTAAACCATACTACTCACGCCTCGAGAATTGATCGCACCGGGACGGTGCTTCTGCTGCCGGCGGGTAATGTCACGGGTTAAGTAGATGCCTGATGATGACGACGACGAAGTGCCGAACGTGAACGTGCTCGGACTGCAGCAGCGTTGTATGCATTAGCTCGCCAGTATATTCGCCAGTATGCATTTGCTCGCCAGTGTATACTTTATTCGCCAGTACGCATTTGCTCGCCAGTGTATACTTTATTCCCCGTAACAATATTATGCAAATTTCACGACCAATTGACAAATATAACACCGGAGTTTTCAATACATTGTGACATCGGTGACCGCTTTTCTTTTTGTCTATGCAGAAGTCTAACCAGCAGTTGTCGACGATAGGCTACGCGAAGTCATTTACTCTTGAGAGCATCACACCTTGTCTGGTCAAATTTTTTCTATGTTATATCAGTCATCTTTACATATAAGCACCAACTGATTCATTTTCAATTTCAGTGATTTCTGAGAATCGAAATCATTAAAAAAGAACAGATGCACCTTCGCAGCCAGTCTGAATATACTTGTGTTTGTCATGCTTACGTGGATTTAGGATGATTTCGCACACTCATATTCAAATTTGTTTAAAGCTTCAGGGCCACCACCTCGGCCGAGAGTATTACATGTCTGTTTTCCCGATAAGTTCAACGTACACAACTTTACAACAATCTCTTCATCGTTGCAAGCCTATTTTATGCCCAATTCAGGACGATCTCTTTCAGCAATATCGAATTGCCCTGTCCTGTGTAGATTTCGTTTAAATTCTAAAGCTGTTAATTATCGTTGCCGCCAGAGACCCTCCTTCCACTGCCATCCTCGGTCATGTTTCCTAGTTCTTGGTATGTTATTCTGTCGCACAAACTCGGCATCTGTACATTCATTGTTTTTTTGAATTGCACGACCTGCCTAGTTTAACTTCCTTATTATGAGAACTGAGTATTGACTACACTTGTTCGCTGAATAGCTCTGCTGTTTTCATATTACCAAAGGCATAGTGAGTTTTTTTTTGCTACCTTAAAAAGACACTTTCGGTTTTGATATTGAGGGGGTGCTTTTTCGTGACTTGTCAAAGCAGTGGTACTTCACGGGAAGACAGCTGCTGCTGATGTACTAGCGGCTTATTTGCCATCCGTTTATGGGGCACGTAAACAATGACGAAATAAATGTCATCTACTCATTCTGAAAGTGATTTCTGCTATTTTGGCTGCGCGCAGGAGGTAAAGCTCGCAAATTCTGGAACTGTCCTCTCTTATCAGGATAATTTTTATAGCAGTGGGGCTGAATTCTACATCGTCAGCGACGAAAGCTTCAAAATTGCAATAAAATATTTTATACGTGTTGTCTGACTCCTGTGTGTCGAGTGTCGACACTACATACCAACAAAACAAAAAAATATCCATTTCACTGTGTCTACAAGTCCGGACAGTAAACCCTTAACGTTACGACTATAACTTTTCATTCCATTGCCTGCTGTATTATTCAGTCTCTATGACGGCCTATTCTTTTTCTTTCCAAGTTTCCAATCTACACGTAAATATTGGAAATATAGATGTTGTTAACCAACAACCTACTACCAACTATACGTTGCTAACAGTATATTCAGTAAAAGCATGAATTGTATATTACCCATGCAATACAAACCAATCGTTACAAAGTGGTCTTTGCGTGATTCATAAAAAGTGAATGAAATTAAAGAAAAAACATCCAACCAGAAGATCTCATTGTTTGTTTAATGATTATCCTGATTAGCTCGAAGTTTCTGACGCTACTTGATCACATTGCTTTAAAATGCTAATTTACATTCGCACTTCCTAAAAAATAGGAAAAAAATGTTGCGCAAAAGAACACAAGGACAGACAACAAACACTAGACTGCAGTGCCATCTTTGTGTTCTTTGTTTGTCCGTGTGTTCATTTCAGCTATAGTTTTTCTTGAGAAGGTGTAAAGAAACTATAAAACGCTTAACCAGTACACTTGCTGACTTTACAAGTGACTCTAATTTTTGTTAACACAAGGTATCCATTAGTTCGCATATTAAATCTGGTGCGTTATTCCTGGCTACCTCATCATCCCAGGACACTGCTAAATCTTGAAAAATTCCAGTCAGACTTTCAAGTCAGGGTGTTCTCACCCTAGATGATACGAATTTTTCGCCAGGGAATTGCGAGTTTTAAACACGTCGAGAAAGTGTGACTTTGGATAATAGGTGTGTTTAAAAGTTTAGGAGCACAGCCCTAATCATCAGAATGGATGTTGGCGTGCGCATGTTTGTTATGTACACATGGCATATGTATTCGATAAATAATTTATTAGGAAGTCGGTAGTTTCACTTACTGATAGATGATCCCGTATTAGTGGCTGTTGTATTTTCAGGCGCTGACACTGGTGGTGTGGCCTCGGGACCTAAAATATTATAAAAGATTGCATACATGTAAAAGGTGTTTTTGCGTCACACCTCAGTACACATAGAAGGCGTTTATCACGAAAAGATATTACTCTTCGTTTCACTTTGTAGGCCACCTCTCCGAAATTATGTGCATGTTAAGTACCAATGGCTAGTGTTTGCAGTCACATAGCTACTCATGTGTGTTTGAATAGCAATGGTAGCGTGAAAAAACAGGGCATATGGAGACACAATGCAATAGTTCCAACAGATGGTTTGTATTCGGGTACCACGTGTGTACACTTTTTTTAATACAGCTGCAACTAATACGTACGAGAGTGCAAACTTTTATTCATCCGATTTCTTTGAGTAGCTAATCATGCACGAGAACCTTATAAAACAAAGAAAGACAATTAATTTCATTTTCACACCAATTCGATCATTTTTCGATCCCTTCGCACATTTCGCACCTATTCAAGGATTTAAAAAACACTTATTTTTTGTTACCGTCCTCAAACAAACACACATCTCTATCTAAATTTAGGGTACCCCAAGGCCCCTCAAAATTTGAATAGGGGAAGAAGGAGGCGGAAAAAAAATAAGCCGAAGGACAAGGAAGTTAGCCAGTTCTGACCGGCTAGCTATCCTGTGCTGTGGGAGGGGAATAAAAGATGATATAAAAAAGATGTTACAAACAGAGAGAGAGAGTAGACAAAAATAGTTAAATAGAAAAAGCAAAATCAAGAGAATACGCCAATAAAGTCTGTCTCTGAGGCCAGTTGTCCAAAAAAAAAACGTAATAAAACTTTCAAAACCTCTGGGCTGAGGAAGGATTTGGCCACTGACCCACAATTCTTTGTTTCGACAAAGTCCAATCATCTAGTCTATCTAGAGCTTCGGCAAGTTCTTGTCTTCACGCGTTGAAATGGGTACACTCGTGCAGAATATGGGAGATTGTTTCTTCGCAGCTGAAGTAATTGCATGTTGAGGTGCTGGCCATTCCAATAAGAAAGAAGTGTGCGTTCGTGAAAGCCACGCCAAGCAACAGGCTGGTGTGTGCTGGCCTGATGGCCCGATGCTAACATGGTCTGTCATTTGCACATTTGCAGATGTATTCTATGTAACTCTTTCCACAACTTTACTGAACCCGGTATTGAACGCCCGTGTACAGCGATAAGCATGCTGTTAGTGGGCTGTTTTGTAGATTCAGGTATCGTCAATCCGTTTGGATTAGTTTTCCTGCATAGTAGTTTGTTCGACGCTGAATAAACTACGTTGATATCTATTGCTATTTTCATTGGATTGAACGAGAAGCAATGAATATACGGTATTACCACTATCTTGCCGTGACTAACTTCCTCTCTCGTTGAGGATATGTATTCACCCTGGCGTATACCTGCTTGAGCATCCTTTCTGCTACTGATACAAGGACATGATCTAGCCTTCTGAAGTCATGTGGCTTGCAACATGAAGCTTGCACATATTAGATGCGGACATTTTTTGGACAAAAGCGGGCTTCGGTTAAAGCATTAGTAGCTTTAGGAAGTCTTACCCAGCGTTTCCTGCTGTAGTTGAAAGCCATAAAACTCCTAACTGATCAACTGACCTCTCGACGCTAGTAAGCAAATCGTACTGCTGCAAGGAATAACAATGGTCTTTCACGCCCTCAAAAGGGCGACACATCCCTGCCATTTCACTTTCTGGGAAAGTATTCCCCGGAAGGCATGGTTCTCCATCCTTATGAGCTTTGGTGCTAAAGAAGGGTTTTAAGCACCCATTCGTGCTCTTGTCAATAGAACTTTCAACACGTTATAAAGGTTCAGTTTGTTGCACGGTATCTTGACTCTAGCTTCCACTCCATAGGAATCTACGTATACTCACGGAATACGGCATCAACCGTTTCGTTAGTTCTTTAAATAAATGAGTCATGGGAAACACGGTAAATCCTCATTCCTAATCATCAGCTACAATGCAAAAAAAAAAAGATTTTTCAACAGAATTCTGCGTACTTCAAAAGTAATTTATTACCAGTCGGCCAGAGCGTCAAGACTTTGTTTTGGCATACATGACGCTTTCAGTTAGTCTGCGAGCGATTACAAGTCAATTTCCAGTTCGTAATAAGATCACGGGCTACGGGACGCCAACAAGCAGAAAGGGTGTGCCACACTTGCTGTCTTGGCTACTGGCAGAGCTCACTGACGCTCCCACGTTTATTGCACATAGACGCATCATGAAGGGAAGGTTCCTGATTTGTTGCCGAGTTTCGGCACCAAATGTAAAAGACAGAACCGGACGGTATGCCTGCCTTCCTCTTCCATGTTTTAACAGGGAGGATGGCCGCTGTGGTAGCTTATTTAGCAGAGCATTAGACGCGTTATTAGAAGGTCGCCGTTTCAGTCCCCGTTCATGCCAAGATACTTTTTTGTCCACGCATCATCGCATTTGCATTGCATTTACTACTAATAACATCCCCTACACTTTCCTTGGCATTATTGTCTGTTTTCATTAAACTGTATGTAGTTAGATAGGCTTGAACAGTCGAACAGATATTGAACTGTCTCCTGAGATGGGTTCACTTTTTACCGAATCTATGACGAGCAGATAACCGCACCAAGTATGAGCAACACACCTCCAACCACGTCGATAAAAAAATTGAAGTAATGTACTCACTCGGGGTCGCTTGTTGGCCACGAGAATTATTGGATTCGTGACCTAAAACAAGGACAACAATTTTGTATCTGTTTCATACTAAGCAATCTTACACTCGGTGAACATGACGTTCATTGGCAAATGTGGTTTTTTTGGCAAAATCGTCACGTTTTCAAGACTAAGAAGCGTTTAGAAAGAGAGAGATGCTTTATTATACGACGAAAGGTTCATTGCAGGCTATTGCACCAGCGCACTACACTTGGTGCGGTGATGCGGAATACGATTAAATATTCTAACAGAAAGGAAAGGAAACGAAAGAAGCGAAATGTATCAACAATGATGAATCACATGGTTTAACCACATACTTTTGTATACAGCTAAGATGCTTGGTCTGTATGAAATGGTAAATAAGTATAGCCTTTTGATGTGGCCAGTTTATGACAGGTATTATAATAGTAACTCTACAACTATATATTTGCTGTTTCGAGAAGACGGGAACTGAACCCAATATGTTGCGCACGGTAGCGGATGGTGACAAATCATGTCCACTTCCCGCCAAAGAAAACGTATCACATCGCGTTACGTGAGGCATCAAAGTAATATCTACCCCCCTCACCTCTGAGCTGTCGCAGTTCTCCCAGTATGGGTTAGTTGGCAAAGTAGCGCTCAGCTAATCAAGAAACGTGTTTGTGCAAGTGCAGTATTACTTTACAGGTCCAAATTAGACAAGTTTACAATATTACATGAACAGCTCTGCGTCACCGTATTTCACCTCTGCGTAAGCGTAGATAATACGCCATGCTCTTGGCTACCCACGCTGTCTTACGAAAATAGTGTACCGCACCCAACGAACCTCAACGTTATGAGCCGTATTCTAACGCTGCCTGTTATAGCTGGTAGGTGTTTCAACGTGACCGAGTCAGAGCATAAAGGCACGTGTCTATATGCTTCGCACGAGTTTTGTCAACCCTTTGTGGCCCATGCTATGACAATTCTACTCTAATTAAGCTCGAAGCTCACTCGGTCCTTGTTATGAATATGAATACTCACCGTGCTTTTGTTTACTTTCCTTATTCCGCGGTCCTTTCTGACTTGGCTTTTTCCGCCCTGAAAGAAATATTCAATCACGATCACTTTACAGGCTGCAGTGCCTGAAAAGGGGCAAATATGGTACCATAACTCGGCATTTACCAGTTAAATTTATAGTTAGAACCGAAAGGCTTAACTATCACATCGTTAGGGAACCATCAGCGGGCGCCGATTGGCATGCAGGCTTGTCCTTTCATGAACAGTGTACTGTGCTGTATATTTTCTAAGTGTAATGGAAGTAATGCAACCCAGAAGTGTTGAAAGATGGTGGTGCATAGTGAAAAAACTGCCTTAACAGCTGTAAGTAGCTGTATTTATTAACTTAAACCCCGACACTGCGTAGGGCGAACCTCGCGCAAAGATGTCATCATCAATCTTATAATCACTAGTACGCGGTATACGCTCATAGAAAGCGTCGTCATTTTATGAGAGAAACGACAAGGAGTACGTTCTCCAGAAATTGTGTAACCTACACTTCTTTTCACGCATGTACGCTACCGTGCAGTGCCTAATGAACACCTGAAGGAGAGGTCATAGCTCTGGTCGCCGGCAGAATTTTCGTTTAGGGTGGAGGGAGGTGCAAGCGTGTGTTGCATCGCGACTGGAGGAGGGTAAACCCCTGGAATAGCTTGGGGGGAAGGGGGTATGTTGGGGTTGAGAGGGGCAAGTGACCTTTTCGCACCCCGCTGCTGACACCCATGACCGCAGCTTGCTTCGAGAACGTTTGCGGGTACCCCGCTGTCGGCTCGCGTGTCTCATGCAAGCACTCGCTCAATCTGCATTGGAACAGGTGGAAATCACAATCGAAGAGCTAGCCTCCACTTCGCTGCGGCTGTACTGGAGCGCACCCTGTGAGCGGCCGTTATAGTCTTGATGCAGAATTTCATCCCTCCTCTTTACGACATGCGACACCACCTTAAGTCAGCCAAGGCCACTGTAGAAAGAAAAAGTAAAGGCGCGTTTGTAAAGCACCTTGTGTGAGTGTTGGCTCATGTCCTCACTCACGGAGAGGTCATGGGTGTGAATTCAAGAACAATCGGATCAGCGAGACTGTTTATTCTAGTTTTTCTTTGTCATCTGCTTGTTAGTATTTCACCGGTGTCGCATTCTTGATAGAAATGATGTATGTCGAGTATCGGTGGGCCCCGCTGTGGAAACCATTTGTTAAAAAAAACTGGCCTGCCGTGAATTCAAACGCAAGCCAGTGGAGCTCACTCAATGACAGCTCGGCCTTTTTATTGTTGCGGCGTGCAGTGATGAGTAACTGCCGCACATTGCCAGCGTGCTTGCCCCAACGGGAGTGTCATTGACTCTTCACCTATAAAGAAAGGCTTCAGTGCCTACAGCACTTATCCGAGCAATGAATTTGACGGGTTGTCAAAAGGAAATCATAGTGCCACTCCCTCACTGATACTAAATTGGGACCTCTCAACAATGGAATCATTCTCAGAAAAGATGTCGGGTAATTTAGATTAACTAGTTTTCCGCTGCAACTGCTGTGCCAGAACACAAAGCCTAGCGGAGAAAATGTTGGCCCATATCTGCGTGCTTTACTGCAAAGGACGTCAAAAGGCTCCAGTCTGGAAGCACTGCGTTAGGGTGCCTCGATGCGCGAGCGGAGGCGAACGAGTGCATTGAGGCGCTATACACCACGTTAAAGTTACTGTATATGATACATTTAGGTAAGGAGCATAAACAGTAACTATCTACGCTGCGTTAAATATATGCACCATCTGGCAGTACCGTAGCGAAACGAAAGTTTTTTTTATGTATATATAACGCAGAGCAATCGTTAGATCGCAGCACCGTGTCGTTTTAGCGAAGCGTGGAAAGCACCCGCTTTTTCGTTCATAGCGTCACATATAGTTAGCGTAGCGCAACACCGCAGTGTTTAGAATCGCGTATCTGTGTATTTTCTAAATAAAGAAACACACTGCCTAATACTAACACAAGGATGTTGCGCCTCAAACATACGCATTATTTGCTTTATCGATTGACAATTTTAACAAGTATGAACGCAGCCATCTGATCAAGATAGTGAAAGGGAGGGTATTGAGCAAGGAGTCGAAGTTTGACCGTGTGGCTGAATCGACCGACAGACAGACTAACAGAAATATGGATCAAAATATTTGCGTCGAAGTATCTCAAGAAAGACTATTGTCTTTATTACGCAATAATGATACGGGGTGAGTCAAAATCAAACGCAATATATGCGCGGCTCCTTCCCTGCACGAGTGAGTGACTTGGCGTGGGGGCTGCACGGGGGACACGTGAAGGAGTGGGCTTTCTGCTTGCCCCTAACGGCCAACCTCCGCGACAATGGGACGGGCTGGTGCGAGAGACGCAGTTTTCTCTGTTCGGTGTACGGTGCCTGTTGCTCTATGGGATATTAAAGACGACAGTTTTTCTTGGTATACTTCAATGCAAAAAGTTTGGTCTGTCTCTCTGTCTGTTTAGAAAAAGTAGTTAACAATTTAGAGCACTAGGTGCTCTACTATGAAAGAGCGGTGTGCCGTCTCTGCCTTTTCTATGTTGTTCGACTTGTCTATCTGTCAACCGAAACAATTGAGCTACTATAGGCTAAAGTTCAATCACTTACTCGATGCCCACCAACCTTGATCTGGTTTCAGTGTTCACACTTGTGAGAATCGTCGAATCAAAATCCAATATGGCGCATATCGACGCACAATAAGAACACGTGAATATTCCGTGGTGTGCCAATATTGTTTATACTAGAAAAGGCACACATAAGTAATTCCAAGTACCGCAGCGTTTATTACGCTTTGGTGACAATGCGACGCTATATATGCACGAAATGGCGAGTGTTTCCTACGCTTTGCTAAAACGATACGGTGATGGCACCCGCCCGTGAACTTGCATACTACAAATTATGGGCTCCGATAGGGCGTGATAACGCCCCGTTCTCTCTATGTATGAGGGGACATCCATGGAGGAAAAATTAAACTGGGGACACTTTTTTCATTTTCAAGATTACTGCTCAATGGCACTCATGTCTGACGCAACGCCTATAGAATTTCATTAGTTCACCAACTTTTCCGTAAAGAATATCAAATTAACACTTTATTAACTCTCTTCAGATTGAAGACGACATTTGCCCCGCCACGGTGGTCTAGTGGCTAAGGTACAAGGCTGCTGACCCGCAGGTCACGGGATCGAATCCCAGCTGCGGCGGCTGCATTTCCGATGGAGGCGGAAATGTTGTAAACCCGTGTGTTCATGTAACTTAGAAGTGTGGCCGCTTGGGCTAGTTGGTATGGCATGACGATAGTTATAGCGCGAAAACAAAACGACTACACAGAGACAAGAAGGACTCGAAAGACACGAGCGCTAACTTCCAACCAACTTCCGTGTGTTCAGATTTGGGTGCACGTTAAAGAACCCCAGGTGGTCTAAATTTCCGGAGCCCTCCACTGCGGCGTCTGTGATAATCATATGGTTGTTATGGGACGTTTAGCCCCATATATCAATCAATAAATGTAGACGACATTCGCATGAAAAAATGCAGATACGGGGCCTTTTTTTTTTCTTTATGTCAGTGACAAGCTGCAGAACAGCGCTCTTCGAGCAGTTTAGCAGCGTCAGTTATTTCTCACCTTTTGCGTAGTTTTATGTTTACTTCAAACCAGTTCTATGATACCGCGATATTACATGTTACAAGTGGATAAAATGTCGCTTGAGGCCATTATTGACCCAAAATCCGCCACCTGCTCCCGCCACATGACCCTCGCTGAACATCCTCGCGCTCCACCTCATGCCGCAGAATCTATTCGCTCATCTTTGTCATAGACATGATAAGAACTATCTAGAAGGTGAAATACATTAAATATTATCTGTACACCGCTGAAGTCATGAAATCAATTCAGACAAAATTACAACTTGGGAATGAGTAAATTCAAGTGTAACAGTGCGATAAATGCATATTTTCTATCACTGAAATGGTGGCAGTCACTACTCACATGAGGAAGGTCTTTTCCCTCCGTTTTTTATACGTCGGCTTCCTCCCCCTAAAAGTGAACAGGAAAAAAATGTATATGGTAGTTGAGAACATCCATTTTCTATTTCAGTATATATCATTAGTGAAGGCATTCTTTCAGTGTCTTATGGACGTTTGTTGTTGTTGTTGTTGTTGTTGTTGTTGTTGTTGTTGTTGTTGTTGTTGTTGTTGTTGTTGTTGTTGTTGTTGTTGTTGTTGTTGTTGTTGTTGTTGTTGTTGTTGCCCGTTTGTTTTCCTCATGCATCCATATCGCGTGCCGTGGAATCCGAGAAGTCCACAACACAACTCTTAAAGCAATTCAGTTATGTGAAGCGAAATGCTTTTTTAAAACTAATGTGTAAGGTGGGGTCGACAAAGGATTGAAGCACGTCAATTTCATCACAGATGTGATGCCAACAAAATGACACTTGGAAACTTATCACGGAATCTATCTTTGACTTCGTTGACTTGCGTGACCAGGCAATATAAGGATGGACACTCTGTGTTGCGGTAGGTATTACACCACTGAGCCAGGCCACTACTTAACACAACTAAAAAAACCTACACATGCGTAATGTCGGATAAAAAGTTGTTCTCTTTCATGGTCAGTGCACTTCCTGTCATCTTCTTTGGTCCCTGTCTTTTAAGTGTTATGGTTTCATTGAATGTTCAATCCAGGTAGACCAATGGTCTCTTCTCTTGGCCCCAAGGCAAGCATTTTTTTTTTTTGCTTTTTCCTTTGCCTTACCCACAGCGCTTAGCCAGATAGTCAGCAACCGCAAAGCGCGAAACCTCATTGGGGACATGAACACTAGAATAGTGCCACTACGAGAAGGTGTGCAAGGTGTTGCACGGTTGTGATATCACCCTTCCCTACAACGCGTGCATTGAGAGAGTGTTCGATCCAGCAGCTTAACAAGGAAACGTGGAGTTATTCAGTGGCGGCATCTTCGAAGAATAACCGCTGTTGAAAGTTAACAGCAAAGAAACCACATGAAAGCCTTCACGCAATCTTCCAGCCTTTTCTATATCATGTAATTCCCACTAGTTAGGTGTAGTTAGAGTAAATTTGGGTCAATGTGTTATGGCAATACATTTAGAAGACAAGTAACGCAAAATTAATCACTTATTTTTCTTTGATTGCTCAATTAATTTTCTGAAACTGTATCTGACAGCCCTATCAATGTCATTTTAAAGGCAGTAATTGTAATCGCAGTCAATTACTTACTTTCGGTAACATGTACATGTCTGGACAGTAACCCCCGTATTCACAAAAACTCCTCGACTCTACTTCCACTCTTCGCTTGACAGGGTTGAGCACTGCACCGCCGCTCAGCTAAAAATGACGCTGCGCTACTGAAGAATCGCAGCAGATTATCACCGATATGCAGTGACTTGCCGTGCCTAGAGACGGCGCTCGCATCGGCTTTCTCAAGTGAAGGTGAAGCGTTGAGTGAAGGGACGTTCTAGAATAGGGGGTAAGTGTCAACATGGGCTCACCTACCTAAAAGGCTGTCTAAACCAGGAGACGTCGTATTGGAGGACTCGCTGGAAACTGTAGGATGTAATAAAGCTGCATCTTTTCTCCGATCTTTGAGTGTGCATTTGTTTGCAGCGAAAACTGTAGTGAGGTCACAACAGCCAATTTTCATTGCGTAGTTGTTCGCCACCGCCACCATCACCAGTGTCTACCGCTATCATGTGAATTGAGAAAAAGAAGGACAGTAGCAAAAAAAGTATATATACTTGATCAGATGGATTTTAAACCGGGGCCCTCTTCATGGTAGTCGAGTACCACAAAGCTACGTCAATGCTTAAAACTACTTTGCAAGAAGACCGTTTATATGCATCATGTTGGGCAAAGAATATGGTTGACATATGTAATATAGTGTGATAAAAGAGTAAAATCAGACAGCCAGTCGTCATAGAATGTCATTTGAGCAACAAGTGTGTAGTTCAATGATTCTTGCCCCCATCTGGCGATGTATATCTGCACGTAGCATAGTTCCCCATAATGCCTTCGACGTCCTAACACATATGTCGCTTTGACTTTTGCCATGAAACAACACTCGTACAGCAAAAAGTACGAGCAGTTCTTTTAGTAATACTTTTCGCAGACATTCCAAACATATACTTCGTTGCTATTGTTACCACTCCGATCACTCATAAACCTTCAATAAGCTTCCACGCTTTTTTAAGGTTAACGAGCTCAGGTTACCCTCGTTATACGCATGTGTTCTCCCTATGCGTGCACTTATAGTATCTCGATCCGGGTGTGCTGCTGTACAGTGCTGAATGTGTACTACACTATTGTACAGCTGCACTTCCCATGTAATATAGGAACCTCAATGTGTGAGTATCAGCGTCATGTCAGACTCTAGGAGACCCTCGGGGTGTCAGTGTAGTTAGCGTGCATGGTACGCCCACAATATTTTTGTATATAGGGGGGGGGGGGGGGGGGGGGGCGTGGTATAGGGCACTAATTGAAATCGTCAAACTGCTTCGCATCACACCGACTCCCAAAATGACTGGTTTGGGTGCACGTTAAAGAACCCCAGGTGGTCAAAATTTCCGGAGCCCTCCACTACGGCGTCTCTCATAATCATATAGTGGTTTTGGGACGTTAAACCCCACAAATCAATCAATCAAAATGACTGGCACATGCCAAATTTTTCATTTCTATGCGTCAGTCAGTAGCCCGCCATTTGATCTCGTCAACTTGTGAAAGATCTGTTTCAACTTCTAGCTACTCCCGCAACGGAAATATAGAATTTCCTAGACTCTAACTGGTGAGCTTGCATACACCTTGTTCACGTTACTGTTATGACTTCGTAAAAGTAATTGATCGAGAGTGACCCTGCATTATTTTTTTGTTAATCTATTTTTTACATACTGCTGCTCTGAACGAGGAATATTGCAGGAGGGCGACGGACTATTCAGGAATTATACGTACATTTGAAAAACTGAAAATGCTTGATTATGGGTATTTTATAATATTAGATAGAACGTAGGCAACATAACCTATGTAACAAAAATTAATTAGACCACACCAGTTGTACGTAGTGTATTCTTTCAATATCACGCAGAAAAATCTTACTAATAAACACGAAAGAAACTTAACTACGTAATTCACTGTTAAATCACATATTGAAAAAAAAAACTCAACAATCGTACAGGGAAAAAAACACAGACAGAGAAGAAGGAAAAACAGTTGTTTAACATTGAGTGGCGTAAATGTGGTTATGAAGTAAAGTTAAAATGTATTAAAATCATTACTGATGTATACACCAACGGGCAACCTATTCCATTCTCTAATAGACTGTGGCAAAAAAAGAATATTTGAAGCAGTTTGTGTTGAAACGGTATTCCTGTGATGGCAATGGATGTTTGCGGTGTGACTGTATTATCTGTTACATAGATATAAATCTAGAGTTGTCGATGTTTACTTGCGTATGAATAAGTTGGAAGAGCATTTTTAGGTGTGCGAGTTTAGCACGATTTCATAATGTTATTAGCCCAGCTCTCACGATTACTTCAGTCGGTTATTCCAAGAAACTGCATTTGTTGTAGAAAAAAAGCTCCCCTGTGTATATCTTTTTAAGTATGCATTGGCAAAAATTATTGCCACAAGAAATTACAGCGCGTGTTATTTTTGAATATGTATCTTTTCTAATTTTCTAGTTATTTGTATTGTTATTTTTTATTACAATGTTCGTTGCTTGGATGTTAACTTTAATTTATTGAGAGCAGCAATCAGGGACAAAGAACACACTCCTCTCTCTGTTCTTCCACCCCTGCTGCCCTCATCTGTAGTGTATTGCTGCACGCCTCAGTTCAAGCGATTAACTCGAGCAGAGTGGAGGCATTTCACCAAATGGTATCAAGGCCAGAGTTGACTCATATAGCTCCGGGGATTATCTCTACTAACTGAACTGCAAGGCTGCCGACCTCGCACATGCTTTTCACGCACGTCTCATAGCCATTTCACCTAACATTGTGCAAACCGTAACATTTAACCTCCCAAAAGTGACAGAGGATAAGTAAATTGTGTACCTTAGAGCCGGTAATTCTTTATCTTTTCATTTGTGCATTGCCTACACAAAACGCAATATTCTTCTACAACGGGGTTGATGCGACCAGCGTTCATAGTCATAGGAGAAATGTTTGGTTTACGTTTACCGAGGTGGTAGAACAGGTGCCTGGACATTGAATATTCAAGACAGCGGGCTGATACACACCGAACAGCCATGTATATAATAAAGTTGCATAGATAACGATATTGCCTTGGATGGCCTAACATACGTCGCTTTTTTTTTTCTTTTGCCTTCATATGACATTCGTAAAGCTACAAGTACGCGCAGTTTTTTTTTGGGGGGGGGGGGGGGATATTGTTTACATTCTGCGATTGAAATTATTTGTTATTTGGGACGTTAAACCCCACAAATCAAATTATTTGTTATTGTTAAAGCTCCAATTGGTCGAACTATTAAAAAAAACTTTAATTCTAAATCCAATGAAATTGCAAATCCAAAGCTTAAATTCAGTCGCTCATAAATCCTAAAGGATCTTAAGAAGCTCATAAATATTTTTAAAAATTTAGGAGCTGAGGGTGCATGTGTTCCCTATATGTGTACGCTTATATCTCAGTACAGGTGTGCTGCTGCACAATGCTGATTGTGTGCTGTAGTATTGCACAGCTGCACTTCCCATACAATATAGGAACATCAATGTGTTTTGCCCATTGCAGTAAGCGCGAAGTAATTTAAAGCTGAATTCCTAACCAGGGCTTTATCCCTGTATAGCTCGAATATAGCTTGCCGACACATATCACTGTTGAAATATATCTTGACTTGCCCACTAAAACGATTCACTCGTTCGCGATACAACTCAAGTTACACTGTTCTCTCATATGCTGTGTCTTTGGGGTGCATCTATAGCCTAGTATACCTTTCGTGACCATAACACAGTTAAATAAAAAGAAAGTGCTTAATAACTAGATGTAGCACAATGCTCCCAATGAGGAAACGACGAGGAAGATGGAATCTCTACTCACTTTTTGCTTTAATGAGTTGCACTTCATCGACTATGACAGCGACCAAAATAAAGACGACTATCACAAAGAAGACTTTCATGCTTTCTTGAGGCAGTCAAAATTGAAACTTGAGATGGGGCATTTTCTGCGGCGCTTACACGCTTGTGTTCTGCATGCTGTTCTCGAACCATGAATTGCACACAATAAGTTTTTTTGTAAACGCCAGCATCTGCTATTTAAAAAGAAACAATACGATTCTGACTGTATTGATACTGTTTTGAAGTTCTATTCATCTCTCGGGTTGGACAGATTTCATTGCGCTTAAATCAAAAGAAATGCACTGCATAAAAAACAAATGGACAATGGTTCATGCAAAGGCAAACGCAAAAGAATAATTCCCATGCTCCTTATCATGAGAGATAACGCAGTGAAATACATTGTGTCCTTCAACCTGCATTTCGGAAGTCCGGAGGAAGGTGAAAATTAACCCAAATATTGTGCGAAATTCTGAAAACTCACTGTGGCTTAGATTATCGGTGCAGAAACTTCTTTTATGTTAGAAGTGTACAAGAACAGCCCTTTCTTTTTTTCAGTCTATCGACTTTGTTTTGACGTGTTTCTTGAAGCCTTCCGGCAGTCAGAACGTGATGTTACTATCGCAGTCACGTGAATGATCATAATAGTGGATACTGAAACGTGCATAGTAGTTCACTATTAGCAAAAGTGTGATTAGGTCTTATTTATATCATCTGAAAATATATATATTCTTATGTCAGCCACCTCAATGGTAGAGTCACTCTCGTGCTCCACTGCTAACCTAAAAAACCCGGTCTTGATACCAGTTGTTATGTTTACATTTTGTCTCCACTGAAGTCCAACCATGCATTACTTATATGCACAATAAAGTGCCCTTAAAGTTTACGACACTTAGATTTAGGTTCAGTTTAATGATTCCTAGTTTTCTAAATTTCAGGAGCCTTCCGCCATGGAAAGCTTCACAATCGTAATGTTATTATCGCGTGCAAAAATCTGAGTATTATTATCCATTTGATTTTCCGCACAATGTTCATCACTACTTTTCTCATCGCAAGTAGTGCTTTATCATTCTTTCTTATAGACCTATCTACGTCGCCCACATGTATGAAGCAAAATCTATTATTGTTATTTTTGTTAGTTTTTTGTAGGTTACTCTCCAGCGGCATGCAGTTTTATGTGACTTCGTGGTATAATAGCAGTTTCTCGAAAATTTATCACTGTGAGGGATAGAAGCCACCATGCACAAACTTCTGCAATGACAATTACATAATATATGCACAAAACAGGGCAGCAACCTGAAACTTCTAATACACTGCTGGGTAATCAATCATCCGCGTACACAATTCATGCTCCCAACACTAGAATAAATTGCTCGCCTCTTTTAAACCCTATCATATTGCATTCCCACTCATCAAAATGCACTTCATTTCACGGTGACATTAAAGCTCCGGTCTCTCACTGTTCTGAGCTATGTCTGCAACGTGACTTGACTGACGCGATCATCAGTTCATTTATACGATATACAGCGTTATTCACACATCGAGATAATCATGAACGAAGACGTGCCTGTATCCTACTAATTTAAATCAGCTAGAGGCTGCCACGAACTCAAATCTCCAATAATTCGGGCAAGTACTGACCTCTTCGTGTCCAACCTATCTTCACGTGCAGTTAAAAAAATAATGGCAGCTCCGCGTTAGCAATAAAAAGCCCGAAAGAAAGGCGTTCGGTGGGCCTCTACGTTCGCTTTTATCATGTTTTACTCTCTTTCTCCTTTTTCTCTTTGTTTCTTGTATCTAGTTTTCTATCCATTGCTTTTTATTCCTTTCTGTTTTGCTCTCTTAGTCTATTTGTTTCTCTTCTCACTGGTTGTATCTTTTATTTCTATTTATTTTTCTTTTTTTCTTTGTCTCTTTTTTATTCCTGTCATTACAGCTCTCTTGCACTTCTTCACAGTGTATCACCCATTTTAGTGTTTTTTCTCTTGTTCTACCTCTTTCTGTCTATATTTTCTCTCCCTTTCTGTTTATTTCCATCTCTTACACCTTCTTTTACACGCGTTCCACAAGGTTGGTATGCACATACCCACTTGTGGTTTCCTCGGGGCACCAACGGTATTGCGGACCACTTTAAGGAGCCTTGAAGCCCTTTTTGAAGTAACCATGGAGTTGATTCGCTAAAAAAAAGCTTGTTGCCTGATGAATTCAACACCGCAAAAAATTTTTAAAAATCTGTCCAGTACGAGCAAATTTAAAATTATTTGTCACACGCTGCAATCCCATTCTCTCTTGTGTCATCCAGATGAAAGCTCTGGAAGCTAAGGAGAGAGGAAAGGCATGGGCAAAGAAAATACGTCACGAGCGCTTCGTGACCTTGAGCACTTTTTTTTTTCCTTCCAATACGCGGCTTTTTTCAGTGTGATTGCGTGAGCACGCGTGGACAAGTCGCCGCCTTCCGCGGCGATCCCTGTAACAACCGAACGCGCATTGTTCAAATCAGCCAATAGCTTATAAATGGCCCTGTACGAGTGATTTTTCAGTTTTTTCCATCATTTGTTTAAAGAAGAGAAAGCAATTTTTAGCTGGCTTTGATAACTTATAGTGAAGTGAACGCGACGAGCTGCACTATAATATTTGGCTCGCGTGTTCTCGGGAGCTTCTACTACCAATCGGCACCATTTTCTGACCATGTTCAATAAGTGTTTCAGTGACGCTTTAAACAGCTACACAGTTAAAACAAAATTTACTACTCGTGAAATTATGTGATTGCTTCAACATTAATTTTTGTACAAGTTAACTTGATTACTCATGTACCTCACTACGAACACAGCAGCACAAAAGCTTGTCCCGTGTTTCTCCAATTAAAACAACCCGATTATTTCGGCGGCATTCGGATCCTAGCCAAATTCTTACTCTCATGTTTCCGTTTTACCTGCAGAGAGCACCTTGAGCAATGGCCTTCTTTTGGAGTCAAGTCTTTTCGGTTGCTGACCCGCAGGTCGCGGGATCAAATCCCGGCTGGTACGGCTGCATTTCCGATGGAGGCGGAAATGTTGTAGGCC
Organism: Rhipicephalus microplus; assembly: GCF_013339725.1. NCBI lineage: Eukaryota > Metazoa > Arthropoda > Arachnida > Ixodida > Ixodidae > Rhipicephalus > Rhipicephalus microplus. The sequence goes on from NC_051168.1 coordinate 42,965,541, forward strand.
CGTGTACTCAGATTTGGGTGCATGTTAAAGAACCCCAGGTGGTCAAAATTTCCGGAGCCCTCCACTACGGCGTCTCTCATAATCAAATGGTGGTTTGGGACGATAAATCTCACAAATCAATCAATCAATCATGGAGTAAAGTCTTTAACATTTAAAGAATATCTCTTTTGATAAGAGTAGGGAATTTTTCTATAAAGAAAGTATGTCCTTACATGAGTGCTTTCATCATTGCCTGGTCAGGGGTTAATAAGGAATAGATTGGTTACACTGCATAATGCAAAAACGAAATGTCGAAATACCAGCAAGCCCAACATTCAGATGTTTATGGTTTAGGGTTATTTTTTGGGGGGATAGAAACTTATACGAAAGATGTGTTTTCACCGTTACTTGGCAACAGCAACCCTATCCACTCGTTTTTGACGCAATAAAAATAAAGAAACAAAAATTATATATTAGATATAGGCAGTCCTCAAAAGGTGAGTCTAGACGTTCTCGTTCGGGCAGACCTAACACATCGTTGGTATGCACGTGCAGTTTCAATGCATTCCGCTCAATATTCATCACAAAATTTGGTGTCTTCGAAAAAAAATGTTAGTGCACTTGCATCGCTTTGCAGTTTATTGTAGATGATCATGGATCTAGTACTTTCTCCAAAGAAGATGTTCACTCTGAATTTATTGTAAGAACTCGGAGCTCTATCATTTCCCCACTGAACAAGCGGGAAATTCCTACAAACAGGAAGTGGGCCAATACACATACCTACTACCTTAATAAAGAACACATGAGGCATTGTCAAGAAAGACCTCCTTCAACTAGTCGAGATTATTAAAATTCCACTTGTTTCCATCTGTGACTAGATGTGACTTGCTGAGTACGTATAGCACGTTCATTTCAGCAAGGAGCCGTTCGCGTTGTCCCCAGAACCATGCAGAGAATGCAATCAGCTTCTTCTGAAAAACTCCAGTCTCCATTCCAACAACTCGTTGAATAATACTGCTTTTTTATTGTTGGGCAATCGAGCTGGGAAGAAGCGTTTCTTCACAAAAGAAATGTCGTAACACACTTCTGAAAATTTCAGTGAGAAACAGATTTGACACTGTCTTAGTTAAGGAAAAGACGTACAAGCTGGGAGCCCAATTGTGCTGTCAGAGCTTGTAAGTTTTTTTTGTTTTTTTCTGAACAATGCAAGTATCCCCTTCCCAAAAATATTTACTAGAAATATATAAAGAGTGCCTAGCCAAATTTGTAGAAGTAGGTAGAGAGAGCCTAGTGCCGCGGATCCAGAAACGGAAAGGTGCAAAAGAACATGTGTTGGAAATGTTATTGCTTCTCAAGAAATTTGCTTCGTGTTTGAGACTACGCATGACAGGTTACATTCCCTGCATCGGCACAAATTTCTATCGACTACACACTCGCCAAGCGTGCATTGAATGTCGCGAGGAGTAACCAATTTATTGTCACTATATAACAAATAAAACTCAAGCAAGGAAGTACAAAGTTGAACTGCTACAGCGAGCGATGGCCCCACCACGGTGGTCTGGTGGCTACGACACTCCGCTGCTGACCCGCAGGTCGCGGGATCAAATCCCGGCTGCGGAGGCTGCATTTCCGGTGGAGGCGGAAATGTTGTAGGCCCGTCTTTTCAGATTTGGGTGCACGTTAAAGAACTTCAGGTGGCCGAAATTTTCGGAGCCCTTCACTAAAGCGTCTTTCATAATCATAAAGTGGTTTCGGGACGTTAAACCCCACATATCAATCAATCATCATTACCGTGAGTGGTGGATCTTAAACTCAATGTGATATGAACAATGCGTTCGGAAACGATTGCTGCTGCAGCAAACTAAATGTGCAACGTTCACTGATTGTCTCATTGTACTTATCGCTGCAAACAAGGACAGAAGCGCAACTTAGAGTTAACTGTGAGTTTGTATTTTGATAGCACTTGCTTGTACATGCTGATTGAAATGCAATGGTAGCAATGAAAATTCACACTTCAGCACTGAGTCAAAATGACAATACATTCAAATAGGTCTTACCACAGCGCCGATGACGACAACGAGTCACGAAACAACCTATTATCAGCTGACGTGTCTAAAAAGACGTGAGAAGTTAAAGCCCAATGCAGTATGAACAAACATTTTTCATAATATTTTATTGGTCAGTTGTACTTTTAGAATTCAGTGAGGTGTTACACAGACAGGAAAAGAGAATTCTGAGAGGTCCACACGTTGATATCATGTGCGGCGTTTCATGGTGCTCGCTAAAATAGCAGCGATGTCAAAGCAGCTTCGTTCTGGGCCATTTTCGGAAAGTATCCTAATGTCTTTTACCGCTCAGTGTTCCCACCTAGCATGCGAGGAAAAAAATGCATGTTAGTAAGCCCCGCAGAATCATTCTGAAACAATCGCCTCCTGAATGCGTTTAAATTCGCTGCTACTCTCGCCACACTAATATTGGGAGATGATATAGACTCCAACCAAAAGTTTTGGAGAAACCCGACGTTTCGGAACCGACTTGGTTCCTTCATCGGGGGTGACTGCGGAGGCTACGTAGCAGCGGTGTCTTCAAAGCACTCGTGGGGTGGCTAATGATTTACATTACTATTATTATTTACATTACTATACTATTTACATTACTATTATTTCATTGTTGTTTTTTTTTCAGCGTCTTCGCATTATAGATGTGTATCTTTTATTTCGGTGTGAATTGCACCAAGAGCAGCAGTAGCTGTGGTTTTTAAAAAGAATATTAACATTGTGTGGGTGTCGGGCTTGCTGCGCCCCGTCCATCGTGATGCAAAAATGGTGGAGACTTCAAGCCAAATCAAACAACAATTAATTTACTGAGATACCTACAGCACCCAATGGGCATTATTATAGGGGGAACCAAACGTTGCATGCGGCAGGGTTGGCTCAGAAACACGAAGCAGTGGCACGGCAACCATGACCTCCAGGAAGCATCCATCGGCCTGCATGGGTGGCAGCATCTGTCCTTCTTGGCAGCCAAGGCACCTCTTCCCTGTAGGTAGAGTGCAACCCTGCCGTGGTGGTCTAGTGGCTAAGGTACTCGGTTGCTGACCCGCAGCTCGTGGGATTGAATGCCGGCTGCAGCAGCTGCATTTTTGATGCAGGCGAAAATGCTGTAGGCTTGTGGGCTCAGATTTGGGCGCACGTTATAGAACCCGAGGTTGTCGAAATTTCCGGAGCCCTCCGCGACGGCGGCTCTCATAATCATATGGTTGTTTTGGGACGTTAATCTCCAGATATCAACTGAGGACGAGGATGGTGTGAGCCGGCTGGTGAATTGCTCGTTTCTTGGCCAATCCCCCGGAGTGGCTGTGGGCCATGTATTTAGGCCATAATTGTTTGGCTGGCGTTTAAACGCGCCAGAATGTAGATGCCAACCACGATACTTACACACGTGGCATAGTTGATTATTTCCGGCCGCACGCTGTTGGGAGGCGCTCGGACGGTGCTTATCTCGGAGGCCATGCTACTGATGATTTTAAAGGGTATCTTTTAGTGCAGGCATCTCGTGCTTGAATATAAATTTAAAAAGACCATACTGCTAAAAATCACATTAGCAAAATTTTCTGACTTTTTTTCTGCATTGGTGCCCTTGAGCACGGAGTGGATCGAACGACAAACAAGTGAATGAAAATGCCTCTGGTTTGAAGACACCACCAAACGTTGCCGACCACCCTTGAAGTGGCGGCGCGTTTCATCGTAACCAATAAACTGCAGCGCACGCTGACTCTATTTGAACTTTTCATACTGTTAGCGCGTTCAGAAGGTGTTGTAACCGGAGCTATGAAACATTCTGAATTTCGCCAAACTCAGGCCATCCTGCACGGCACTCTAGAATTCCTGTTGACGGTAAAAGTAGCTTGAGGAACTTCACCTTCTCTCAGGGAGAGCCTAACTCTTTCTTTCTTATTCACTTTCGTTCTTCTAGACGTACTTCACCATTCTACCGAGTGTGGTTTTTTATATCGAGCATGGTTTTCCACCTTGTGTCAAGCACAGAAAAGGGGACCAGCAGCTTGCTTAGGTTAATCAGCCTGTCTTTTCTTTATCTTTCTCTATTTATCTGCGGCGTTCTCATGATGGTCTTATCATTTCCACGATGTTGTTCGTACCCTTTGCGCACTGCATTCTATGTCGACTGCCTCCATTTTCCGAAGTGAAACTGACAATGACAAGCTTGAGAGTATCCTAATCACAGCTGCAAATTCCTCCAAACAATCTACAAGCGTAGTTCAAGGTTACCATTTTCACTAAAGCACATCACTCATGTTCCTATTTCCGTCATTAGGAATATGGCGCCTACGCTTTGCGACCAGCTTTTCTTAGCTTCAGAGTCACAGAACGTATCACCAGCTTCGACCAATTGATCTTGGGAAGAAGGTTAGAACCACATTTATCCAAATTTCTTGAAGAACTGTACACAAAAGCAAGCTATGGTCATTTTTTTTAGTATTTCTGCCCCACCGCTGTGGTCTAGTGGCTAAGGCACTCGGCTGCTGACCCGCAGTTAGCAGGATCAAATTCCTGCTGCAGCGGCTGCATTCCTGAATGAGGCGGAAATGTTGTAGGCCCGTGTGCTCAGATTTGGGTGCACGTTAAAGAGCCCCAGGTGGTCGAAATTCCCGGAGCCCTCCACTACGGCGTCTATCATAATCATACGGTGGTTTTGGGACGTTAAACTCCACATATCAATGAATGAATCAATCAATCAATCAAACAATGTTTTACTATTTCTTTTCCCGCTGAGAGCGGCTGGTCAAAAAATTTTCAGAACACGTGATTCGTGGTCAAGTTCTCAAAAATAGCTCGAGAAAATATTGATACGACTTCACGAGATGACCCAACTTCTTCTTGTCTTAAAGACAATGTTCCCATGACCGAGCCTCATCAAGGCATCATCATATATTCTTCAATGCTAATAACATAGCGCACACAGTACTTTCAGCATAAAGTATTTCATTCGAAAAAAGCTCAATATAATCTTGTTTACACACTAATAAGACTGTTCATATGACAGTGCCAATAGCTACACGCCACACTGTCAGTGCCGTACCCCAGTGCCCTACGCCAGTGCGAAAGGGTACATACTTGATTTCTAGACTGACGGGCGAGCAGCATCAATGCCATTGTTAGTGTGGCCGCCAAGGCTTTTATCACCGCCTGTAAATCAATTATACACCGTGAGACTTTTTTCTGCAGATTATGAATGCAAAATGAAGCGTACCAAAGCTTAGCTGTTAAAGGGCACCTAGACAACCTATTAAAACACAGAGAGGGAGCGCATTGTTCACTCTATATACACTGTTCATCTTTAATGCACTGTTCGTGATGCCAGCAGTACATAAGGTGACGTCACGAAAAAAAAAAAGCTCTTGACTCTTTCAATTGCGAGAGCTATCAGTTGTGATTTTTTTTCCTATACGACGTTATGCCTTATCCCGCATGACTATCATGCTCAATAGATTCACTGCATTTTTTGTTTGAGTGCGCAAACGTTGATAACACTGGGTAGCCAAAAAGCGTAATTTTCTGATAGGCTCTACGTTTAGTGCTGACATTGGCCAAGTGTTTTGTGAAAGTGATTGGCGAAAATGAGATAAAAAAAATATTGACTGCGACTTAGCTTAGTTAGCCCCGGTTATGCAAGCGAAAGCTTATTCCCCTTGATTGTGCTTGTTTACCCTCATAGCCGAAGCGCAGTATAACAGCCGAATGACATGGCTAGTTGAATGTTCTGTACTACGTGCACTCGGTGCCGTCATTTCGTCAGTTTAAGAAGCCGTCAAAGCATTCGAATGTGAGGTGCACATTACCGCCCCTAAATCTCGTCAATGTCGTCTTTCTGCATCCTTGTCCTGACGTGCAACTCACTGAAGTTCCCCTTCATCGCTCGTTCCAGCCTGCCACTTAGCGCTCTGGTACTCACGTTTTGGTTTTACCTCGTTAGCAAGACCATTGACGTTCGATTAATGGTCCGACGAAGCCTGCTGCTTCCAGCGCTGGTGCCGCGCAAATGATTTCGGCACAGATGAACCGGCATCCTTGCTACATCCATTCATCGCGCGATCATGGCGAAACTGCTCAACTGAACCATACCCCCGCTGACCCGACGTGACAGAGAGAGAGGTGGGTCACGTGTGTAATCACGTGAAAATATTATGGACACGGCTGGCAAGGCAACGTTTGTGGCTAGTCACGCAAAATGCGTCCTTCGCCTCAAGGCCGCACGGTAAGCGTTCTTCGCGGCTAGGCCCATTCACCGCGATAATCACTTAACTAGGTCAGCAAAGCTCTCACTTTAAAAAACCGCTCTGTCGTCTATGGACTTGGAGGGGTTTAGGGGTTGTTTAAATGCACAATGTTCTTGCGTGATCAGGCCTTCTGTGTATCGAGTTTGTCATTAAATTGCCATGCCATATTTTTGGTGGACACATATATTTTCTTGGGAAAGCAACATCTCTGCGCATGGAATTGGCTTCCGTGACATTGGCTCTTGTGGGTTGCCTACTGAAATTACACTTACCAGCTACACGCTACGCATCTGCCAGCCAATGTACTATCAGCATCAAATGAAACGCGAACAATGGAGCACGTGGCACAAGCCTTATCAATGGCATAGTGCGCGCCGTCCACCAGTCATTCACACAGACAGGCCCGCACATTCGGGGTGGCGGCACTGCACGATCCCCCTATAGTGCAATATTTCTGCTTGCGTTCCAGGTATGGTATTTGAAAGGAACGAAATTAAAAAAGAACATACAAAGGTTAAACTACTGCAACCGAAGGCGAGTATTGTAGCACGGTTTGTCATCACGGAGTCACTCATCACGGAATGCCTGGCAAATTCTATTTAGAGTAGAGCCCCGCCACGGTGGTCTAGTGGCTAAGGTACTCGGCTGCTGACCCGCAGGTCGCTGGATCTAATCCTGGCTGCAACGGTTGCATTTCCAATGGAGACGGAAATGTAGGCCCGTGTGCTCAGATTTGGGAGTACGCTAAAGAACCCCAGGTGATCGAAATTTCCGGAGCCCTAAACTACGGCGTCTCTTATAACCATATGTTGGTTTGGGGACGTTAAACCCCACAAATCAATCAATCAATCAATGACTGAAAATTTCTGAGTTAAATTCTGGCTTTCAGACCACTCTTTTTATTCTTTGAATTTTTTCTCACAAACCAACGCCACCAAGCCCACGCTTTCTCACTTTACCAGTGGCACTTGGTTTTTATAGCGTGCTAACTATTTACTGCGACAATGTGCCAAGTGTATAACGTAAGCTTTTGTTCCTACAAAAGAAGGTTGACTATGTTGTGATAGAGCGTGTACTTCATGTTGCGCAGCTAATGTGTAGCATACTAATAAGATGCGGCAACAAGCACAGGATTTCGATATCACGAGCGATACTCAAAGCGCCTAAACATAACAACCTTACTAGCCTTTACAAGCCTCCATGGCTTTATTCTTGGTTTCATGCCTTATTTAGTATTGTTCAGAGTACAATTTTTTGTATTTCAAATAGCTGCCTATAAATATCATCATAAAAATCGTTTTAATTGTACAAAATAGTGTTTGAAGGTACTTTTATAGTTTCGCTTCATGCATTCAGCATGCCATGGCACTCTCCACTAAGCAGAACACCATGCGTTCTCTGAACTGACTGCTGCATAAAGCATAATAAAGGCAACGTTTTCGGGAAGTTTTCAATGGCCTATTAAATATCTAAATGAAATATGTTGCGCATACTTCAAAGGAAACCTACTTGGTTTCTGTGTGGTCGATGAAGCAGTGCTCGTGGTGGAATTTTTTTCTTCCTTCGAATTTCCCGCATTGTTGCCTGTGAAAAGAACAAAAGCAATGAGAAAAGTTTCCAGTTTGAATTAAGCAACAAGTCACGACTCTAGGCATGGATGCGAAATATTTGAAGCCATATTTTATCATGAAGTGTTGCATGCCTGCGTTCACCGAGACTTCGGTGTTGTATTTCCGTCCGAGATAGATATAGCATTAGTAAACTAAACGCTAATGAATTGAGAAAAGTCCCGCCACCACGAATCACACCTACGACTTCTGAATGTGTGGCTATAGAAGTGCCCGGCGCTCTATCGAATAAAATACTGATGCATATGCACGATACTCCGTAAACGCGCTTTTTATCTCTCGCGTACGCTCTCCCGCCTGAGCTGGCGGGGCTGAGCAACGCCGAATTGGCGGGCCTGACGTCTGTGAGCGATAAAGTGAGCTACAGCACCATGACACTTATTAACGCCGATAGGTGATGCTTCAGTAATATGTACAAACTGGGGATTGTCAAGTTGCAGTAATTTAGGATAGCCCCGGACTATGTGGTAAAGATGTGCTTCCTCTCTTTGGCATAGTTTACAACAGCTGGAGCAAAACGGAGCGGATAATATGTGATAAACTAAATAGGTTGTGCAGGCACTCGTTGATAGCTACCTCCAAATTACATTTTGCCTCTTCTTTAGTGTTTTATGCACTGGGGTGTAGACTGATGCGGCTAGACGATAACGTTGTGTTATCTCCTGGAATATTACCACGTGGTCGCTCGCTGACGGCCATGGGCTCTCCGTTCCGGTACCCGCATTTCGGTCTGTGAATGGCCTTCGGCTCGGAGATTGAATGCTCGAGCCTAGTTGTGGGTGGCCTCGTTACCGGGAAGCGTTGCTTGGGCTGGGGCCCAGGTTATTTGTATGATGACGTGTTTACGATTACTCAACGAAGCGGTACCTGTGGCTGAATTCTTACCTTGGTATGGCTTGTATACCACTGCCTGAAATGGCCATGCCTTGTAAAGCTTGACTTAAGTGCACTTTGAGGGCGTGCACTTTGCCGCCAGTGTAATTCACACACTCTTGCATGGGAAAGCTTAGTGAAACTTGCTGTAAAGCGCTCTTCCCGGCGAATGCGTTCACCAAACTCATTTCACTGCGACGGAGTGTCTAGCCTTGCTATAATAAAGTTACTGTACATATCTAAACTTACGATATTCGTTATTGGGATTGTTCTGATGCAATAAAGCATACTATTACACACAAAATACTCTGTTATTCCTGCTTTCAGGCAATTTACGACTACGACCATTAAGGTCATGCCCTGCACACGCCGAGAAATGGTCGCAGCCGCAGCGTTTGTACGTTAAGTTTGTTATAAGGACTTCTTCTACCTGTTACACATTAGTATATAAAGAAACATGGCCTGCAATATGAAATATTTGTTGTGCTATTGATGTACCCAGCACCATTATTACAATATCTAATCTACACTTCTTTTTTATGTGAAGCAACGTACGCAAACCCAGAGGAACATTTCGGAGGTGCGAGTGCACTCGCTCAATGCGACAGTAAATTTACCGGTTTCGTTGGGCTATTATATTACTCTTGGGCAATAAATGTGCTAACGTTTCTTTTTGTCATTAGGTACAATTAGTAGTGTTTTGAGTGCCGAAGCCTCGATATGATTATGAAGCACACCGTAGTGGACGGCTTTGTTAATTTCGGTCACCTGTGTGACATGGAATACATATGCACGGGCACCTTGAACTTTGTGTTGTCATCGGAAATGTTGCCGTTGCGGTAGTAATCGAACCTTAAACCTTTGCGTCAGGAGCCGATCATAACACCATAATCACTGTAACACAGCGGCTGCTCGTCCTTTATGCTAGTAAATGAGCAATGTTTATGGGTAAGTAACTCAAGAGCTACCTCAATGCCTCTTTACGTTCACCTCCGAAGTCTGTCCATCTATTAAACATGGTCAATGAGTTTCCCAAAGAGTTAAGCGCTATTTTTAATAAACACGTGCATCATTAGTGGTACGAAGAAACAGTAAAACATAATCAAATGTTTGTTTCGCAGTAGAAAACACAAAAGACAGGTTCAGGTCCCTGAATGCCTGTCTTTTCTGGATTTTTCTTCTTCCCAGGTGCACCACCAATATTCTGTTAATTAATATATGAACCAACTCAGCCAAATAGAGAAAAAAAAAACATTTTATTTTGAAACTCAAGTCCGGGTCTGAGCTCAAGGGTGAGTTAGAGCCTGATGAAAGAAGTAATACTCACCGCTTCCCTTGTCCGTAGGTTGTGTACTTTTTGAGCTGTCGTCGCTTGAACTGCTTTTTACAGGCTCTGTGAAATCAAATGTGTTAATTTTATGTCCATAAACCATCACACCATGAGGTCGTCTGAACTGCTCAGCATCAATTTGACAGAAGTTCAAAATATAACGCTTTATCCAGCAGCCTTACTGTTCAAGCCATCTGCCCGGGACAATTGCTTGGCAAAGGAATGCCAGAGAATGAGGCAAGCCCGTAACCAGAAATTTTTTAGGGGGGAGGAGGAACGTTCTTACTTAAGGCCTCGAAAAACCCTTTATTTTGACTGTTTATTTTTGGCAAAACACCAAGCTTTATCAGAATTTGCCTGGTATGAGACTTCCATGCAAATTCCTAACTATGCATCTTTTACTGGATTAAATGAGAGGCTAGTTTAGTGTAGTTTGGTTTAAAAAGTGCTAGAAATACACTTGATTTTTTTCACCTCATTGTCTGGGCTCAAGTGTCTCGTTCTAATTGTGATTCACAAAGAAATTCGATGATGAGCGAAAGCAATTGTTTTAAATTCATTCATAGCAGTTAAGAACTACGATTGTATTCACACGTTCCGTTTTTCCCGGACTTGCTTTCCCCGCCCGTGTTGGCATCGCCATGCCTACGGTGTAGAATATGAAGTGCGTTTCATGCGAATTTTTGGCATAATGCAAGAAAAAAATGCTTTCAATTGAGGAGAGCAACCACCTCAGAAAAAAAAACTGGGGCGGCCGTTTAACACGTTCATTAAAAAAAGTAGCGGTAAACAAGCACACCTAAGACTTCCTCACAGCACGGTAGAATTTCACTAGGCAGATCAATGTAAAGAGTGGAACAACAATCAAGTTTAGCGGGAGTGGTAAGGGTGCATACCTTCATGTAACGATCGCAGATCTTCTATTGCAGTGTCGATAAATAAATGTTGGAGTATCAGTGACGCGTACCAGAAAAATAGAGGAGCCCATTCCCCATAGACCCTTTACGCAAGACATTTGGGCGTCGCCTTCTTGGATGCCGATGTTTTCTTGTTTTTGTACACTGGGACGTCTATTAATAAGGTCATGAAACATCGTATGCAATAACCCAACCATTTTCATGCGTACGTGTCTACCTTAACACTGTCCGTTTATTTGTCAAACATCCAAAACACAAAGGTTAATTGTCCAATATAACGCCACTCAAACATATCCACCTATAGTGAAAGGGGTCCAGAAATGCCTGTCATGTGCTTGCCTGACCTATTTATCCTTTTCTCTTTCTTCTTTTCTTTCTTTCTTCCTTTCTTTATTTGTTTGGTTATTTATTTATTTATTTATTTATTTATTTTTTTATTTATTTTTTTATTTATTTATTTATTTATTTATTTATTTATTTATTTATTTATTTATTTATTTATTTATTTATTTATTTATTTATTTGCGTAGTCACGATGTCAGCTGTGCCTATATACATCATGTCTAACGACTCACGTTCCGGCACCAGCGCACTAAAACCCAAAGCTATGAGCTTATATCTAAGCAACTATAAAACTTGGCAACAAGAAATTGCCGGTGACCTATATGAAAAATCAGATTGCTGTGAAAGAAACAACTCATCACCAACAAGCGCAGAAATGAGAGGGCATCAATCACTGGAAAAAATGCGCATACATTTATGCATGTGACTGCAGCACCTAAGAGGGATGCATTCTGTGAACCCAAATCATCAATTCGTCTTAGCTTCTGTGACGGGTCTTTCACATATGATAACGCTGTCCTCGCAAATAACAAGCTTCAATCGAAAGAGCGTCGCCAGCGGGCAATAGGAAGCATACGGCATGGTGGCTTACTTTAGTGGTGCAATACCTTATCTAATATGAATGTTTGAGTTCCTCGTGACTATATGCTCATATGAAAATTTTCATGCCAGCAGCAATATGCTAGAAAGTGTAATATTGCTTTCTATAAGTACGCCACGTTTTAGTACCTACTAGTGTATCAGGACCCAGTTCCTCCCACAGTTTGGAACGCCAACAGAGCAGGCATTGTTTATGCCATTGATCAAGGGAGCATGCCAAAATATTGAGGCTTAATTGCCTAGATGATACAATGGCCTTGCTTGTCAATTCTATTGTCACATTGGCGGATATTTTCTATATAAGTGTACGCAAGCATTACACAGCAAAGACATCAAGAACGTGATAACGAATGAAATAGTTAAATAAACCACTTGCAATGTAAGATATTGTAGCAGCTTTTAAATGTACGATTTTATTCTTGCAGCAAGCCTATTGACGTTTCTTTTATAAAACCCTTGACGATGCCAGCTGACTCAATAAGCAGTTTTTTATCCCTATTCGCATATAGCTGTATCCCTTTATTAGAAATTCTTAGTAATATTGATGAAGTTTTTCTATGTTTTTGTTCTGGTATTCTTAGGCACATGAATTGTAGTAATACTCACTGCTTTTTTTCATCCCGGAATCTGCAGTTTTCCCACCACTTGAAGCTGCATTGTCCACACCTAAGAAAATGAAGGAAACAAATTGTACAACCACATTACATATTGCACAAAGAACTTGTGAAAGTTATTATTAGTGTAAAAGTTAAACGCGAATATCTGACAGATTTTGTAGTCCCCCTGTGTTCCGTTACAGCCGTGACAATTAGATCTTTTGGTAGGGGAAACTAATCTGCAACAAAATTTTTCCATAAGTGGTCAATCACGAGTGTGCTGACGAGACCTGCAAATTTACATCGTTCATCTGATTCCATCCACAATTTTGATGAATTAGATTACACTATAAATTTGAGCGTGAGCTTCCTTTAAAATAGTTGCTACTTCCTGTTTTCACGAATAATCCTTGTAGTTTTTTGTTAGCTTTGACGAAATTAACACTCCTATAAAATGCTTTATGTCACACTGTGACACAAAAAATAATGAGAACCAATAGAAAATAAAACCTAAGGAGGTATGGGGGATGTTATTTGTATATTTGATTATATACATGTGAAGAAAAATAAAGTGAGCAAGACGTCAACTTGCCGTTGACGGGGACCGAACTTGCAACCTTCGAACAACGCCTCCGATGCTCTTTTTATTTAGCTAACGCAGCGGACGTCCTCTGGCAAACCTCACCGGGTAGGAATTTGATAGTCAATTTCGTGCCAAAATCACGATCGCACTGCAAACGTAAAAAAATATATATAGGAGGTTTTCTTCGTTCGTAGTGCGATCGGGATTTTGGTGATAAATTCACTATTGAGTTCTGCCAGCTACTAACTAGCCCAAAAGCGAGTACTATTTACCGGGTAGAACGGTACCTTCATACAATGCCTAGTCACCGTCGCTGTCAGCCATGACGGTAAGTGGGGAACACTCTTTCGCAACTAGCGCCCCGTAACGCGGGAGCTTATTAAGAGCTACCGCGGCTGACCCATAATGTGTCGCGTAGTACTGTTAGGTATCAAGTCTGCCAGTACGACACCTTCGCTATGAATGGCTACGAGTGGCGCTAACACTTGCAGGTTTAAATTCTCAAATATACTTGACAAAATGCACAGTTGGACGACCGCCACCGTGTAGCTCAACTGGTAGAGGATCACACGCGTTATTGAAAGGTTGCAGATTCGGTTGCTGCAGGTGGCAAGTTGTCTTCTCGTCCACTCTGTTTCTTTTTTTCATATTTACCTCCTAATTACTACTGCTAAGGTCCGCTGTACTTTTCCTCGCTTTATTGCCTGTTGGTAGTCATTAATGGTATGTTTAAGAAGTAAACTACTGCAATCACTTGCTCGCCACAGCGAACTTCTATACAATGAATTACGCATGTTTTTTTAACGTCTGCACGCTTGTATTTGATTAATCCTAATTGGTAACTTCGTTGATAATCCGAGCTCTCACGACGCGATGCAACTCTGCTGCGTTGCATGTGTTTGGGCATGGCTTTTAAGAATGCGTATTTCCATCTTAATAGAATACATCTGATTAGAACAATTTAACTGCCGCTTGGGCGAGTCAGTTCATGACTAAGACAGATTTACCAGCGCACAAAGACAAAACACTTCAAAAAAGAAATACACACGTGGTGCAGTGGGTGTTTTCCTTTGTAAGTTATTCGTATTTTTGCGCAGCTAAATTTGTTTTAATCATTGGAATCGCCACCAGCTCAACATGCAACTTATGCGCCCGGGAGGAGGCGCTTCAGCACACTCTATGCATCTGCCCATCCCACCAAGACTCAATGTGATGATCTTGGAGCGAGGCTCCATCATCTGGATTGAAGATCGCTAGTCTGGCATATTGGCCTACGGTTTCGAGCAGCACAGAGCAACGAAAGCCCTGTTGTGCTTCTTGAAGATGGCCGGACTTCCCGAGTGCCTTTGAACTAACAGCGCGAGTATGTGTTGTGCGGGTTGAAACTCACTGCTCATCATTCTATTTTTTTTACACTCGTCCTTTCTTCTCCATCTCCTCTTTTGTTTCCCCTTTCTCAGGGGCGAATCCAGCCACCCACATTAAGGGGGGCGGTCGCTTGGGTCAACACCGCAAAGGTGGCGCGGTCATTGCCTTTCTGTTTTTACTAACAAAAAACTCAGTAATGACATAAATACTGTTCATCTGCGCTCATAGTGGTCACTCATTTGTCCTGACGGGTGTAGCAGGTGGACGGCAAGCACTGAAAAGAGGGAAAGAGGGTGCTGACAGGCTTTGGGGGGGGGGGGGTGATCGCGTTTACCGTTTCTTCTCTGGATCCGCCACTGCCCTTTCCTCCATCCCACGTGTAGGGTAACCAAGCGAGCCCTAGCTTGGTTAACTTCCCTGCTTTTTCGATTCGTTTTCCCTCTCTATATTCACACTAAAAGCAAGTTACTTTGTTGCAGGATAGAAAATGCAGTGATTGAATATCCCGCAAAAGAAAAGCGCCGAAAGAATAAAGGTTAGTGGATAGGAAATATAGTTGGTAATTAGCTAAAAGGGATTCGGCGTGGCAGCGTTGAGTAGCCGGAACGTCAGGATTCAACAGTCATGCACACAAAAAGGCTAAAGTGGCAGTTTAACATAGAGTATTAATGTTTTGAAAAGTGTGAACTGTATTTTATATGAATGCGCGGATTTTGCCGCCGTTAGCCCACAGTTTTTACAAAAAAAAAAGTTATTACATAGGCGCTACTGTACCTCATGCTAAAATGTGTATCGAAATCATGTACTTCTTTGCAATAGTTCCCAAGACGCATCTTTTCATACAATTGGTCCTTGCAGTATATTGCATAACTTTTTTTATGACACCTACGCGTAGTGGCACAACGGAATCATCAGTTAACAAGTTGTCTTTCACAATGTTGTAACAGAAGGGATTCACTTGCAATGACCCTTTGTGCAATGAAAAATAGGTAGCCGTATAATGAGTCTGATATACGTCTTAATAAAAATCACATTTGCATTATTGAAGTCTTCAATAGGTCCCTGACCATTGTTGCATTATGGCGACTGGGCGTCTAACACCTCTTCCCTGTCCGACTCATCGATAATGGCTAATAAATATTAGTAAAATAATATTTATTTTAATAAAAAGCGGGATTAAATATTTTATAGTCAGTTGAAGAAATGCTCACCATTGCTTCCCCCGTTGTTTCCATTTGTTTCACCGGCCGAATTCACACTGCTCGCTCCACTACCTAAAATAAATTAAAATAAATTAGAAAACGAAACTTTGGCATCCTCACCCTAGGGGGAAGTAAGTATAGCTCTGGGAAGCTTTCTTTGTTCCTCTGCCGTTTTCGTTTTCGTTTCCCCTCTTTTCATTTTTTCTTTAATTTTCGTTTTTTTAACTGATCTCTGCTTATATCTTCGTCTATTTTTATCGCCCCGCCGCAGTGGTCAAGTGGCTAAGGTACTCGGCTGCTGACCCGCAGGTCACGGGATCAAATCCCGGCTGTGGCGGCTGCATTTCCAATAGAGGCAGAAATGTTGTAGGCCCGTGTGCTCCCATTTGGGTGCGCGTTAAAGAACCCAAGGTGGTCGAAATTTCCGGAGCCCACCACTATGG
Source organism: Rhipicephalus microplus (assembly GCF_013339725.1). Classification (NCBI taxonomy): domain Eukaryota; kingdom Metazoa; phylum Arthropoda; class Arachnida; order Ixodida; family Ixodidae; genus Rhipicephalus; species Rhipicephalus microplus. Next base: position 42,981,700 of record NC_051168.1, read on the forward strand.
CGTCTCTCATACCCATATGGTGGTTTTTGTATGTTAAACCTCACATATCAATCAATCATTTTAGGTACTTTTTTCTTTTTTGATTTGCTATTTTTCTTTTTGTTTTTCTTTCCTCTCTTTCTATTTCGCAGTTAGTCCCTCTTATTTACTTTTGCATGGGGTTTTACTTGCGTTACGCCAAGCGAAAAATTTTTTGTTCTGTTTCTTGCTGATGATAAGTCTTCATCACTAGGGTGCTCAATGAACAAGAGGAATACTTCTCCTTGAGCGAGAGTGCTTAATATGATACACATGCAGCGTTACGCCAAAGCGGTGACGACAGCATACTACAGCATTCGACAGACCAGCCCCATTGAAGTGCTCCCCACCTAATATGTCAAGCAGAACATCAAAAATCCATTGTCGAATCTCTTAACTGCATTTGCAATAGTTTTCGCGGATACCTTGACATTGTGGATGGCATTCTCGCGCAGAAAGAGACGGACAGGAAGAAAGCACAGACAGGCGCAGACTAATCGCTGAAGTTTATTTTCGAAAAAAAAAATATATATATAAAGGAAAGTCAAGGACACATGCTGGTTCAGTGATATCCTCGGCACGAATACGTCACCAAAATTGTGTATAAAAAAGGCCTCAACGACCTCTCACGTGGTCCTATCTATCTTTGAGCCTCGACAACACTGGCGTTTCATAAAGGATGACATCTACATTTTTTGTAATGCGGGCAGAGAATAGACAAAGCCTGGCCTTTCAGAAAATTTTTTGTGGTTCATTATTCACTTATTTAAACAGCGCCTGGTTTGACCGATGTAACACTTCTCACATGGTGGGGAAATGCAATAGACTACCTCCTTTTCACATCAACCAATCTGTCCCGGTGTTTCACGTCACACTCATTAATTTTTTTTTGTCTTGACACCCTCAACTTTCCTTTCAACCATTGCGCAGATGCGACCTTGCTTGTCCTTGGAGGAAAATACTACGTCAGTCCTAAAACGACAACCAACTTTTTTTTATGCAGTGAGAAAAAGCATGCACGTATGGAATACTAACGACCGGCCATCCTTACCATGAGTCTCCCTCATAGCGTCACCCCTTCCTTCACATTTGGCCGCGAAGGTTCTTACGCTGTGGCTCAGTCCCTCTTGTGTAGCCACCCCTTACTTCTCACAATGTTCACTAAATGGGGCTGCGCTGTTGCAGTATCACTAAATGGCGTGGGCTCGTATTACGTGGCGCCGAATTTTTCAAAGAATTTGTGTTTAGGGACAGTGAAGGCAAAATAGACTTTAAACGGGTAGAAATAACCAGGAGGAGGCTAACTGATTGGTGGCTACAATCGAGATACGAGTGAAATTGAATCCTTAAACACACAGTGATAGTACTTAACTTTATGGCTAGGTGGCGTGAGCCACCGCCCAATCTGAAGGGCACAGCTGGATACATCCATCCATCCATCCATCCATCCATCCATGTGGTTAAGTCAGAGAGGATGGCGGATGGGACGTGCGGGCAGACCGACGAACGAGCTCAAGAACTTGCGAAACTTCACCTCACTCATCATCATTAACCCCGTGGATACGCTGTGATTTTTTTCAACTTCCTCAATACTCGTGAGCTATGGGCAGCCAACATTTAGCAGGAATAATTGGACTGCTCTAGTCGATTGGATTAATTGGAAAAGCATCCTTCATTCGATGTGGGCAAGACTTACGCAAGGCGGACAGCAGACAAAACGTGGCCATTCCTGCCTTGACCAACTTAGAGTGGTGCCATCCACAATGTAATACCAACTCCCCCATCGCTTGGTTCTTCTAACCTTGACACCAATTCGACTTCAATAAAGCAATGGTTTCCGAATCAATGTCACAGCATGCGCTTAACATTCAGCACTGTATTTTTCTTAGCCACAACTTTATGATGTGCCATGGTATCTTCCGGTTAGTGTGCATATAAAAACAGAGACGACGCAGACACATAAGAATAGACAAAGAGATATTATTCTGGCAATTTCTACAGAATATTCACCAATACGAGACCAGGCAAGATGAGACCAGTCACTTCAGTGAATCGTAGGTTAATCTGTGTAAACCACTTTATTTGAGCAAAGCAAAAGCTAGACCGTTTCTCGAGAAGGGGAACTTCAAGCACTGTTGGTGCCATATACTATAAGCTACCGGACGATAGTTAAACCAAGCCTAAGTCAAAACTAACTAACGAAACAATGACGCTAGGTATAGCTAAGTCTTGGCTAACAAAGTGCACACTAATTAAACCACCTATAAAGTGAATAATTAGGAACTTACTGTTTAAATCTAGCTAATTAGGTAAAGACCATTCAATCTTGAACTAAATATTTTATACCTGAATGATTACGAATTACAATGGGGCTTATTAAGCCATGACTAGTTAAGCCAAGTGTATCTTTGTCAGGAATAATTTGTATAAGGCGAATTAAGCCCAATATTCGCATGACTTATCGAAACTACAAAACCGGAATATGATAGGTCGATCACAGGCTTCGCTATCTACTGTACCTTTGCATTATCAGTTCATCATGCCCTTTTTTAACATGAAAATATGTGTTTGTGATGCTTACCTGTGAGCGCTCGTGTTGTCGGCCGTGCGCCCTTCTCCTACACGAGCATATTTTTCATGCTAAAAAATCTTAGTGTCGCAGTATTACACGTCGGACACTTTCGAAACTTCCAAAAGATGCTCTTCAATCACCTTCTTCGGTCACTCTTCAATCTCACCCAAGCGAAACATGTGGCAATATTGTGTTTTGAGTGGCAAAACTATATATAAGATAAAATTATGTGGCATGCCATATCCTTTATGCCAAAACTAAACTTATGCTTGAAGTGTCAATTATTCTGAATGCATACTAAATATGCGGAAGCAATCTTGCAATATGTAGCTTACACAAGACATCATGAACGCGGCTACTCCAATATTGTGGTCGTAATGGCAAACAAGTTGCGACTAACATGCTCCAATGCGGTAACCGTGTGTCAGGGACACAAGCGTGCGAGAATAATCTGTATGCGATGCTTTGATAACATTATTGTGACGTCCCAAACATCGCATCACCACATGCTGGTGTTCAAACACAACAGTTTGAGTGGTATCAATGCAATCTATGTATTGACCTCAACGACATTCAGTCAGCCGCCCCGCCGCGGTGGTCTAGTGGCTAAGGTACTCGGCTGCTGACTCCCAGGTTGCGGGATCGAATGCCGGCTGCAGCGGCTGCGTTTTCGATAGAGGCGAGAGTGCGGTGGGCTCGTGTGCTAATTTTTGGGCGCACGCAAAAGAACCTCAGGTGGTCGAACTTTCCGGAGGCCTGCACCACGGCGTCTTTCGTTATCAACTGGTGGTTTTGGGGCGTTAAACTCTAAATATCAATCTATTAATTGACATTTAGTGAGCCTTATGGTGATGAAATCTGTGACCCAGTTCTCACTTTCAGAAGACGCTCACGAAACTCATACTAAACAATGTAATAATATATTCTAATGTGCTTTATCAATAAATGATTCATTTTGTTTACAGACCCATGATCAATTCATCAATACATGCACGAATTTTATGTTCAACATTTTTAATAGGTGATTACAGGTACGGTTTGTTACCGCGTTCACCGCGTTGACTGGTGTTTCTCTCGGCGAGTTTTTCTCGCGAAGTCTAGCATAGACGATAATTGTGATGTGCGTATGAATGATTCACTTATTTTATTCTAAAACATCCGTATACGTAACCACAGGACCCCTTGCACAAGCCTTCCGATATAGCACTCGAATGTTGTTAGCAGCGGACAACACCACCACCAAGTTCACATGGGTACGAAAGGACAGCTTTAAATTTACCGCATATGCATTAGGATCTTCATTTCATTCGAAGCTCAGCGATTTGCAGTTTTCAGCAGCATCACGTCTTTTTAATAATTGGGTAACTTTTTTAATCACTTCGTATTGTCACAATACCAAAGAAACAGTAACATGGTCCTGACCGATTCACAATAAAAATGATTAGCGCCTCTAAAAAAAAGCTGACAGCAGAAAATAACATGCTCGGCACAAATGAGCGGAGAAAACTCATAATGCAACAATATATTTTGAAATAATTATCTATTCTTGTCTCACAGGATTACTTTTACATTACGTTATTGTCTTACAAAAAAAGATAGAGATAGAAAAATGAGAAAAATGCAGAGAGGTTAACCAGAAATTGGAGCTACAGGTTTGCTACCCTGCACTAAGCGAAGGGAGAATGAGGAATAAAGATGGGAAAGAAAGCAGAAAGCGAAATAGACACGCGAAAAAGTAAAGAAAAAAAGTCTTACAAGTGGCAGCCTATTTCACTTACCTGAATTTTGATTTATATTAGCTGACAAAACTGTAGTTGCTATGCCAGCAGCGGTAGTAGCCACTGGAAAGCAAATAAGAAAGTGGTGTCATAGTTCCGCTATAACAGAGATTACGAGTACATTTCGTTGTGTCAATGCGTAATGAAAATAATCAAAATTAATTATGACTAAGAGCAAGAAAACATATGAAATTATTTTTTTATAATTATAGAAGTATGAACGAACTAAAGTGAGCGGAAAGACAGCTCGCCGCAAGCAACAACCACAAGAGCGATCTTCAAATAACGCATGCGATGCTCTCTGAGTTACGGCAGTGGCCATCCTATCTTCCACTGTATGGAGCGTGTAAGTGTATATAAAACTAAGAGTGCTACTCAGCGCCGCTATAGCAACGATGGCGAGTTTGTAACACTCTATCTTCGCCTGCAGGCAGAAAAAGAGTGTTCCACACTCTTTGTGGCTACTAGCCATGACAACCGCCTTAAAGAAAGATTATTTGTACAGGCATCAGTGAAGCCGTAATGAGGTCGAGGTTGTCAGCTTTACTTACACGTTCCTGCCACCTGTGACGCCAGCATTGTACCCAAGAGACCTGGAAGGTACAGAAAGTACGCATAAAATACACCTCTCTAACGTACAAGTTTATATCTGCTTGATGATCTTGGTCTAATGAGAGATAATGTCCTGAATGCAAAAAGATACTCAGTATGCTTCAGGTAACCCTTCCGCTTTATCTTGTATACGAATTACGAGCCCACACTTTTTACGCACAACCTGAATCAGCTACCACGTATGGTAGGTACAATTTATAGCCAGGAAACCAGGTGTCTTTCCTGTAGTATTTTGTCTATTGCTAGCACTTTATTCGAAATTTAAGGGAATATACATACATTGGCTTTGCATTGGTTTCAGTGTGTACATGTTCTTATAATGAAAGAAAACAATTATTGCATGATCACTGCCCCAGAACGCACAATGAATTTTTCATTTGATAGTTGCGTAAGATATTTGATAGTACTAAATATCTTCCCCAACTACACAATGTACCGTCAACCTAAAGCTCACAAACATTCAGCTAAGCGGCTTGGCAAGTTAACTAGGGTATCTTAATTAAACAGTATTTTCACTATACCGACATTTATTGTGTTTTACGACTGTAAAAGAATTAACCAGGGCCGAATTTTAGAACAAAAACAGCTGGCCACTGCCGAACACACAGCACAGCCACAGCGGAAGATGAAAAACAGGCTTTTCTGGACTGTGTTTTAAACACCACTAGCTTGACTGCACCCTATGAACTTCCAAGGTACGAATTACATCATAAATTATCATAGTCCTGTGAAATAGAATAAGGGCCCCCTACGCTACTATATTTCGGTCCACTATCACCTCTTCCCTTCGCTTGATGGAACTGCCGGGAATTAAACAGAGTTTAGTGATTCCTTCATTGTTGCTGATGGCTGAGGATGATCAAGAACAGCTGCGTCGTAGGTGGGAAGCATTACATCACGCACTCGTAGCACAGTCCGCGTTGTGTGACGCCTGCTGTTACTTTAAACTGTTGTCATGGTGTATTGCACGATTTAACGTGATCCCCTGCCAGACATGGCGCCTGGAGTTTTTTAAATGCGAAGCATTTCTTAGTGAACTTCGGGAACTTTGAGCGTATCTATCTATCTATCTATCTACCATCTATCTATCTATCTATCTATCTATCTATCTATCTATCTATCTATCTATCTATCTATCTACCCAGCCACTTACGTTTGGGTGCTCTCGTGGTCATCCCCTTAACTTGGCATGAACCAAAATTAGCATGGAAGGGTACGATGGTTTGACAAATGTGGTGCGCTGGTAAAGACATGAATATTATCCTAATCCTATCGCGTACGTCGTCAAACGCTCCCCCCAGACAGTGACACACACCGACGGGCGAGTATGTGGCACTGATATGTGGTTATGTACCACAAGTGATCGACAGTATCTACCAAGGAATGACGAGAACACTCGGGGGCAACGCGCGAGCGTTAACAAATACCTGACATCGGTAGCGTCGACCCGACGATTGCAAAGAATAAATGTCAGGGTCTTAGCTGGAATCGAACCCAAGCATTCTGCGTGGAGCTTGCTACCACAGAGCTACGCCAGGTCTTAGAACTACTTTTCAAACAGACGCTAATCTTCATGAAACGTCAATAGTGGCTGCAGTGCTGCCTACCCAAATTTATAAGTATTACATGTGTACTACTTTGATACAGCTATCACGTCGGGTTAACGTCCATTGTGGTTAGGTGCCATGCGCTGAAGTTTATTTATGTAGCAGTGCCCAGGGCCAGCATCTTCGCGAGCATCAACGCTTCATATCAGCTTCTGGTGTTGCTAATACGCATGGTTCAGTTGGCGTCGTTGCACAAGTGCAAACGAGAGGTTATATAATCATCTGTAACTCTTCAACATATGTCTGCGGGCCACATTTGTACTTATATTTAGCGTCATTTGATGATTTGTCGCACAATAAAACAGTTTCAACATGGTACACCTTCCCTCTACATGCTTGGCATAACGTCAATTCCCAGGTTCGTGGGATATGCCGAATTTTTGGAAGAACATTCTCGCAATTATCCATTGCTACAAGAAAAATGACAGACGCCGTAGCAACGCCGTTCGAATACGACGGGGGGCTGTAATCTACAACTATTGCATACGCCAAACCCTACGATTAGGCATCACTTAGAACGACGACTATAACACTACACGAAAAAAGACAGATGCCATAGCGACGCCGTTCGAATACAGCGCAGTGCTGTTACTTATAACCTTACAATTACTCATTAGTTAGGTGACGGAAAAAAATGTGACAGCATTTTTTACAGGAAAGAATGAATGAGTGCAACGGTAACCAGGAGCGCGAGGTTTGGTCTTTCCTAAGTGTTTCGGGGGAAAAAAACAACGTCGGGATGACAGTGTTTCGAAGATAAGTTTATGGAACCATGTGGTCAAAACATGACCCCACAAAATGGTCACCGCAAAGTCTCCTTCCTGGAAACGGCGTCCACTTTTCCCTCTTTAAGTTACTGACCCACTTCTTGTATATTTCAGGCCTCGATTGTGTGAAACCGCCTATCAAAAAGCCAAACACCTTCAACACGCCTCGTTAAAAAATAGGCGGTCAGCTACGACAATTTCCTCTCAGAATGTGTGAAAATCTGTATAACTTTGAGGTACTCAGGCGTAAATTGTCTTCGTGATTACATTTTCAGTCGATTCATAAAGTTTACTGCTGTACAGGCCGGCATTTCATTAAAAAAAAAAAAGAAAATGCCCTTGCGCCCACAGCAGGCGACTGTTCGTGGTGGTGGCTTCCGGGACACAAACCACGTCTTCCGGTGGCTTCAATCGTGCACGCTCGAGGCGCCATCCAGCTCTCCCTAGTAAAGATCAGTGCAATGGAACGGAATGCTAGGCAAGTATTCTGTTTCACACGCCTCACTAGAAGCATGTCCTCAGTCTCACAGAAGTACCAAAAATAGCACGCATAGTGGCAGAAACAAGCGCCCCTTAAGATTTGCACTTGAACGTACTACTTACCTTCACTAAAATGAGCTTATGCTCAAGGGCAAGACCTGTATTCATATTGTTTTCCTCAGTATTAACACGGTATAGGGGTGCGCATCAACGTGTTATTAGGTTCATGTATAATGTAAAAAAAGCAGCTGAAATCATACAGTATCGGTGTGAAGTCAACACACATTTCTGCAGTCACATATACTTCTTACAATCGTCCCGTAACACAAGGTAGTTCAAGTGGTTGCTCGGGCATGTTGGGACGACATATATTGAAGTGAAACAGCGCGAAAGACGAGTGACCAGGCAAAGGAGGTCAAAACAACATACAACAAGGTTGTTCGCTTAAGCGATGCAAGATAAGCAACGAGGCAGTACTTACCTACCATCATCTTGCTTCCAGACGCCATACCGCCCATTCCCATGTCCATGCCTCCACCCATCATTGGGTCCATCCCCATTCCATGTCCCATCATTCCCATGTCCCTGCCGTATCCTCCTGAAATTATATATAAACCAGAGGGTTGGCGTTTCTAAGTATGAACGAACCTAAGAGTGCCTAAACTGGTTTGTGGTAGTCATGTTTTTAAATGTAACAATAGGTGGAAATTTCGGTCAAAGTAGATTGCTTCAGGAAAACAAATACAACTTGGAAGATGCTTCAGCTTCGCCCCGAAGTGAAGAAGCTGATATAGCGTATATGGGCTCCTTACACGTCTTCTCAATTGCCGGCTTGGCTTTGATTCTTGATGCGTGTAGACCTCAAAGATGCCGCAAGGAAATGAGCGTCTCCGTGCGCAACCCTGACCTTTTCACGGTATCCTGGCATGCCTAAAGAAATGATCGAGTAAAAAAGGTGTATTTTTCTCCCCCAAATACAATCGTCATCCGGCTTGATTGCGCTTCGTTTCCTGAAAACGCGGCCCCGGAATCTTTCCTATCAAGAATGATATGGCACGCTGACGACACGCATGTTATCCGTGGCACGAAACTGCCGTGTGCCCGGCGCGTGACCGTGATGCAAGGAAAAGAACACAAGTTAGATTACGATTATTTTTGAACAAAAAGGCACCCTTTCGACTTGATAATTCTAGAGTGAATAATGCCAGTATCGTGAGCAATATGAGCTCGAAAACGCGAGCGCGTGGCAAATAGCCTCAAAACCGAGATAGCGTGATACGTGCACATGATGGCGCGGCCGAAACCATCTTGGAAAGGAGCGGTTCTCTTCCACTGTCTGTTGGCACTCCCGCTAGCTAGCGTTGTGGGCGAACGGCGAATTGCGTGCAATACCCCGCCGTGGTGGTCCAGTGGCTAAGATACTTGGCGGCTAAGCCCGCAGTTAGCAGGATTGAATCCCGACTGTGGCGGCTGCATTTTCGATGGAGGTGAAAGTGTTGTAAGCCCGTGTGCTTAGATTTGGGTGCACGTTAAAGAACCTCAGGTGGTCAAAATTTCCGGAGCCCTCCACTAAGGAGTCTCTCATAATCATATGGTGGTGTGGGGACGTGGAGCCCCACATATTATTATTGTTGTTATATTATTATATTATTATTATTATTATTATTATTATTATTATTATTATTATTATTATTATTATTATTATTATTATTATTATTATTATTATTATTATTATTATTATTATTATTGCAGTCGGTCGCTATCGATGATAACACGAAAGAAAATGCAAAAAGCTTAGTAAGAAAAGGCGTTATATGAAAATGTGTATAGCCGACACAACCTAGATATAAAACAGGCATCCGATCATGGCGGCCTACGTCACAGCCGATATCTCAGCAGCAACATGGGAGATTAGGTGTGGCTGAGCGCGTAATGTGAGTTACACCGTTAGCAGCCACTAATGTGCTATAAGCCGCCGTGTTGCAGCAACGATGCCTATAAGCGGGAATGTCAACAGATACGAGAAGCGCGCCGCACTTTCCGCTTTGCTTCCGACAACGGCCGCTGCGAATCGGCCGATGTAGAGTGCGAGGCGAATCTGCAAGAGCTCGCGTGTATGAATTCGTATTGCTCGCGGTAGTACATTTGCGAACTGCCCACTACGCAATCGGCGAAGTGTCCTTCGCACATCGTTAAAGTGCCTCGCACATCTGCAGCTGCCCATGTGTTGATGCTGCTGCAGATAAGAGTATTAGATTACGCCTGAGTGCTTTCCAATATACGGGTCTTTGAAACGCCCTCTCATTGTGCAGTCCACATGTTTGGACGCCTGATGGGATTCTACGCTCTGCCACACACTATCACACTTGTTAAGCGAACGCTAAAGAACCACCAAAAATACGAAGTAAAAATTCTCTCCCGGCGTTTATCGCATTCGCTGCACAATTCGTGACGCCACCAGCCCGTTCACGTGACGCCGGGAAGAAATGACTTCGCCATTGGTCGGTATACTAGACCCACCTGTTGGGAATTGTCGCGAATACCCTGCTTTGTCACGCAGTCGCGTGTCCGTTTTGTCTCGTCCCGCATGACTATACTGCCAGATAAACTCCTATACTTTCACGCGGTTTTCTGCGTTTTCTGCGTTTGCGACTGCGCGAACCGACATAGCCACGTGCAAACATAAAGTGCCAAATTTTCACTGGCTCAGCGCTTAGTGCTGACATTCCGCGTGTATAATGAAAAAATATGTGGCAGGGAAGAGATAGCAGTTGCGGCAGAGGTGGTGAAAGCGAGAAAGAACCTGATGTCTTCCTTTGGAACTCACTGGGATTTAGGGTCTCTTTAGGGAGGCTCACTACAGGACATTCATGGTGCGTTTTTTTCTATTTTCTTTTTTTTTCGTGGCAAAACATTTCCTTTGCTCATAGAATGCTTGGGTTTGATTGTCACTAGAAAGCAAACTTTTTTGTTATTTATCTATTTTTTATCTTTTTCGATTTTTCGTTCCCTCACAACGAACGGCGTTGGCGACGACGGCAACACCAAAATTTCACGTTAATAAAAGGTTCGCATTTTGTTCAAACTGTGTTGCTGCAGAAATCGATGCGAGCAAGCACCCTAGACGCTGTCAAGTTCGAAATGAAAAAAAAAAATTCAGAAGCATGACTTGGATATAATAGGTGCGTGTTGATTGGATAGTGCAGTGGCGTTACTTGTTTGTCATAAAGAGGATACGGTACGCCGACTATATGGTCCCCGGTAACAATTATAGCAACAACACACCGCTTGTGTCGTCTCGTTCTGCTTTCTGGTGCTCACTGCACCGGAGGCGTTTTGTAGGAAAATGGTGAATCATCACGGTGCTATGCTCTCTCACGAAAACACTGTAATTTAACTCACCCGCGGGTGCCATTCCTTGAGCGGGTACCTCTGGCACAGACGTTGTCTGTTCCTTGTCAGCACCTAAAAGTATAAATATGCGTACTTGTTCTTTTTTATTTGCTTATTGCATTGTACTGTGAAAGCCCTGACGGGGCACGTAAGAATCTTGGTACCTACATATATTTACATTGATTATGCACTAAAGTACAAAATTGATAAAAAAATAAATTTCAAACATTTCAAGATGCTGGATACACTACAAAATGTTACGTAGGCTGAGCATACATGTCAAAATTATAAACAAAAAATTGCGCTGTTATGATTAGCAAAACACATGTTTCACTCTTCAAAATAGTATACTTTGAAGTATATCCAAGAATATTAGGCGTAGAAAATTAGCGAAATAAAGTGATCCCATACGACCACCACTAACGATATGCATTACGTAATTCAATCCCCCTTCATTTTTTTATTAAGTTTTTTTAACCGTATATGAAAATGTGGTTTTCGTGAACGCTAAATATCCTAGTGCGCTGCTTGATGCATGTGGTCACACCAGCTCGCTTAAATTGTGCACTCCTGTGATGGACTTGCGAGCAGTTGATCCACTTTTCATAAATGTCAGGTAGCTTGACACACCGTCATGGCGCTATAGCATACTCACCAACTTTCTGCGGTGAATTCTGCTTGGTTACATCGTTCTTCGTTGAATCGCTGGTAACTTTACCCTTACCTAAAAATAGAAAAAGTCGCCTTGTTCAGGATCTGTTCAAGGTCTGATTCATTCTGAAGTCAGTCTTGGAAAAATCAGGGCAAACGAAAGTTCCCACGACTAGTATAATGCCACATGGCAGATTCTGCAATAAACTAAATACTGTCGCGTTAATTACACAGAATGCAATGATTCCGCACAAGGAGCAGAGCCTTCTGACAGCACGCTCACTCTGAACATTGCTGATAATCGTTACTTTTGTCGAGGAGCCTGCATGATTTCACAATCTGCGAAGTAGATTGGTGGACCAAAAATTCAAAAAGTAATGGTTGTTATTGTGACACTCTATGTTTTCACGTGATTTTTGATCCACCTGTCTAAAGACGCCATCCTTGCTAAAACAAAGCTTTGGCAATGTAGTCTCAAAGTTTCGTTTCCTATGACGCCAGCTACCATTTTTCATCAGTAATTTCCACATAGCTCAGATGTTGAGCTTAACGTGTGCTCCCTTCCCAGCAGCACACACACACACAAACACACACACACACACACAGACACACACACACACACACACACACAAACACACACACACACACACACACACACACACACATATATATATATATATATATATATATATATATATATATATATATATATATATATATATATATATATATATATATATATATATATATATTAGTACGCTTTAATGCTGGGGCTCTCATGGCGGAAGCATGTGGGGTCTAAGAAATTTCAATTACGGTTAAACTTCTTGCCACCCCCTCATTTGTATTTCCCTCTCTTTCTGCTCCCACATGTGATATGTTCAGTTAATGTGCCAATTTATTGTTGATGTGCATTGATCTGCGCACATGCCAGCGCCAAAATGTACTCACCATCGTGCTTTCGCCGTTTCATCTTGGTTAGGCCTTTCCAAGTGACACTGCTCGTTAGCCTACCTAAAAATGTAAATGCCACCTGGTTGACGCATTTTCTCGAGAATCGCGTTTTAAGTGACAGTTCTGCCACCAGAAATTCGTAGATACGAAATCGTGTCTCATGATGAGAACAAACACCGTATCTCATTCACCCGTTTCGTTTTTTTGTTAAAATATTAAAATTTTTAATACATTATTTTTATTAAATTAATAATATACTGAATTTATCTTTGCGAACGAAATTTTTCGCTAAGAATGATACACTATATCAGTTTTCACCACTCAATTACACCATTTTGCCAATTTTATTTCGAGCAATGAGCAAGTAAAGTGCAATCTTCATAGTACAAGATTGCATTTTACTTATTTGTAATATCACCACACAGCTTCAGTACAGATGCAGCTAGAGGGTCCAAATAAAGCAAAAACACCTATGCCTAAACCAAACACATTTGACAGTGTTTTTACCAAAGAATTCTAAGGCGCTTAAGATTAATAATGGTAGCATGTGTTTTAACAAGCACTGAAAGCATGCCTAATCTAGTGGTGTTCACTTCAGAAGTCACGTTTCGTGATAGAGTCGCATTTGTGAGCAAGCTGTAAGCTTTACTTACCCTCTTTATTCTTAGTTGAGCCTTTGTGTCGCCAACCCTTCTTCATTCTGCGCATTATCCGACTGGGTGAAACACCTGAAGCACGAGTTCCTTTATCCTTGTGTGTGAGAGAACTTATCGGATCAGAAATTGCACGCCCTGCGGTAGCCACAAATTAGTACTTAGGCGCAGGATTACTGTCCCTGGCAACATAGTACTCCATCTGACTGATAAATCATGTTCTCCTCGTCTTACGGTAGGTTGAACTGCAGTAAAGATTGCTTAATTTTTATGAACGTGGCTTCAAAGGACAGGCACAGTTTGAAACAAGCATCTTGTTTAACTCTGTTAGGGAAAATATAACAAATCTGTCCCACTTTTTTTTTTTTTGCTTCAGTAAGATCTTCTTTTGCCGCCATCAGTGCTATTTTCCGTTACCAAGGGTCAAAAATGTTCAGACGATATGTGAAATTGTTGAAATTAAATTTGTTTTCTTTTGTAGAAACTTTTGAAAACTGCTATGTTATTGCGTGAGAATTCGTTAGATTCTTAATTTATGTTTTTTCTTGTTTTCTGAATTCCGAGAGAAGCTGTTTCAGCTAAAGTTATCGATCTTGAATCGAAATAGGAGCAGTATATTAGTCAATATTAATGTCGAAGCGTGCCTAAACAAAAATTCATTAAGCTCCTTGCTCAGCCTAATCTAAAACTGGCATGCATAAATGCTTTTTTTAGCTTGTTAGACCCTATGACGTCACACGAGAACACTTTATTACGGGGAAGCCCCGGTATTCGTTTCCGTCTTTTTGAGGCACTTCAGCACTAGTTGAAATATTACCAAACGCTGTGGCTAGGAAGTTATCTATAAAATTGCGGGCCCACCGGAAATAATGACGAGACCGATGCTATACAGAAAATGTGGAAGCGAAAGAGAACACGAATGTAGAAGGTATCATAGAAACGCTAATACATCTGACCTGGCCTCGGTTCCTTCATGCGTTTACAGGAATCAGTGTATTTGGTGGCACCACACTGATGTGGCTTGCCTTGATTTATAGACGCAATTTTAATATTTGGGCGAAACTTTTGTCGTAACTAAGGTGCTCTTCCGTATCTATACCGACAGAAAATTCAGGAAGGAACGCAAATGGCTGGTGTATATAAATAGCTCCGAAAAGGCGCAAGCGCACATTGTGAACCACAGCTGGAAATGTACCACATTCGAAAGTTGGCCGAGAGCAAACTTTCTAATTTGAGGAGACATCTGAGGATTTTGCCTTAATAAAAAAAGCAGTTATCAATATAGTATTAACATTAGTGATGACGAAGTCTCTTGAGTCACGTATACAACTTAGTGGTCTACAGTACTTGCTGTTGCGACGCAACTGTTATCTCGCTTCGGTTTCGAAATCAGCCTAAATCGCAATACTTACTCAGAAATCCAGGACTTCGCTTTCCAGGGCGATAGCCTAGTCTCTCTGAAAATACACAATAACAAACATGTATCTCTCGTGTGAACACTTTTTCGATCAATTTTGACGCGATAGCGTTAAAGAGCTTGTTTCGCCGAAATTCCGCCATCGGCGTCGTTAGTTGTGAGCGAAAAATGCTCATCTTTGCGTGAATCGAAAGTTTAGCATCCCTATCGGAAAATCGAGAACGATTCAAATAAAGTAATGAAATATTTTGGGTCTGAGTGGGGGTCTAACTCGGGTCGTTTGCGTTGAAAGCGGTTGCTCTGCCACAGAGCCATGTCCCTTTCTTTTTCTTCTTTTGAATGCAGTGAAAATAACTTCCTCTGGTTGAAAATGCAGTGAAAGTAACTTTCATGCTTTACAAACACTTGCATCCTGTATACATGCTCCCCAATGCAACAATAAATATTGCCGTAATAATGTATAGTTCAAGCGTACGTTGCCATCGGGCGTCAAAACATGGAATTATTATAATTACTCTATAGTTCAAAGCCAGTCAGCCATTACAAAAGGCACACACGCAACTGTACTCTTAAGGCGACGTAGTGGGTGTTAAGCAAGTTCTAAAATATTTCGTACAATAAGTGTTTAATATTGCTATCACGTTCAGCTCTTACGGGTGATTACTTAAGGGTCGCCTTTTTTTTTTTCATTTAAAGGCACTCAGCGATTAAATTCGTCTTTGCTTTCATGTGTTTGTTTTTGTCTACGTACTTTTGTACTAATGAAATGTTTTTTTTTTTCTTCTTTTTAGGCAAATACATATCGCGTTTTCTAAAGTCAACTAGGTTTCCACAACCAGTGGTAAGCATTTAGGAACATTTTGAAAAGACACAGCACACCAGATATTCTTCTGGGTGCCATTGACAAAACATTATTACATTCTTTTAGACCAATATAATAATTACGCAAACGGCTTTAGAAAAAATAAAGCTTTACCGAGAAATACGAAGTCTAGCATACGATATTCAATGTTGCCCTGCTCAATTTAGTATGTAATTATCATTGGTAATAATGACATAATAAACGGCCTTGCATCTGAAAGACACTGTTATTAGCAGATGGTAGAGCCAAGCTTAATGATTTTTCATGCATTAGGTATACTAATATGCTCAGGATTAAACGCAAATCTGATTTGTTTTACATTTTTAGCAGTGTTAAGAGACACTGATTTCCACTTTCCTTCTATAGTAGCTTACATTTGCCACATTGATTCGGATTAGTCAGCTTCTATTTACGTTTTCTCATTTGGCCAAAGCTTCACTGTTTCCTCCATTGGAATTTTCTACGAAATATTTTTTATTATCCCTTTTCTTCAGTATTCGGCCATTAAACCACTGCTCCTGCTTATAACTACGATTCATTGTGGTAACACAAATAAAAAAAGGCCTTGAACACTCTTTTACATCTAGCACTTTCATCTTCCGAGAAATTGTGTGGCTTTGTTTTAAGTATAATACAAATAAATCGTTCAGCGCGTACTTGTTTTCACACGTGCAAGTGGGCTAGAACCAAGGAAGTCAGGTGTCTTGCGAGGCGCTGAAACGCAAAAACAAGTGCCGCTGGAGGAGTCGCTGCTCCCCGTGCACCCTATTTGAAGACTATTTATTGTTAAACAGCCCGCCTTATGCCTCGCATAATGCCTCACTCATTGACTCACGCTTTTCCTGCTTGATGACTTTCTCTTGCGCATCTAACATTCAGAAAAGTACGCATCTGCAATCATTAAGGGATGCATGCTGTTTATCGCAAAGGTTTTAAAGGCGTGCGGAATTAATGCATATTAGACGCCTGCTTATGCCTTACACCTATTTTCGCATGAAGTTGAGGCATGCTTCTAAATTGAGACAGTTTTCGCTTCATAACTATTCTCTCTTTGCTTCCTCTATTTTTTTTTTGCCTTTTCCCTCCCTCCATGTATGGTCGGAAACCGCGTGCAATGTGATTAACCTCCCTGCCTTTCTTTTCGCATATCTATCTATCTATCTATCTATCTATCTATCTCTCTCTCTATCTATCTATCTGTCTATCTATCTATCTATCTATCTTTCTATCTATCTTTCTATCTATCTATCTACCTATCTATCTTTCTATATTTCTTTCTTTCTTTCTTTGTCTCTCTCTCTCTCTCTCTAAGACTAGTGGCATTGTGAGGTTGGTTCAAACAAAGATGTTATATATGCTTCTTTTGCACTGGCAACATAATCTTGTCATAGGGGGCATGCAAATTTTCTGTTCTCCTGTACACATACCTTGTTCAATACAGTGCTCCAAGGCCCCCGCTAGCGAACGTTGTGGCGTGCCTTGGCCTAAGCCGTCGCCACCCTTAACGGTCGTCACAAAAGAAATTTAAATGCAAATCTAAAGAGCGTGATGCGAGTTTCAAGCTGCTTGGTGTTCTTCGCGTGACATTACAATTTGCCGTTGTAGCATTCATTCTTTCGCCATCTTGACGAAACGATGCAACGCAGGTCACGGGGTCGAATCCTGGCTGCGGCGGCTGCATTTTCGATGGAGGTGAAAATGCTTGACACTGGTGTAGGCACTTAGGTTTCGGTTCACGTTGAAGAGCTTGAGGTGGTCGAAATTTCTGGAGCCCTCCACGTTGGCGACCCTCATAATCATATCGTGCATTTGGGACGTTAACTTTTAAAATTATTGTTAATATTGTTATGATAATAATATTAATAATATTACTATTACTATTGTGTGATCCCACAGAACCCACCGAACTACGTTGGATTTCACAAGGGATATTAAAAGAATTCGTTCGATTGTAACGACACGCACAGGCCTTGCAATATACTGAACGGAACGAAAATATCGCCCGGTAAGTACTGCGTTAACCCTGTAACAATTAAAGTGGCCTACCGGTCCTTATTGTCTATATTTTCAATCAGATATGCAAGAGTTACGATGTTGCTCCAGTGGTCTGTGTCGTATGAGCGTAATTCAGAAGCCTCATATATCCTTGCACACAGCCGGCTTCATTGTTTTTTACCGACAGCCTATGAGATCGTGCTATGTGAGCTTGTCCAGTAAAACAAAAGGGCCATTCACTACAAAAAAAGTGACGTGCGACCACGTGTCCAGAAGGTTTACTTACTTCT
This sequence comes from Rhipicephalus microplus, assembly GCF_013339725.1. NCBI lineage: Eukaryota > Metazoa > Arthropoda > Arachnida > Ixodida > Ixodidae > Rhipicephalus > Rhipicephalus microplus. The sequence goes on from NC_051168.1 coordinate 42,999,749, forward strand.
CTTATCAGCTAGCTCCGCTTCTGTGATTATAATCGAGCACACAACCAGTGCGTTGATGACTAGTGCGACTTTCATTCTTTCCAGCTTTTTCTAGAGTCCACACACGAAACAATGACGTGGCGAGCCGGCTACTTATCTGTGACTGCGGCTTGCACAATACCACAAACGGCAGCTTGTGTAAAACACACTCTGCTAAGCGAGCCCTGCATTTTTAGTCAAATAGGTTATTGAGCGCGTGGTCGCATTCATTTTTCAGTTCTGTTCCGTTGTCTTTCCAGCTGGATTGGCACTTCAGGAGGTCTCCATAATGAAACTCAAGGAGGCCTAAGTGTTTTAATTACCTTGAACATATATTGGACTATATTGTTGCATTACTGACCATCAAAAGTTATGAGGCACTGGTGATGATGACATATAAAGAACAAGCCGCGACTGCTCAAGTATGCTTCCCGGGGTAGTTGCCCGATTTATACAAGTTCGCCGCAATTTAGGACAATCGAGTGATAGTCTTCAATTTTTTTTTTTTTTTGAGAGGGACACATTATGATCAGAGGTGTCAGTAGGGTTTGGGGGGAGGGGGTGAGGTAGATTCACACAATGCCTCCCTCCCTTTGTTTCTCAAGTGCGAAAGAAAACAAGTTCCGCAGTCGATGCCAAAGAACACATGATTGTTCACTTCGACATAGGACTAGGTATAACGGGAAAGTGAAACTGTGTCCTCACAGAAGTAGTTGAATGTTCTTTGTAGATTCATATAGGACAGATTGCGCAATGTCCTTTGGTGATCGGCAGCTATAGCACCATTGGTGTGACGCGACGCGCATCGTGTCTAACCTCTAGCCTAGCCTTCATTTCATGTAGGATGAGCGAGAAACATGGTGTGATTGCAAGACACAGATTGAAGAGCTGTTTTTCAATAAGGGATGATGCCCTGAGTGAGACGTGGGTTGAAGCCGCCGCCTTGCGGGGTCTCAAGGTGTTAACAAAATCACATTTCCCCCTTTGGAAACGAGCCAAATGAGACGATTGCAGTAACAATGTGTTGCGAGAGCTAATCACGGATACCACGCATTACTTCCCTCTACCATGTCCAGACGGCCATGCCACCGTCCAAACAACGAGCACTGTTAGAAAAGTGAAGCAAAAAAGGTCTTTTGTAAAGTTTCAATCATCTATTCAACGCTAGTTCAGTGGGTTAAGTGACCACGAACAATCGTCGCGGACGTTCGGTTCTCTTTAATGGAAGTCTTCCTTCTTGTCTGTTTCATAGCCAGCCATCTCATCGCTTGCTTTCTGCTGACGTATTTCTGTGACGTCATCAAAGACTTGGGGATTGAATGGGCGATGGAACTTTGTTTAGAGTTCTGAGAGATGCGAAAAGCACGAAATGGGCTTTTCCCACGTTGGGACAGGCAGGCTAAGCTGGACCGCCACACTTGGGACGGCCCAAAGCCGATCCTTCTGTTGAGGTTTCTCACGGTGGAGCTCCAATTGGGTGGGTGGGCTTGATCACTGGCCACTAACGAGGAGCATTGTCAGAGCATATGCCCTAAGTTAGCTACTTCCCCACCGCGGGAACGCACGCTGCTTGTGTGAGTATCTGGGTAAATTTTATGAAGGAAGGCCAGGTTCAAGCATGAATCTGTTTGTGAAAGTGTAAGCGTCATTGTTGGGGCTCTGTGTAGTTTTTTTGTGAGGAGGGGTGTAGACCCTCCTGCTTAAGTAGAAGTGCTGCGTAATCTGATTGTACGTCATGGGCTGATCTTTATTGTGCAACGTCATGGACTGGGGAGAACCAGGATGCCACCTACGCGATCGCTGTCGAGCAGGTGGCCATCGCCATCGCTCTCCTCGTGAACGTATTGCGAACGTATTGAACGTGAACGTATTGAACGTATTGCGAACGTATTGAGTGACTTTCGGGCAGCCATACGTGCCATTGCCATCGGCGCAATCCCCAAAGGCTTGGCGGACACTGGCATAAAACACTTTGGTGTTTTAAAAAAAATGAAGCAATGACGTGATTCTCATGAAGGTCTGCCATTCGTCGTCAGCTTTGGGGGGTAAAACTGGCAAGTCGACAGTTCTTTGAATGCTGACTTGCATTATTGCTTTATTGGTTTTGTTACTGCCTTACATAAATATAATGGCGTTGTACTTAAGGGAAAGTCACGCGCACTTTCCTTTAATTTTAGCAATGTTATCACAGTGACGTGCAATATTAATTACAACGTTAAGTGAGCTTGGGTATACAAAGAATCATATGAATGGGGAGGATACTACACTTACACGGTGCTTCAGTTTAAGTAGTTTTCGTGCGGAATTCGTTGTCAACGTTTCAAGACTCTTGAGAGATCACTAATATATTTCGCCAAATGAATTGTATCTAAACGGACAGCGCTAGTGGGCCGTAAATTAGAGGCAATCAGAAGGCTATACGGCTTTTTTCTTAAAATAGGGTCCTATAATGGGGCACTTATATGCTTTCCAACGCTTAATATCTGAAAAGTACTCCAAGTGACAATACAAACCCAGTTTTTCAATGATATCACGACACGAGGACAACATGAAAGTTTAATACCACCGTACTTAGCTCTAACCACGCAATGAATTTACTTACCTTTCTTGATGAATTGTCGTTCACTAATTTCTGGTACTCACAATGACAGTGCTAATATAACTTTGCCCTATAAATATATGAATATCTAAATTCAAAAGTACAACCTCATCAGACTAGAATCAAAGATTGTATCTCTGATCTTAGTTCACAACTGCTTGAGATTTTTTTTAAAGGTGCCTGCTGAAGTGCACAGCAAAGTTCTCCGTCGAGTAGTATTCCAAGACTAGTTTTATAAAAAAAAATTTTTTTAAACAATGGCGCCAAGGTTACCTGCCCCATCTGTGCTACCAAGCTGACGTATAATACCAAATTCGACATAACGGCAACGTTCTAGAAAATCGTTGAAAAGATCTGTAAAGGTGCAAACTCTTCAATGTTTGTTTGCTAGACACCCATATGAACCCCAGCTAGGTTTTTTTTTATTAGGATATGCTCGTTCACGTGTAGCCTTCCAAAGAAAAGGCAAACTCATACATAAGAATATATTTTATTTGCCTTAATCCGCTGCTTATCTCGCGAAATATTGATCATCAGTCAAGAGAAAAAATGTACGTGTGAAATGCCTGCATAATCCAAAAAAAATATCGAGGCTGTAGAGGGTGCTGCTTCAAGCCACTGAAAGTAAAACGGAACAAAAAATGCTGTTAACACGAATGATCCGTCTCTTTTCTAGTTTTGGTTGCGGAACGTACACAACTCTACAGGCAAGGTACAGTTCAATACACTTCAGACATTAGACCTCGATTTAGGCGCTGTATAACGCATAAAAATATTGCCGCTAAATGAAAATAATGAAGACACTTATTCACGTTTCGTCCACGTAATTAAAAAAAGATGTATTTGCCAGACGCACAAACATTTGGACAGACAAATAAGCTATGTTGGTTACACAGCCATTATCAAGAAAAGCTGTGAAGCTTGGTCCCTTTAAAATGGTCGCAGCATATAATACAGCCATTCTGAACCTTGATGTATTTAAACGGATACCGCAAAGAAACGAAGAAAGCACGAAGAAATCATCATTTTTATTTCAGGTACATAGTAAACCAGAACAATTACGTATAAAGCATAACTACTCACGCTTTTTGTTTCATTTTACCCAACTCCGTGTGTCACATCTTACGCACCAGCTGTAATGGCAATAGGTCCAGAGTAAACAACTTCAAGATATCCCACAGGTGTTGCAGAAAAAGCACGTGTGTCGTAAAAGCATATATCTTGAAAATTTGCAGCATCTCTGTTCTAATAAGAGTGTTCTAGCAAAGCATGTTGACGTGCCTATCCGCAAAACTTTATCTAGTTACGCTATGATCAAAATTCGCCCTAATCAGGCACTGTGCGTATCACCGTCGACTCCGCAGCCTCCGTGATCAATGCAGTAATGCTGTAGCATAAGGAAGATAAAGAGCTCGTGTGCAAGGCTCGTGCTTTGAAGTAGATGGGACTCGGTGCTGTGCACGCAATTATGCGTGACTGCAGAAATAGCAAGGAAGTCCAGCCTTTTCACTATTGCTTTTGTTTTTATGCAGATGTATCTGGTGCAAAGGGCATCGAGGCCGGAAAAGATATCGATTGCCAATTTCAATGCATGGCACCATATCAATGAGAGTTCCTGCACTATGCACACGGCTTTGAAGCTATCTCTTAGGCAGAAGTTGATACTATTTACCGCTTCTGTGGCTCCTCTCTAGCCAGCCGTTGAGACATCGGCTTGTCTATCAATCATTTATATGAAGTACACGTGATTCTTTAGCACGAAGGCTGTAAGATATACGTACCTGCTGGTTTTGCTGCTGTTCGTTTGTCGCCCAAGTGTGGAAAGCATGCGTGTAAACGTGTGTCAGGGAATTAGAGAAGGTGATAATCCTAGCTGATTCCTAGTTGCCTCTCTCATTGATAGTTATGTCTATACTATTAAGTCACTGCGTAGGGAAGCTTCTGTACTCGTCAGCTCATCAAGATTGAAAAATAAACTAATGGTTTTCTGTAGTGAACTATGCACCAGAAAATATGTGTGAGCAGTTTGACACACAGAAAATGTGTGTCAGCTGCGCACTGTACAAAAACCTGCTGTGCAGCTGACGGCTCTCCACGAATTCGTACGTAGTTCTTATACGACATACACAGTGCAATAATATTCACTGATAATAGTTTTGATAAAAGTAGAGTTACCTTATGGGTGAACTATGACGACCATGCGCAGTATATCTTTCGCTGTTATAATTGCGAGCGAATTAAACAAGAATATACACCAATCAATTTCATGGTTGGTCGTTTTCTAGGCTTGACAATGCTTGCAGCACACTTACTCGTTATCTTTTTTTTTATTTCACCTCTAATGTTTTGTTCAAATTGTTATGCAATAATTGGGACGCCTTCGCACTTTCATAGTTTTGCGAGTAAACCACACGAAGCCTTTAAAAAAAGCACAATAACGACAACTACTTAGACGCTCTCAGTATTTTTATTCGTTTCCTTTTAAGAGGCTAACATCAATATGTTATCGAAGTTTCAGAGCCACCAAAAAATACCCCAGTATCAAACTTCACCATCTGTATTCGGCAACGTTATTGAACGCACTTTTTCCGCTACTGGAAGTGTTACTTTAGGTACAGAAAACTAGCGTAACCACTCATCGCTTTTGGTTATGAGACAATTGTTCTATATAATACTGTTATTTTATCAAGAGTAAAATGCGTCTCTCTAGAAAGTTCACTGGCTGATCACAATTTATGAACGAATAACGCGTCACAATGAAAGCACAAATATGTAGCGCTCCTAAATCACTAACTAAGCTTGAGCATTGACTAACTCTCCTCGCACATGAATTTCAGTCTCTTCGTACAACACGCTTGAAAAAGACCCATACCTGTTCGGCTGCTAGATACAGAAGATTGGCTGGCGGGATCTTTTGGCTGGCCATCACTAGAATTTCTTGCATCATCACCACCTGTGCCTTAATGAAAGTGCATAAGCACTCTGTTAGTTGAGTTTGAAAACGTTAACGAGTACTCAGCATTCATTAGCCAGAACCAGCCGTAGACACCATAGCTCCCCGAGGTCCTTCGTGCAAACGAATCACCGTCGACTTTTCTCTCTCAAATAGGCTTCTTTTCTTCCTACTATGTCCGGGGGAAACGCACAGAACAAAACAAGTATGATATACCAATACTTCGCACCTATTGCTCCAAAACTAACATTCATGGTAAATAACATTAGGGGGAAATGCACAAAAAAAAACAAGCATGATACACCAATACTTCGCACTTATTGCTCAACACAGAATTTCATGACACCAAGCCAGAAGACGCCAGCGGCGTTGATGCCGCGTCACCATGCATAACAAGTGACAGCGACGTTTCTTCGCTTACTGGGGACACCACAGCGTTGTCATCTCCCACAACGTCGCCAGAGGAGCCCAGCAACGCTGTGGAGACGCCAAGTGCGTCTGCTACGTCTTCATCAGAACTCAAGGCCACAAAAAACAAACAATCCTCGAACGCATCACCGCTGGAGGAAGCGTCCCAGGCATCTCGAGGCGCTGGCCAACCGGGAAAATTGCTCCGACCTTCCGAAACAACAAGTGCAAGTGACGAGCTTCATGAACGGCCACCTGTGGGCGTGTAAGTTAGCATGAAGACGACGCCCACGAAAGAAGAAAAGACCACGTCTTCAAGGAAACCTAAAACGCCTCGCACACACGCTGCACAGGCCCAAGACGAAGCGTCCGACAAGACATCCAGACATTGTAGGAGCCGGTCACCATCACGAAAATTAAGGAGTGACAGATTTTCACAAGCCTTACGATCGGTATCTTTGTGTTTTGAAAATACGTGTTCTCCCAACAAGTTGTCTAGAGCCACAAACTCTCAGCGTCGCTCCAAGTTTGGTAGCTCAAGCAGTGGAAGGGACTTCACCACCTCCGGAACATCCAAAAAGCCCCGAGTGGATTCGCCAAACCGAAATCCATCACCTGACGCGGGTGAGGACTTAATGTTTTTTTTTTTTTAATTTGTGCTGCCCACATCCATTCTTTCCGCTTCCTGTTGCCTGTACCGTTGAAATGCTTGCTTCCCAGCCGTACAACCACTATGCAATTGTTGTCTCTGATGCACGCAAACTGTTTAGTATTCCATATGTTACTGTCATTCACGATGGAAACTTCATGTGCCAATTTGTAAGTTCTATGCTGTGGCGGCTGTGCCGTGTTATAGTAATTGGATCATGTGAGTTACGTCACATGCTGCGTGTACTATTGCTGTTATTATTGGTGTTGCTTATTGGTGTTATTATTGGTGTTACTGCGTCCGTTTTATATGTGCACGTGAGTAAATCGCAGTGCCAGTCCTTCGAGTATCATCACGTTGACTTCATTTACTGCCGCTTGACACATGAGAGGCTGTGGCGTCCCCTGACTCATCGCTGTTAAGAAAAAAAACGATTGTTTCGTTTCCCCCTAAATTTATTTTAAATGGATAGGCTATCTTTCATGACTTTCAATGTTCGTGGTTTCAAGGATCTTGTAAAACAACAGGAGATAATGAACCTTGCGTTCTCGCTCGGGGTCGACGTGCTTGTTCTGCAAGAGACAAACTTTCGAACGCGGCACGACGTCATTACCTTCCGTGCTAGATTTTCGGTTGAAGCCTTCTTCTCTTTAACGCAGACGAAGTCGCGTAACACCAGTGTCGTGTTTCTCAATCCTATGTTCAGGTGGGGTGCGCATTGCCAGTTTGATGCAGAAGGCCGTGTTATTGCGGAGGACATGTGGATAAACGACCAGAAAATTTGATTTACCAACCTTCACGCGCCCGTGAATAGGTCTCTTGTCAATGACTTTTTTAGAGGGGCCAGGTCGCTCCTGCTGAATTCAGCACCGTGCGTGTTGCTAGGTGATTTCAACTGTGTTTTTTATTCAATTCTAGATGCCACAGTCCCTAGTCAAGGACGAAGCACATTCCATTTGAAAGAGTTGCAAAAAATTATGTAGAGAGTTGAAGATGGTCGATGCATGCACAACGCTTCACGGGAACACCTTTGGAGCCACGCGCGTTCAGGGTACGTCTCAGAGCAGGATTTACAGAGTCTATATCCCTAACGAGCTCGTTGCAAGTTTAGAAACATGCGATGTGATTTCTTTAGCACCTGGGCAACGCAAGCTCAGCGATAACATGTCAGTGCTGTTTACCTTGAAGGCCCGGCTGGGAAAGCATTGCTCCAAGTAGTGGCAAATGAATTCATCAATTTTAAATGATGAAGCTTCGGTATCTCAAATTCGCATGAATGTCTATGTGTCTTTGGAAGACACGCCGCCAATTACGTCGACAGCATGGGATCTCTTGAAGGCCAGAAGGCGTGTGATGGCACAGGAGGGCGGAAAATGCTCCATTCACGTATAACATTACAAATGAATGAAACATGGCGTATTCAAATCGTTGAGCACGCAGGTAATCTAACCGGCGCAATGCAAGAGTCCATTGGGGCCAAAAAAGCTAAATACGACCTCTTTTTGAGGGCAAGGTCCGGTGCTTTTACACGCTCAGAGGAACCGCACCTGTCTACGGATGAACTAGGTAACTTGGCCTACGCACAGCGAGTAGGGGTAAGAAAATACCAGCCCAGTATTATCGGTGCAGCACGGACAGAGTGTGGGGGCATCGTCACAGACGTTAAATCAATCGAGGAGGTCTTTAAGGTGCATTTTGAAAGGCTCTAGTCTGCAGACTATCGCTCCAAAGACAGCAACCAGCATCAAAGAATTGCAGACTTTTGTGAAGACTTACCCACGCTGTGTCCTGAGGCGTCTGATATGCTCTGCGCCGAGGCGGTAAAAGATGAAGTTTGACAAGCCCTGAGGAAAATGAACACTGCCACGGCTCCAGGTCGAGACAGAATACTGACGGGGTTTTATAAAACTTTCTTCAATCTCCTAGGCGACGCACTTACTGACATCGTTAATGGGTTCATTGTTGATGGGCGAAAGCCGAGGTCTTTTAGTGAGGGCCATGTAGTCTTGCTGCCAAAGGAGGGCATGGATCCTGACGATCCACGGTCGTAGAGGCTGATTACCCTCCTTAGCACGGACTACAAACTTGTAGCTACGATCCTTGGCTTGAGGCTAAAACCTTTTTTTGCCCGATATAGTGTCACCCACGCAAACGTGTGCAGTGCCGGGTAGGTCAATTTTTCAAACACTTACTCTGATAAGAGATTTTTTCTACTATGCCAACGCCAAAAACGTTACCGGTGCTTTCGTGTCGTTGGATCAAGCTAAGGCCTTCGACAGGGTCGAACATGACTACCTATACTGCGTACTTAGAAGGTTTGGTTTACCTGAGTAGTACGTCCGGTGTAAAAAAGCTTCTATACACCAACATGACCAGCCGACTCCTCGTCAACGGCGTGGAGACAACAAGCTTTCCAGTAACAAGAGGTGTTCGCCAGGGACGCCCAATCGCACCGGTGCTCTTTGTTCTTTCCATAGATCCTCTACTTAGGAAAGTGGCAAAGCGCCCTAATATTCAGGGCTTTCCAATGACAGGTCTGGAGTCAGTTAGCATCACCGCTTATACGGAGGACATCTCTCTGTTCGTGCGAAACCAAGCCAGTTACCGCGCTTTCTTGGAGCTGTTCGAAGAGTATATATGCCAGTTTATCGGGTGCTTTGCTGAATGCAAAGAAAAGCAAAGCCCTTCGTTTCGGTGGCTTCAACGGTTCTTTGCCGGGCGGTATTCAATAGGCTGATGCCGTAAAAGTTCTCGGGGTATACTTTCAAAATGGGGAGGTGGTCAAACGGAATTCGGAGGACGCCATACATAGAGCCACGCAGGTCTTCGCGTATGCCACTGACTTCAATTTGTCACTTGACGCCAAAGTGGTGGTGGTGAAAACCAAACCATACGCATATGCTTTTTTTTTTAGCGAGCACATCGCACTCATACCCGAACCTTTTGCGAGCCGCCTTGCGTCATTGGTTGGAGCCTTCCTATGGGACGGGAAGACGCCGAAAGTTCAACAAAAGTTCCTGAAGCTCCCAAAAAGTTGTGGAGTACTCAGTCTGTCAGATGTTGCGACATTCACAAAGGCTCTTACAGCTAAAGCAGTTCACAAATTGTTTCAAGACAATGACTATCCTGGTCGTCGCTTATTGCTATATTAGACCGGAACTCTTGGAGCCGCATTCACGGCGGAAAGGTACCGGGGACTTCAAGAAGAACACCCACATGCCTTTTATAAAGAAACAGAGGGCGTCAAGCGTTTGGTCGATGGCGACGCCGCCGAAAAATACTTTTAAAAGCTTGCACCCGCACGCATTAGGAAAATGTTAATCGCTTGCTCGATTACTGACAAGGAAAAGCAGAGATGGAGGCCCTGCAAGTGGAAGAAATGGCGGAACAAACACGTACCGGAAATAGAGAATTTGATTGGCCGCAGCGGTGGGACGCGTTACCCACTCGTCAGAGACTGTCAAATTGGGGCGTCGTTGCCAATGAATTGGGGCGTCGTTGCCCCAACAGCAGCAAAAGAGGCATGATCCGTCATACGATGTTTGAATAAGCAACGGCCAAAGGCGTGTGGCACAGCGTGCGTCGTCAGTTCGGAGTATCAGTTCCTTCGGGCGGACAGCGCAAAAGGAGCTTATTCGAACATTTATTTCTTGAGTGATTCGTGATCTGTGAGAATTTCGAAGTGCTATGTGCTACATTGTGTCTATGTTCTCTTGTCTGTACGTGCTACTGAAGTGATTCTGTTACACCAGACAGTTGTGCTCGCTTGAAGTGTTGTTACCAGTGTGCAATAAACTTTCTTGTCTTAATCATTGAATGGTGATAGTTGATCATGCTTCTAGTAAAATGGCCACCGCAGCCGCCATCTTGCCAGAGGCACGGCTTCACTGAGCTTCACTCCTAGGCAATGATTTCCACTGCAGCAATTTTTTTAATCCTCCTTGGTTGCGAGTGGGCGGAAGAGCCGGCAGCTGGAGGTGCTGCGGTGAGTGTTCTGCGTGTGAGGGAAAGAGTGAGGTCAGTGCGCACCTGCAAAAGAAACATTCGAGGAGAGCGTGACGTCAACGCGCAGCAGCGGCGTGACCAACTTGGCACCGCTTCAACACCTGCGGTGAAGGGAACGCGTTTCGGTGCGTTCGTACGGACGCGTATACGTACGGCTATACACACATTAGTCAAAGAGTTGCTTCACATTTAATATTCTCAAGGCGCCCCGCCGCGGTGGTCTAGCGGCTAAGGTACTCGGCTGCTGACCCGCTGGTAGCGGGATCGAATCCCGGCTGCGGCGGCTGCATTTCCGATGGAGGCGGAAACATTCTAAGCCCGTGTGCTCAGATTTGGGTGCACGTTAAAAAACCACAGGTGGTCGAAATTTCCGGAGCCTACGGCGTCTCTCATAATCAAATGGTGGTATTTGGACGTTAAACCCCACAAATCAAATCAATCAATATTCTCAAGGAAGCAAAGCGCCTGGACTTTCTTCAAGCAATATCCGGGCAAAACGTGATCATCAAGCTGTACGCACCCTCAGCAGTACCCTCTTCAACTGCAGGCACACCCCCGTCACCGCCATCACCTGAAACAGAAGTAATAGATAGATAGATAGATAGATAGATAGATAGATAGATAGATAGATAGATAGATAGATAGATAGATAGATAGATAGATAGATAGATAGATAGATAGATAGATAGATAGATAGATAGATAGATAGATAGATAGATAGATAGATAGATAGATAGATAGATAGATAGATAGATAGATAGATAGATAGATAGATAGATAGATAGATAGATAGATAGATAGATAGATAGATAGATAGATAGATAGATAGATAGATAGATAGATAGATAGATAGATAGATAGATAGATAGATAGATAGATAGATAGATAGATAGATAGATAGATAGATAGATAGATAGATAGATAGATAGATAGATAGATAGATAGATATAAACACCATCTTACATTACTATTATGATAGGGGCTAACTCCACAAGCTAGTGCATTTAGAGTTTTACTGTTCAACACAAGCAACGCCTTGCGATTTTTGAGCGCCCATATAACAGTTGTTTACCGAGAATATCTCATAGCATGAAGTGAGTACTGCAATACTCCAACTAGCTTCTAGATGGTTTAATGATTGTGTGGCTTCATTTGTCCTATACTACTAACTTACGAAGTATAGCAAAAGTATCTCCCGTGAGCTATTTATAAGCTCCCTCTGTTCCTACAAATAGCTACGCACATAAAGAATGGACGCTATCTCCAAATTACACTGTAAAGGTTACTTATCAACAATGCAGATTGTAAATGGTTGCATGTCACTTATATTGTGTTGACTTTTGCATCATTCGGAGACTGTGTTGCCTGCGCTTTTTTTTTCTGAATCATATATGCAATCACCCTTGCTCTGTTAGAAGCGACAACGCACTCACCGCCCTTTCGAGTGTGTTCCAGAACCGTACCCGCTATGTTGCTCCCGGTCTGAGCCACTGCAAAACCACAAGAGGGCGTGATTGTTACTCATAACTGGTTATAAATGTTAAAATAAGTGCGCAGAAAGTTTGTGCACTGATTAAAATACCATAATTTATTGCTAATATTTACTGCCATGATACAGAGGTGTTAATAATATAAATATTGTGGTTTTGGCAACTTAATCTGTTTGAACAGTCCATTCAATGCCTCTTCTCTTAGACCTCCATCGTGCTACTTCGTCTGGAATATAAGTGAATATAATGCATAGGACCAAATAAAGCTCAGCAGTTACTGAAGTCTTGTATTCAAAAACTGTTATTATTGTTCACGTGCAGGCAATACTTCTAAAAGCAGTGGGGATGCAGAGAAACAGTGGTGGATGCCCTCTGGTTGACGTCTATCACATTAGAGACTTATATATTAAAACTTCTGAAGCAGGTGATACCCCTTCAGGATCTTACATTAAGGTTTGTATCCAAAGGGGAAAAAGCAAAGGAAGAAACTGGACACAAAGGCATAAAACAATACAAAAGCGTCGTTGGAACACGAGAAAAATTATTAGGCGAAACAAATCGCAACATTACTTTGCGACTTTTATCGTCTATCTTGTAAAAAAAAGAATTATAGTAAGACAAGCTTACTTTTCTGCGCATGTCAACCGGCTGTATTGTGGAGCACCGCCACTGTATGGATTTATTCTTCTGTTGCAATGGACCATTTTGTTGAATGTTAGCGCAGGTGTTTTGTCCTCGCGTTACATTGGGATAAGTATTACCTAGTTACGGATAATAACTCTTGTCACATGGCACATCTAATGCATCTTGCAGCGAATGCAATTAAGTATTGATGTCATTTTGGCAGCGGCTACACGAGCATAGTGAATGACATCTATAGCTAACGGTGTTCACCGATTGAATGCGTTTCTCGACCTCATTCAAGTGTGACATGTAAAGGCTCAACGACAAGTGCTTGGCAAAATATTACAAAATTGCAAACTTCAAGTAAAATGTAACGGATGTTGAAGCTCTTATAAGTGGCTGTTCACTTTTTTTACGTATAGCACAATAGTGGAGGCACCTTGTACAGCCTTACTTTCATTTCAAGATTGTGACTTAACGCCAGAGCCCCTTATAGACCAAGTTTAACGTTTGCAAATGATCACCCGTTATATTTATTTCAATCCTTCGGTGTTTTTTTTTTTTTTTTTGAAATGGGGCCGCCGTAGCGAAGTCGGAATTTAGCACTTGTTATCCACCCGCCAGTCATCAGAGAGCGAATGTTGACGTTTAATTATACGACAGTAATGAATAGCAAAAAGCACATCATTTCAAACGTTGACGTCGATTTCCAGTGCCAATTTGTATGACCATGAACGGACCTCGACAGCTGGTATGGTGGCGCAGCGGCGCTTTGACGATGTCGCGAAGAATTAACGCGCACTTCCACTACTGGTGGCGCTGACATAGCGCTAATTCAGAATAATAGTAAGCGCTAAAAGAAATGGAAAGCGTCTGCTTATCTCGCACATTACGCCACCCTTGTCTAACGCTTTCATCGCTCGTCCTCGTGAGCCTTTTACGCTAGAGTTACTTTATATGCTATTCTATTCTATGCAAGTCCATCCCATTTTAATTTTTGGCAGCTGACCGCCAGCGTTGCTGCACATGTTATCACAGACATACAAGCAACACTCTTGTGTGATCGCGAGTTACCTTAATTGCTTCGAACTACCATATTCCCGCCTACGCAGTCACTCGCATTCGCGACTGATTAGCAGCGCGCTATAGCGCCACTTGTTCAGTGAAAAATGCGGCGCACTCAGTGGCGTACCAACTTTTTCGCGAGTGGGGGGTGGGGGAAGGGGGCAAAGCTACCACCCATCTCGACAGACAATATATATATATATATATATATATATATATATATATATGGGAAGAAGTGTATACCTAAGTGCTCGTTTTTCCGTGTTTTGACACAATATTAATGAGATGTAACAGACAGTAATGCCAAGGAATGTATAGGGGAAGTTATTAGAACAAATGGAATGTCAATAAGAAGAAAGAAAACTGGGTGAAAAAATAACCAGCTGTGAGCAGGAATTGAACCTACGACCTTCGAATAACGCGTTCGATGCTCGTTATTCGAACGCGTTATTCGAAGGTCGTAGGTTTGATTCCTTTACTTTAATTTAATTACTTATATGCATGTGAAAGCGGTATAATTTCACTCTATGAGGTAATCATTTCCTTGTTCGAAAGTAACACACTTCTTCATAACGATATTATGAAGGCATGTGTTCTATAAACTGCACCAATCACTTTTTACCCGAAATATATCTACCGTATATAAGAGCGTTAACTGAAGGGATGTCGCCAGGTCGTGCGAAAAGTGGTGGTGGTGGTGGTGGTGGTGGTGGTGGTGGTGTTGCAGCAGGCGGGGTTAGCCTGGCCTGCATGGCCGGCAATTGTTCCGCCTGAGCATCTCCTGAATTTGGAAATTGTCACCACGTGTCAGACAGCCCAGTGTCTCGCAGGAAGACCAACAAAGTTGCCATGGGTCCTTCAGGAAAAATTTCGTCATCAACTGTCCGGTGCCTATGACAGCCTTTTTGCAAGGTGCGGATCATCGCTGCTCTTTGCAAATCAAAGTGTGGGCAAAGCCAAATGAAATGTTCAATATGCCCGATGTCACCACAGAAGGCACAGAACGGGGAAGCGTATCTCCCAGTCTTGAATGACCAGGCCGGGGTGTATGTGGAGCCGGTTCTTATGCGGTACAACAGCGTCGGTTATTCAAGAGAAAGTTCTTGAATTACACATGCTTGGTGTGGAAACTTGTAGATCGCCTTGAAATGATTGCGTATCACATCTTTGTTGTTCTGGTAAGTCTTGGGAGTTCTTACTTTTGGAACAGATTTCCGTGCTTCGCATGCAAGGGCCTCAGCCTTTTCATTGCCTTCAATACCAACGTGGGATGGGATCCACTGAAACTTTATAATAAAACTCTTGCCAATTAAGTGTTTTAGGTAGGTCGTGCGAAAAAGTTAATGTTTATGATAGCTTCACTCACATGTTGATCCCACTTGTGTTGCCATAAGCGATCCTGTACGGAATACAAGAAACACATTTAAACACTGTGTCAACAAAACTTCAGGAAAGGCATAACAAAGTCGTTTGAGAAAACAATCACCATCTCGCCTCAAAGGCCAAGTGTTGGTATTTATCGATAACATTACTGATCTTTATAAACAAGGGTAAGTTCCCGATACTTGTGTCCAAGGAAATTGCAGCAAATATAGTCTCACTAAGTAAACACCTATGCATCGTGTCAATTGCTCTTGCAGAAGCATAAACATGTCTGACTTTGAAAACATTACGCCTGTCGTGGCAAGGTCGGTGTAATTAACCACACCGGAAGCTGTAATGAATCGCTTAGTACTGCCGCCCAAGTGAACGCGTCTGCGAAGCCTGACCTTATACTATAACACGGGAAGCTTCTTAGCCCGTTTCGGATCAAACAAATGTGATAGCTACACCGGCTCATGCATTTTTGCACTCGTCGCAAACTATCACCAATATATATGTGTAGAGTGTGCATATGTACTCTAATCAGCGAAACACACAGTCAACACACCTTACTTCGCCAGCCGTTATATCCTGCCTCTTCTTACTCAGTTTCGATCAAGATTCCTGCTTTCTCAAACACCGGTGTCGGTATTCGTCATCACACTATGAAACGCGTGGACTGCCTACATTAGCTATATCGCCGTGGTTGTTCGCTATGTCACTGTAGAAGTTGAGGCGTGGCTTGAACCCTTGCCAGTGATGACTCCGGGGGACGAAATGAACTGTGTCGCGGTAGTCTATGACCTCGGCTACGCTGCAACATTGCAGACAAAGCTGTCCCATTTTCTTCTAGTATCGACGGAGTTGGCAATTTCGGGGTAATAGAAGCTCTGTGACATTATGCGGCTTGGCAAAGAATTTTTTTTCGATGACGGTTCTGGCAGGTGGATCTGACTGCATGCATCAGTATGGTCACATGTTCATCGCGCAACACAGCCTTGTGTTTGCCTGTAACCTGTTAAGTAGCTTAGCACACTCAGCCCCTCTGTGTTCTATGAATTTTCACAATAGCAGCAAAATAACAATTCTACTTACCCGCGGCCCACTTCCCCAAGCCTCCTCCCATGCCGCCTCCCATCATGTATGGGTCACCTTGAAGAAACAGCAACAAGACATCTAAGCACTCAGCGCCTTGAAATATTCCTTGCAGCAGGCTCTATAAAGGTTGAAGCATCATAAAACAAGTAACGTTTCGATTTTCTTTTGTGCTATACATAGCCTGCAGTCTAGCATCACGTGATGCCTAAGTTAGTAAAATGATAAGTAGTTTAGGTAGCAGAGTAACAATGGAATTAAAAACGCAATCCAGGATGGCAGAGTGCTCACATAAATGAAAATTATTAAAATGGCAGGCACAAAAGTGCATCAGCTCGAGCGGGATGAGATAAATTGGAGAATATTGGGAGATTCTTTTAATGTACTTAATACATGGGTCGTTTGGAACTCTACACTATACTTAGGGGCGCGAGAAACAAATATCACCGAAAAGAATTGATTGACACGAGCATTGCCCATCTGATAAAGGACAAATGCGTGCAGCGCATATATACTTAGGTCAGCGATAATGATGAAACCACTGTTCTTTCTTTTTCCTGAAATACTATTCTACAAGATGACTCACGGAAAGAAATTCTGAAGACTTGCTTTTTTTTTTTTTCCTTCTACGGTACACGGCTGCTGACCCCAGGTCGCGGGTTTAATTCCGGCTGCGGCGGCTGCATTTCCGATGGAGGCGGAAATGTTGTGGGCCCGTGTGCTCAGATTTGGGCGCACGTTAAAGAACCCCAGGTGGTCGAAATTTCCGGAGCCCTCTACTATACGGCATATCTTAATTCATGCGGTGGTTTTGGGATGTTAAACCCTACATGTCATCATACACAAGCAACCTTCACCAGGACGTAATGAAGCCAAGGAGCGTTAAGCATAAATTAATTGTACTATTTGAGGATGCAAAGATCTAAACTGTGATATATATGTCAATCAAGTAAAGTGAACGATAATGCAAGTTGCTGCCAGCAAAGTCCGAACCTGCAACCTTCAAATAACGCACCATGGCGGTTGCCCCGCGTCCTCTTTATCGGGTTTTTTTATGCGCACGCTAACCTTAGACGTTTAGCGCTGTTTGTAGCCATTGATGACGTCGAGTGTGCTACTCCTTTTTCTTTTCCAGCCTTTGTCATGTAGCACGCGATCCCTTAATTACAGCCGACCATTAAGCCATAACATACAACCTGCAGGCATCCAGTTTGCCGCAACGAGGTCTTCACTGAGAATGAATTGGTTGGATAACTTTTGAGGAGTCGATTTTTTTAACACAATCCTCATAAAAACCAGCAGATAATGAAGCTAGGAAAGATATAAGGTCCGTTAATTGTACTCATTTTGGTTGTGATTTTGTAGTAGTTGTGATTGAAATGTGAATAGAACAAAGTGGACGAGCAGACAATTTGCTGCCGGTCGGCGCCGAACCTACGATCTTATGATAGCGCGCCCAATGCTTTCCCCATGACGGCGAGTGTTCCTCACTCGCCATATTGTCCACGAATGACACCGATTAACGCGCCCGCGTATGCATACGCATAAATAACACGCAAGACCAGCTCGTAACAGCATTGTGCTTGCAATCTGAAGGTTGCAGCTTTGGTCCGGTCCAGAGGCGAATGATCTCTTTGTCCGCTTTGCTTTATTCCCATCACGCTTTCATCTCCCCCATCCCTCTCCCATGCGCAGGGTAGCAAACCGGCTGATTGTGGACTGGTTATCCTCCCTGCCGTTGTTTATCTTTTATTTTCCTTCCATATAAAACATTGACTATCTATACACTTAAAACAGTACAATTAACGGCCCATCTTCCTTGTCTCCATTGTCTGCTGGTCTTTATTGAGGTTATTGAACGCTGTCATACAACGCATATCTGATGCATAGCTAGATATGAGGGGTTTTTTTTTTTTTTTTAGGGGCGAAGCTTCTTAAGGAGTGGGTTTGTACATCCTCCGATGTATGTCATAGTATGTAGCCACCGGGGGCATATACCACCAGGGGCATATAATGTGCCACAGAGGATGCGACATGTGAGGTGGTGTGAGGAAAACATACACGGCTGAAGATCTCAAACTACCACTCACGAGTCGAAGTCACGACGAAGAACATGCAGCCATCAAAGTGCTTGACTCTGGAATCGTATTCATGACCATGTATCTAGCTCCTAACCTGTCGGTCGGAAATGTCAAGGCATACATAGACACGGCATTGAAAGAGTACAATACAAAGTACAAGAATGCACTGTTCGTAATGGTTGGTGATTTTACCGTGGATATCGCAGACACGACCAATAATTGGTTTATCCAACGTATGGATTCTAGATATGCACTCAGATGTATATGGTTTGACCATATGAAACCTACCATGATCGGAGGAACATGCATAGACCTAGTCTATGTAATTTTTTTTTCACTACAGCTCATACAGGAACCGCTCAGCCTTCATTTTACAGACCATAAAGCCGTCATAATGAAGGCACATCGCAAGCCGTCCATCGTCTCTAAGAAAAAATAAAAGTTGATTTGTATATATACACAGACAGCGTGGCTTACGTCTTTAAACGATGATCGACTGGGCGAATTACACGGAAGATTCACGGTTTACCGATGATTCCCTCCGGAGCTTCGCCCACTCATCATCATTCACCCCGTGGATATGCCGTGATTTTTTTTCCTTCCCCTTTGCCTTCTCTTGCTTTTAATCCTGTCCTTTATAATGCCTCGTCCTTGCAATAAAGCTTCAGTTGATAGTCTTCGCTCTTCTGTCCTTTTCTGTTCTTTAATGTTTCCGTCCGTTTTTTTTTTTTTTTTTTTGCGCAGTTACATTATGGCATAGCTCGCGTTCAATAGGGCTGATTTTCTTTGGAAAATATGAGGGCCTCTACAGCTTCCAGCTGATAGACTTGACATTATTTTTAGGGCATTACTGCGCAAGAACTTAATACTGGAGCTACACAGCTGGGCCGGAACCTCAAAAACCGTAATGCATAACTTTTTGAACAAAGTCTGTCTATGGCAACCACTCGGAATTTCTAGGCTGAAAAAGGGGCCATTGAATAATAGAAGCTTTCTTTTTTTCTTTCTTTCTTTCTTTCTTTCTTCCTTTCTTTATTTATTTATTTATTTATTTATTTATTTATTTATTTATTTGTGTACTAATTTATGCCCTCGAGGTATAGTATATTGCTCAAAAGAGTCATAAAATATAGCAAAATATGGGAAAGAAAAAAATTACGATGTAGGAGCGTATTTTTCTCATTATAAATTTCAACTCGATGTGTCAAATATCAGATGAAGTAAAATTACGAGAATTTCTCAGCTCCGAAGCAACTACAAGGTAATCAATTGCTTATCTCGTAAAATTACCCACTCGGCATTACGTGCCAGTACTGCAGTCATATGCGACTCACTGCCCCAATGCTGCAGTCGAAAGGTTTTGACCACGTGGTGTTTTGCATGGGAACTACTCTGTCATGTGTTACATGAGCGCAAATTCTTTCAGTATGTGATGTAATACATATATTTAATGTGCATTCTAGTGACTCCGAGGCTTGTGATTGACGAATCTTGTCGCACTGTTGGTTTTGTTGTAAACTGCCTGAGGTATTCAATGTCTTGTATAGAAAAACGGCGTCCCAGAAGCAGGTCTTCCTCAACGTGATATCAATCTAATGACCCGCATTGGTATCTTTCTTTCACGCGTGAATCTGTGGTTTCGGTTCCGAATGTAAGCAGGGTCACAAATGCAATATTCGTTTACGATTGTCGGCTTTCTGTATAATGTGAGCAATCTGTCAGTGTTGGTTAAAGTGCGATTTTTTTTTCGTACAATCGAGAGTGCCTCTGTGTGAGAGTAGTCTGTAAACTTTGCAAATCATTCAGGCTAAAGATCATTACAAAGTGGTTCATATTAGCAGTGGAAGGAGAGTTCAACTTACCGTAGCCCATTCCATCCATTCCGCCCATTCCTCCCACTGTCGAGTATGGGTCCATTCCACCTAAGAGAAAAAAAAACAAATTAAGAAAATTAGGAAAACATTTATTTAGCATTCGGCTCCTCTTCAAAATATCTGCTCCTGAAAGCGTCGTGCAAGCATGTTGTGCCTTACGAGTCACACCAATATAATGTTTGACGGCCTCGAAGAAGAAATCGGGACAAATGGCGAACATACCACTTATAACCTGAAATTTCAGGGCTTAATTAATCGCTGCTTCGTTGAGACGACAGTCAAGTTGCTGTCCAGGTCTGCAACAGGCAACTCTCACCGTAGCAGAGAGGGCTTCCGCTCGGGTGCATGATCTGAAGAAGACTATTTTACATGTGTTGCTGACATGTAAACTGCTCTTCGTTAAAGCGTGTATTTCTTCTTTTAACCACTAGTAGTTGGCAGTCGTGTAATTAGATATGCTCGTCTCTCTAATACATGAAGTCATTATTTTTTGCGTTCCATTTGTTTTTCTGTGGGTTTTTCCATTGGGCATATAGCCTTAAACTTGACCCAGTTTGAGCATATGCTTTTTTTCCAGTAAAAAAAAAAAGACAAAAAGTGTTATATGCTGTTGACCGTAATCTTTGCTCCGAGAATAAGCGGATACGGGGAATTTAAACATTATAGTATGATACACTTACTTACCCATGCCTCCAAAGTCATTGTGTTGTCCGGCAATTGGAGAAACTGCAAATTAACCAACACGTATATATATATATATAT
This sequence comes from Rhipicephalus microplus, assembly GCF_013339725.1. Classification (NCBI taxonomy): domain Eukaryota; kingdom Metazoa; phylum Arthropoda; class Arachnida; order Ixodida; family Ixodidae; genus Rhipicephalus; species Rhipicephalus microplus. Next base: position 43,020,734 of record NC_051168.1, read on the forward strand.
ATATATATATATATATATATATATATATATATATATATATATATATATATATATATGTGTGTGTGTGTGTGTGTGTGTGTGTGTGTGTGTGTGTGTGTGTGTGTGTGTGTGTGTCAAAAAATGCTGTCTATTTCTCGTGCACATGTTAAAGAACGGAGGAAGCAAACTTAGGAAAACCGCACATTTCCCTATACTTAACGTTTCGCCCATGGCACGGCCATTTTGTGAATTTCCTTCTTCAATTCCTCAAATATATACGGTCAATACTGTCGATGTCTCACGTGAACACCACAATAGTATTCAAACCCTCATGGAAGCTGCTGTCTTATACATAATTTTAAATTTATTGTTCTGTTTGTCGACACCACGAATGCTGTGACACACCGAATATTTTCTCTCGTCTGGTAGAAACGTTCTGGTTGTATGGGAATGAACTAATGCAATGTGGACATTAAATGGGATCAAGCCTGTACATGTAGATTGAAACTCTTGAAACACGCTGTCGTTGGATTTTATTTGTGATTTTCGCTCTCTCTCTCTCTCTCTCTTTCTTTGTGTGTTTTACAACAACTGAATTACAACCGCAGTACCACTGCATTATCTCGCACAGAGATCCAAATGAAAGCTGAGTGTGCCACCATTGCCTGTCAATGAAAATTAACACGAATAAATAATGAAGAAAGGAACTATGTGGAATAAGCAAAGACAAAAACCTTTAATCAAGACAGTTTACAATTTTTAGGTCCATATCTTTAACACCTATTCGGAAATCTATTCATCAAGAATAAAAACCGCACTCACCTGCACTTGCAGATCCAGGCTTTTTAGTCTTCTTCTTGCCTGGCAAATGTATATGCAATCAAAGTCTGTAAGGTCTTTGTTCAGTTCTTCAAATGCATTCATGTAAATGGTAATCTGCAACAATGCACTTATTGATCCTGAAATTTAGCTGGTACGCAGTGTCACAGCTAAAAGTGCTTGCTAATCAGCCGTTGCACGCCCAAACATGCATTTAAAAAGAGAATAAAAAATAACTTTCTGCTGCAAATAGAAAACTGTCTTTGCTCGATACCAGAAGCTTCCACTTTTGCACGAGAAGGTGCGCACTAAGCTAAATAACGCGGATAAATATCGTGCAGGTGGCAATTTCAGATTCCCCTAAAAACTACAAACTCGTAAAGACGTTGCAGATGCTGGTGTAGTCTGTCGGTGCCTACATTGCACATCAGGCTTGATGAAGTTTTATTGAGCCGATTTTGCAATAAAGAAAAAAAAAGGACATTGAAGCTCTCGATGCCGATGCTTGAACAGTGTGGTCACTAACGTCAAAGTTTCGACAAGCACACTTCACATGTTGTGGCACCTGATGGAATTCTATACGTTTCTGGCACGCTAAACTTACATAGCTGCTAACACCACACCTCGCCGAACAAGATACTTGTATAGGGTCTTCCACTGAAGACGTTTCAATCATTAACTTGACTCTGTCGCAGAATATTTGGAGTGGATTGTGGTTGGAGCTTGTATTTTTTGTTATTCTTTGTGTACACCCCAATTTTTTTTCTCATGAGCGCTGCCGACAACGACACGATGGTTTCTGCGACGTGAACTCTTTAACGCTATCACGTAAATATCTTCTTGTTATTGCACTCACACAGTGAGTGTTGGTGGTCAGCTGTATTAGTGCACGCAGTGCGACGTAATAGCCTAATCTAATAGGCAATAGCTCTTGCCAGCTTTAGCTTCGACGAAGTACGTGGTATACAGAAGTAAGTTCTGATATGTAAGTATACCATAGGCATCTAGTCGTACTCACCCCCTTTTGCAGGCTTTCTCACACGATGTTTACCACGTGTGCCTCCAACTTTGCCTCGAACACCTTGCAGAAACAGAAACAGCACTACTTCTCAAACCATTTGACAACTTCCTAAATTACAATCATCATACATTCGCTTGTACACAGCATAAAAATTCCCCCACATTAACCAAACCACATATACTGCCACAAAGAATTCTCCCTTTTGTGCCTTACTTCGCATAGTTTGTGGTGATGCAATAAAAATTAATGGAATTAGTTCAGTCACTCTAGGATAGCTATTCACTGTGCGTTGTTTGCATTACGCCACGGAGCTTGCGGATAGCTTGTTCTGCAAGCTCGAGACCTCCTTCATAACATTATCACACAATGAACGACACAATACCTTGGTGTTAGTGGTTCCCAAGCAATAGTGGCATAAAAGGCAATGAACACGCTGCTGAACATGTTTGGCCTGCCCGCGAAAAGGGCATACATTAATTCATTTTGCTCTCACGAACATGTGCAGCACATAAATTCAAGGAGGGGGAGGCAATGCACGCTACAAGAGAATTATAGAGAACACCTTTGATGTGCGAGTGTCCGTGAAGGTGAATATTGGACTGCAGGCAAGTTATCATTAGCCGTCGAAGCTTGAAATTCATGATATTTTGTGGCATTTCAAGGACCCATAAATATGTTGTCGTCATTAGAGATGGGTTTATTGTATTTATTCTACTAGTTTTGTACCCTACCCTGCTCCAGTTTTACGAAATGCGAACCCAAGCACTTAATAACTTGGGTTCACATTTACGATGGCATACTTCTCGTTTAAAAAGAAAGACTGACGGGCTAGTTCATAGTGCACAATTCAGAACAATGGAGAGAAAAATCACACCAATGCTGACTCAGATAAAGGCACCCCACAGCAGTGTTCTGGATTATGTACTTCTTGTCTTCTCGTTAGAGTGGCAGATAGACTACTTTAAACTTTTTTTTGGTGCAAGTTTGTGGGTGCGAAATTTCACTAGCTATATCTTCCCTTTGTTAGTTGACCTGACAATGTGGAAAGTTTTTTCGCAATGTCTGATGTTCACAGGAGAACGAAGACACAGCTGACGCCATTTCTCACATCGACCTGCTGTGTACATTACACCTGCATGGCAGCCGCAATACTCCCTGATTTAATAAAGTTTCATTCAGCTGAGTCTTTTTTTTTTTACAAAAAAAGACGCCTGTAACGTAACTGAATCTAACAGGGTGAATTATACTGCCTTGGTAGCTAGTGCACGTCTACAGGGGCTTAAACCGCACTCAAGTAATAATGAAAAAGAAAACATAGTTTGCCAACAAAATATTCATGCGTAACTATGATAGTTGCACAGTTTTCTACGACAGTCTTTCGCGTACGACTTTTGTCACAGTCTGAAAAAGTTTTTGTCACCTGGACATCACACGCTTGTGCTCTTCAGAATTGTATTGGGATGTGTGACCACATCTTCAACATTTTCGCTGCTATTTACTTCTAACTATTCTTTGGCGAATCGTATATAGTTCACCTTTCAAATCAATACACTTGTCTATTACATTTCCACGTTTCAAAGGGTACCAGTGGATTTACATTGCTCAAACAGTGAAAGAAACGGTGAGATCACAGAGTAAGAAAACTTTATAACATGAATACTTTTTAATGGTTTTGTGTAGGCGTAAGTTGGAATACTATATCTGAAAAAGTCAGCGCTGCAAAGTTCACTAAGTTGGAAGACAAGCACAAATGAAGCGCATACAACTTCTCGTCTGTGTACTTCCTTACTGTCGTCTTTGTAAACCTAGCAGTGCTACCATTTTCCTTCACTGATACTTTGTTGCTAACTGGTGCCAGAACACATGAAACAAACAAACAGTGCGAGGGTACAGCGGCAAAAGGTCACACGCCAATGAAACTATAGACATGCGCAGGGCTGCAGGCAATGATTGACCGCCGCGGTAGCCCCTCCCTTCCTGTCTGTCAAGGCAGTCAGCCCCACAGTAGATTCAAAAGCACAAAAGGTGTATTTGTGGGCTTTTTTTTTTAAAGCCTGTCAATGGTCTTCAGCTTTCCGGGAGCAAAAATGAGACGTTAGCAGGTCTTTGAATGCTACATCATGGTTCCGGGGTCACTGTATTCGTCAAAAAGCATTTGTCTATAAAACCCTGGCTGTTAAGAAAAATGACGTGAAAGGTCCGACTGAGTAAACGTGTGGGGGAAAACTCGCACCCCCCTTTTAGATAAAGAGGTGGGGAAGACGACTAAACCTTCTCCTCGCGCGGACTTGTATGTGTCACAACGCTCCTGTGTATCCCCTTTCAATGCCGTCATTTCGTGCTATTCCTTCGTTGTTGAATGTATGGTTCCGGATTTCTAGGAATAGACATTAGCACGTATATCGGTGATAATGCAAATACGGCAATTGTAGGTGATA